>CM026399.1:49638302-49646971 GCA_014843695.1 Archivesica marissinica | reverse complement strand
AATACCAAGGTACACACACATGCAACTATACACAGAAATACTGAGGTACACACACATGCAACTATACACAGAAATACTGAGGTACACACACATGCAACTATACACAGAAATACTGAGGTACACACACATGCAACTATACACAAAATACTGAGGTACACACACATGCAACTATACACAGAAATACTGAGGTACACACACATGCAACTATACCACAGAAATACTGAGGTACACACACATGCAACTATACACATAAACTACTGAGCCTACACACACATGCACCTATACACAGAAATAACAAGGTACACACACCTGCAACTATACACAGAAATACTGAGGTACACACACATGCAACTATACACAGAAATACCAAGGTACACACACATGCAACTATACACAGAAATACCAAGGTACACACACATGCAACTATACACAGAAATACTGAGGTACACACACATGCAACTAATACACAGAACTATGAGTAACACACACATGCAACTATACACAGAAATACTGAGGTACACACACATGCAACCTATACACACAGACATACTGAGGTACACACACATGCAACTATACACAGAAATACTGAGGTACACACACATGCAACTATACACAGAAATACCAAGATACACACACATGCAACTATACACAGAAATACTGAGGTAAACACACATGCAACTATACACAGAAATACCAAGGTACACACAAATGCAACTATACACAGAAATACCAAGGTACACACACATGCAACTATACACAGAGATACCAAGGTACACACACATGCAACTATACACAGAAATACTGAGGTACACACACATGCAACTATACACAGAAATACTGAGGTACACACACATGCAACTATACACAGAAATACCAAGATACACACACATGCAACTATACACAGAAATACTGAGGTAAACACACATGCAACTATACACAGAAATACCAAGGTACACACAAATGCAACTATACACAGAAATACCAAGGTACACACACATGCAACTATACACAGAGATACCAAGGTACACACACATGCAACTATACACAGAAATACTGAGGTACACACACATGCAACTATACACAGAAATACTGAGGTACACACACATGCAACTATACACAGAAATACCAAGATACACACACATGCAACTATACACAGAAATACTGAGGTAAACACACATGCAACTATACACAGAAATACTGAGGTACACACACATGCAACTATACACAGAAATACTGAGGTACACACACATGCAACTATACACAGAAATACTGAGGTACACACACATGCAACTATACACAGAAATACTGAGGTACACACACATGCAACTATACACAGAAATACTGAGGTAAACACACATGCAACTATACACAGAAATACTGAGGTACACACACATGCAACTATACACAGAAATACTGAGGTACACACACATGCAACTATACACAGAAATACTGAGGTACACACACATGCAACTGAACACAGATACTGAGGTACGCAAAGAGTTGATACAGATTGTATCAAAATATCGACCGATAAACATCGCGATGCATCGATATATCGACTGACAGACAGTAAACACTTAAAATAAGTATAAAGTAGTAGTGACTACTCTATGAAATCTGATTTCTTTGTTTCGTTACAACACTTTACACACCACTTTTTGTTGGCATACCGTTTTCCCCCACGAAACCAAATTTTATCCCAATCATCAAATTGTTTTACCCTCCTGGCATGAACTGAATAATTTGTGGGCTCCCCATATAGTTGCCCTCATTGGTTTAGACAGCCGAAACACACAAATACCGGTATACATGGATTAAGATTTCAAATTTGAAATCGATATTGTAATGACCATCATGGGTCGAGTTGAGTTGGGTTTTACGGCACTGCGACACAAGTAGGTCATATAGCGCCAACAGGAAAAGTGGTTTCGATTCTATATATTTACAGAGAAAAAAATATAAAATATAGAACTGAAACCACCCCCACCTGCTGTACTCAAGAGTTGCATGATTACATCCTTTCAAATCCTGTCTTAGTCGGCTCCTACGACATGCTACAGGACAAAACAGTGGTCCGATTCTGGAGGATTAAAATTGCCCGGAACCACACGGGACAATGACCATCATGAATCGATGATATAATGATAGCTCTATTATACAAATACAGACTGACGATGAGGTAAATATACAAAAATTTGGATCTGGTGGAAGTGATAGCCTGATGGCCGAGGTGAAAATCACTTCAACCAGATCCTATCTTTGGATATTCAACGATATCATCAGGCAGAATTTGTCACCAGTTCAACACTCTAGAAATATGAACAAAAAGCAATGCAATTAACACAAACCTGTTTCAACTACCGGTAGGCTTTCTTGCTCTTCATCATCACTTTCTGCAGGAACATCCATTTTGCTGCAATCCCGACTGCTGCGTGGCTGCGTATCTAATTAAAATAACAAATACCTAAATCATGCTTAGACTGCAAATGAATCGAGGAATATAAGGAAAACAACAAAACTGGTTTGACCAAAAATATTTGATAGCAATGTCACGAAAGGATAAACCCCATTTAATCACATATATAGCTGTGACAAATAAGTTTAGCATGGTTATAGAAATGTCATTATATTATAAATATTTGATATGCAGTAGGTAAAATAACATTATCAAGTTACTTTCTGTAAATTATATTTGATTGCGTCAACAAATTCTTGAAGTACTTGACTCATTGTCGAACAGCAGCAATGCTGTATCATTCTGGCGGTGATGTCGAGTCAATGGAATTTCTTTTGACTTTGCATGCTGTATTTAATTGTTCAGATCTGTCTCATGGAGACGATTTCAAACAGCTTGACTTGTTAGTGATATCCGAATGTTCATAAGCAATTAATCAACAATATTTGCCATGCTTTAAGCCAAGTGCGTTATGACGTTAAATGTAATTTATGTGGTTTCCCTGACAGCCATTATATGAGGTCACCAAGATTTTTTTGCTTTATATGATAGCCACAGAATTATTGTAATGGGTCTTAAGACGTGAAACTCAAACGTCGACCTTTCATTCAAGAATCCCTACAGAGTTTGATTACATTACAAACGTAAGGCTGGCTTTCCTTCACATTGCAATAATGAAAAACCAACAATGTATAACGTTATCCAAAACGTCAGTTATAACAAGAAAATTCTGACTTGAACTGTAAATTCAGGTGTGCATTAAAACGTAACATGACGCGAGGAGAACGTAAAAGAGACGGCTTATACGTTTTTATTATTAATATAGTCGGATGCCACTCCGTCGTTGTGGTATACTTTAGATTTGATGAAAAGTTCTTTGCTAAATATTATCATAAAAATAAAATCTGTTTAAACTTATTTTACTCAGTGTATTATGTCAACTGCACTAAATTCTAAGTACTGTAACATACCAGTACATATATATCTGCATCAGTGACAAGTATACCTGTACACTGGCAGGATTTACGTAAACATCATACAATGGCAAGCATAAAACTGAAGTAGCTTACCTTGGGCCGCTACTACATCCTCTGCCAAGACTCTGTCATCTTCATCATCATCTGTTTCATGGTCTGTGTCGTCTTCGCTAACTTCCATATCTGTTAATGTAGAAAATATTTTAATAATAATAAAGTCTTTTATTAAGGTAACTCATTAAGCAAAACTTATATTAATCAAGCTCATAGGCTCTGTAGGTCCCATATATGCACTGTAGTAAAACCATGAACCAGTTTAATAGACGGAGCATGCAAACATTAAACCGTATGGAACCATTAACTACCAATAAAATCTGACTCAATTATATAATTTAGTAATATTTATCAAGATGCACAAAAATGACCATTCCAGTATCAACAGTGTTGATTCAGCAAATTACCATACATGTCATTAAACCATACCAGTCCGGTTAGCTCAGTCGGTAGTGCACTGAGCTGTCACCCATGCGACCCAGGTTCGACCCCCCGCTCCGGCACAGGATCGGAAACGGGTAGTATGTGATTTGGAATGATGGTCGCTATATCGGACAGGTGGGTTTTCTCCGGGCACTCCGGCTGCCTCCTACATAAAGGACCACATGTCTCGCACAAACACCAGAGCCAATGAGCTTGATTAATAAAACTTTAGACTTGGTTTCAAAATCGTTGTAAAATAAATAAGTTTAAACTATAAAACCATACCAGACATATTATTGACTATGGCCGAATAGTGCTTGTTTTTTAGTTTAGCTGACATTAACAATGTTTTCTGACCATAACATGTTTCCAAGAAGTCTGACATACTGGCTAGGGAGATGTTTACAGACACCGTGATTTACACCTTAACTAGGGTGCGATATTTTATTATTTTACCTGTGACGTCATGCAGGTGCTATTGTTTTTGCAACCACAGGTAAAAAGTAAAATAGCGCCCTCTAGTTAAGGTGTAAATCAAGGTGTCCGTAAACATCTCCCCAGCAAGTAAGCACAGAAGTTACAGAACTTATACAAGTATGGCAGCTTCTACCTTAATTTTATCACATGCTACATGTGCAGTTATATTTAATATAATAAGCTATCCCGTAAACCCTCATATTATACATGTTACATTATAACGTACGAAATGACGTTGACATGACGAAATGACGTTGACGGTCAATTTAATACAGTTTTGTTGATTCTAAAATTTACTAATAAGTAATTCAGTGCGTAAAGCCTCGTTTTTGTCCACTTTATCATGTGATAAATGAATCCGACAATTGTTGTCATTTTATATAAAAGGCTCGCTTAATAACACTTTTTTCTGGACGAGTTTAATAAAATCTTATATAAAATGAAAACTCATGTCAGATCCTCTATATATATAATATATATTAATTTTGTTTACCTTTTTCAACAGGTACTTCGTCAAGAGTCTTCCCTCTATACTGAGCAATGGTTCCATTGTCAAATGCACTGAGCAGTCTTCCCATCTTTGCAACTTGAATGGTCTCTTGTGGTAGTCTGTAGAAGGCTCGGTGTACATCAAGATCATGGCCCATAAACTCAGCCATTGTTTCAAGATCATGTCTGCTCAAGTTTAGAACCTGCGATACCGTAGCGACGTGCTTCCTAAGTTTTGTGCTTCTGCTCTCCAGTTCTGGGGTGAGCAAGACAGGCACAGTGCGTCCTTTCTTCCCTCTAATTTCAATCCTTGAAAAGGTGTTACATAGCATTTTCTCCACTGGGGTGAGTGAATCTTCAACTTCCTTTAGGTTAGCAGCTTTATTTCGCTTAGTTTGGTATGCTTCCAATGCAATTCGTTGAGTTTCGCCTCCTCTTCGTCGGTTAAACAGCACAAGTCGTGCTAATGTCACCTGGTTCAAAATGTCGAATGCATACTTTGAGTACTCCTTCTGAAGGGTTAAACTATTTGCTTTTGTTAGATCCTGGAGGTAGGTCTGAAGCTTCATAATGTCTTCTGTAAGTGGCAAGATGTGTACCTTGTTCATTTTTTTTCCGTCAGTGTTTGTAAGGCACAACTGGAAACCTCATCAGTCCATTCATTTTCAATCAATGTTAGGAAATCATCAGCCTGTTTGGCACGTTCAGAGTCGCCAGCAATGAGTGAAGCTGATTTCTCAATTCTTGTGCACTTCTTGAGTAAGTGGCCTATTTTCAATGCAAGTGAAGGATTGCCATACGTGTTAGTGTTATCATCATACTTGCACATGGCTCTGGTTGCCGCAATTGCCACTTTTGAAAACATTGCTGGAACAAGTATGTCGCGTACATATTGAATTTCGGAGTCTACCTCCCTAGCACTTATGAGTAGTCTCCCCAGTTCCCTCATCTTTTGGCTAATGTGTGTATTAAGGTGTTCTAGATGGCCATGTTTCTGATATAGTTTTTCCCCAACTGACAAAATCAAACTGTCATTCCGCACAGCCATTGTTATTTGATCACCTAGCATCTTCTTTAGAACATTTTCTTTCAGACCTGCTCTAACTTTTGTTGACACTGGTAACAATAGAAATGCTGAGGATTGCACTCTTCTGTTCCCTGTATTTTTTCTAAAAGGACAATTCTTTCTATGTCGCCATAGACTGTCCTTCAAAAAAAAGGCTAAGCAGTCCTCACATGGAAGATAGTCGGACGGGGAATGACAGTCTGTCCTCGACCAGGTTACAAGAGTCCCAGTTCCAGTTTTTAATACATTCATGTTGTGGTTGTAATCGCCAGCATTGCGTAACTTTAGAATATTGCTTATTCTAACAACTTCGCTTTCATTTTTATGGCGACGCATGAGATGCTTGGTTAAATTGGTAAAACTCTCCTCACAGTACATACAATAATGCAATTTATCCCAAACTCTCTTTCTATCTTCATTACGACTTGGTTGCAACTTGACATTGCTAGATTGGTGGGCACTAGCAGGACTTCTCGTTGGGGTTACACTATCACATTGAACACCTGCTTTCATCTTTTTTGTCCTAGTTTCTGAACAATGATCACTTGACCTGCGCTTATTTTGGAGCATTGGAAGAGACTGTTGAAACGGTACAACATCTGAGTTGTTCTCATCTGAGTCTGAAACATAATCCTTTTCTGATATATACTGTTCATCAGAGTCACTAAAACTGAAATTGGGGTCTTTTACACTGTCATCATCATCAATACATGTACTTCCATTGTCACTGTCATCATCATCAATACTTTCATTGCTGTCAATCTGCTCTACACGATCAGGTGCACTGTTGTCAATCCACTCCACACAATCAGGTGCATTATTGTCAATCTGCTCTACATGATCAGGTGCACTGTTGTCAATCTGCTCTACATGATCAGGTGCACTGTTGTCAATCTGCTCTACATGATCAGGGGCACTGTTGTCAATCTGCTCTACACAATCAGGTGCACTGTTGTCAATCTGCTCTACAATATCAGGTGCATTATTGTCAATCTGCTCTACACGATCAGGTGCACTATTGTCAATCTGCTCTACACGATCAGGTGCACTGTTGTCAATCTGCTCTACACAATCAGGTGCACTGTTGTCAATCTGCTCTACACGATTAGGTGCACTGTTGTCAATCTGCTCTACACGATCAGGTGCACTGTTGTCAATCTGCTCTACACGATCAGGTGCACTGTTGTCAATCTGCTCTACATGATCAGGTGCACTGTTGTCAATCTGCTCTACACAATCAGGTGCACTGTTGTCAATCTGCTCTACACGATTAGGTGCACTGTTGTCAATCTGCTCTACACGATCAGGTGCACTGTTGTCAATCTGCTCTACACGATCAGGTGCACTGTTGTCAATCTGCTCTACACAATCAGGTGTACTGTTGTAAATCTGCTCTACACAATCAGGTGCAATGTTGTCAATCTGCTCTACACAATCAGGTGCACTGTTGTCAATCTGCTCTACACGATCAGGTGCACTGTTGTCAATCTGCTCTACACGATCAGGTGCACTGTTGTCAATCTGCTCTACACGATCAGGTGCACTGTTGTCAATCTGCTCTACACAATCAGGTGCACTGTTGTCAATCTGCTCTACACGATCAGGTGCACTATTGTCAATCTGCTCTACACGATCAGGTGCACTGTTGTCAATCTGCTCTACACAATCAGGTGTACTGTTGTAAATCTGCTCTACACAATCAGGTGTACTGTTGTAAATCTGCTCTACACAATCAGGTGCAATGTTGTCAATCTGCTCTACACAATCAGGTGCACTGTTGTCAATCCACCATACACGATCAGGTGCACTGTTGTCAATCTGCTCTACACGATCAGGTGCACTGTTGTCAATCTGCTTTACACGATCAGGTGCACTATTGTCAATCTGCTCTACACGATCAGGTGCACTGTTGTCAATCTGCTCTACACGATCAGGTGCACTGTTGTCAATCTGCTCTACACGATCAGGTGCACTGTTGTCAATTTGCTCTACACGATCAGGTGCACTGTTGTCAATCTGCTCTACACAATCAGGTGCATTGTCGGCAAAACTGGTATCTAAAGAGGAATTTCATAGATTCTTTGAACATACAGAGCAATTCACCACAGAATGGCTTTAAACACACAGTATAATGAAGTTTACCATTGAGTCAGATTATATAGTTAGGGTGCTACTGATATTTAATATTCTTCATATTCATAAATAAATATTTACTACATACAATGTAATGTGCTAGCTCACACAGATAATTGAGTCCCATACGTGCAGAGGTATATTTTGTGACATTGAGTATCATACATACAGAGGTATCTTTTTGACAAATGCTTCACACACACACACTCTAGGAAAATGTACCTCACTATTTTTTGTACCTCGTTATGTGACACATCATGTACCTCTGTTTGTAACACGCATAAACTATATGCAAACTTCATATATACACTAGTCAAATTTTCTAAGAACCCACCTAAATATTTAAGTTTTATACATGTATGATATATAAAGAATGGAATACTTAATTTACTATTCCAATATTTAACCATTTGTTTTCATTGTGTGAAATGTTTAGGTTTGAAATGTACTAGCAACATATCAACTAACAACAATTTATTGGCTAGGTATCAAATACCAAATCACACATATAGTCCATGAGCCAGAAGGGTTGGTGAATAAATCGCATAGTGATTTTTGGCAAGGTACATACCCCTAGAGTTAGAAAATATGTGAT
>CM026399.1:49595802-49633302 GCA_014843695.1 Archivesica marissinica | reverse complement strand
ATTCCTGTACCACGTGTATGTTTCCTAGTGAACCTACCCACCACAGCAAACACAGCCATACAGCCGGCATCCTGTACCACGTGTATGTTTCCTAGTGAACATGCCCGCCACAGCAACCACAGCCATGCAGCCGGCTTCCTGTACCACGTGTATGTTTCGTAATGAACCTACCCACCACAACAACCACAGCCATGAAGCCGGCTACCTGTACCCTGTGTATGTTTCCTAGTGAACCTAGCCACCACAACAACCACAGCCATGCAGCCGGCTTCCTGTACCACGTGTATGTTTCGTAATGAACCTACCCACCACAACAACCACAGCCATGAAGCCGGCTACCTGTACCCTGTGTATGTTTCCTAGTGAACCTAGCCACCACAACAACCACAGCCATGCAGCCGGCTTCCTGTACCACGTGTATGTTTCGTAATGAACCTACCCACCACAACAACCACAGCCATGAAGCCGGCTACCTGTACCCTGTGTATGTTTCCTAGTGAACCTAGCCACCACAACAACCACAGCCATGCAGCCGGCTTCCTGTACCACGTGTATGTTTCGTAATGAACCTACCCACCACAACAACCACAGCCATGAAGCCGGCTACCTGTACCCTGTGTATGTTTCCTAGTGAACCTAGCCACCACAACAACCACAGCCATGCAGCCGGCTTCCTGTACAACGTGTATGTTTCCTAGTAAACCTACCCACCACAGCAACCACAGTCATGCAGCCGGCTTCCTGTACCACGTGTATGTTTCCTAGTGAGCATGCCCGCCACAGCAACCACAGCCATGCAGCCGGCTTCCTGTACCAAGAGTATGTTTCCTAATGAACCTACCCACCACAGCAACCACAGTCATGCAGCCGGCTTCCTGTACCACGTGTATGTTTCCTAGTGAGCATGCCCGCCACAGCAACCACAGCCATGCAGCCGGCGTCCTGTACCACGTGTATGTTTCCTAGTGAACCTACCCACCACAGCAACCACAGCCATACAGCCGGCATCCTGTACCACGTGTATGTTTCCTAGTGAACATGCCCGCCACAGCAACCACAGCCATGCAGCCGGCTTCCTGTACCAAGAGTATGTTTCCTAATGAACCTACCCACCATAGCAACCACAGTCATGCAGCCGGCTTCCTGTACCACGTGTATGTTTCCTAGTGAGCATGTCCGCCACAGCAACCACAGCCATGCAGCCGGCGTCCTGTACCACGTGTATGTTTCCTAGTTAACCTACCCACCACAGCAACCACAGCCATAAAACCGGCTTCCTGTACCACGTGTATGTTTCCTAATGAACCTACCCACCACAGCAATCACAACCATACAGCTGGCTTCCTGAACAATGTGTATGTTTCCAAGTGAACCCACCCACCACAGCAACCACAGCCATGCAGCCGGCTTCCTGTACCACGTGTATGATTCCTAGTGAACTTACCCACAACAGCAACCACAGCCATGCAGCAGGCTTCCTGTACCACGTGTATGTTTCCATATGAACCTACCCACCACAGCAACCACAGCCATACAGCCGGCATCCTGTACCACGTGTAGGTTTCCTAGTGAACCTGCCCGCTACAGCAACCACAGCCAGGCAGCCGGCTTCCTGTACCACGTGTATGTTTCCTAGTGAACTTACCCACCACAGCAACCACAGCTATACATCCGGCTTCCTGTACCATGTGTATGTTTCCTAGTGAGCATGCCCGCCACAACAACCACAGCCATACAGCCGGCTTCCTGTACCACGTGTATGTTTCCTAGTGAACCTACCAATCACAGTAACTACAGCCATGCAGCCGGCTTCCTGTACAATGTGTATGTTTCCTAGTGAACCTACCCACCACAGCAACCACAGCCATGCAGCCGGCTTCCTGTACCACGTGTATGATACCTAGTGAGCATGCCCGCCACAGCAACCACAGCCATACAGCCCTCTTCCTGTACAACGTGTATGTTTCCTAGTAAACCTACCCACCACAGCAACCACAGCCATGCAGCCGGCTTCCTGTACCACGTGTATGTTTCCTAGTAAACCTACCCACCACAGCAACCACAGCCATGTAGCCGGCTTCCTGTACCACGTGTATGTTTCCTAGTGAACCTATCCACCACAGCAACCACAGCCATGCAGCTTCCTGTTCCACCTGTCTGTTTCCTAGTGAGCATGCCCGCCACAGCAACCACAGTCATGCAGCCGGTTTCCTGTACCACGTGTATGTTTCCTAGTGAGCATGCCCGCCACAGCAACCACAGCCAAGCAGCCGGCTTCCTGTACAACGTGTATGTTTCCTAGTAAACCTACCCACCACAGCAACCACAGTCATGCAGCCGGCTTCCTGTACCACGTGTATGTTTCCTAGTGAGCATGCCCGCCACAGCAACCACAGCCATGCAGCCGGCTTCCTGTACCAAGAGTATGTTTCCTAATGAACCTACCCACCACAGCAACCACAGTCATGCAGCCGGCTTCCTGTACCACGTGTATGTTTCCTAGTGAGCATGCCCGCCACAGCAACCACAGCCATGCAGCCGGCGTCCTGTACCACGTGTATGTTTCCTAGTGAACCTACCCACCACAGCAACCACAGCCATACAGCCGGCATCCTGTACCACGTGTATGTTTCCTAGTGAACATGCCCGCCACAGCAACCACAGCCATGCAGCCGGCTTCCTGTACCAAGAGTATGTTTCCTAATGAACCTACCCACCATAGCAACCACAGTCATGCAGCCGGCTTCCTGTACCACGTGTATGTTTCCTAGTGAGCATGTCCGCCACAGCAACCACAGCCATGCAGCCGGCGTCCTGTACCACGTGTATGTTTCCTAGTTAACCTACCCACCACAGCAACCACAGCCATAAAACCGGCTTCCTGTACCACGTGTATGTTTCCTAATGAACCTACCCACCACAGCAATTACAACCATACAGCTGGCTTCCTGAACAATGTGTATGTTTCCAAGTGAACCCACCCACCACAGCAACCACAGCCATGCAGCCGGCTTCCTGTACCACGTGTATGATTCCTAGTGAACTTACCCACAACAGCAACCACAGCCATGCAGCAGGCTTCCTGTACCACGTGTATGTTTCCATATGAACCTACCCACCACAGCAACCACAGCCATACAGCCGGCATCCTGTACCACGTGTAGGTTTCCTAGTGAACCTGCCCGCTACAGCAACCACAGCCAGGCAGCCGGCTTCCTGTACCACGTGTATGTTTCCTAGTGAACTTACCCACCACAGCAACCACAGCTATACATCCGGCTTCCTGTACCATGTGTATGTTTCCTAGTGAGCATGCCCGCCACAACAACCACAGCCATACAGCCGGCTTCCTGTACCACGTGTATGTTTCCTAGTGAACCTACCAATCACAGTAACTACAGCCATGCAGCCGGCTTCCTGTACAATGTGTATGTTTCCTAGTGAACCTACCCACCACAGCAACCACAGCCATGCAGCCGGCTTCCTGTACCACGTGTATGGTACCTAGTGAGCATGCCCGCCACAGCAACCACAGCCATACAGCCCTCTTCCTGTACAACGTGTATGTTTCCTAGTAAACCTACCCACCACAGCAACCACAGCCATGCAGCCGGCTTCCTGTACCACGTGTATGTTTCCTAGTAAACCTACCCACCACAACAACCACTGCCATGCAGCCGGCTTCCTGTACCACGTGTATGTTTCCTAGTAAACCTACCCACCACAACTACCACAGCCATGCAGCCGGCTTCCTGTTCCACGTGTATGTTTCCTAGTAAACCTACCCACCACAACAAGCACAGTCATGCAGCCGGCTTCCAGTACCACGTGTATGTTTCCTAGTGAGCATGCCCGCCAAGGCAACCACAGCCATGCAGCCGGCTTCCTGTACAACGTGTATGTTTCCTATTGAACCTACCCACCACAGCAACCACAGCCATGCACCCGGCTTCCTGTACCACGTGTATGTTTCCTAGTGAACATGCCCGCCACAGCAACCACAGCCATGCAGCCGGCTTCCTGTACCACGTGTATGTTTCCTAGTAAACCTACCCACCACAGCAACCACAGCCATGCAGTCGGCTTCCTGTACCACGTGTATGTTTCCTAGTGAACCTACGCACCACAGCAACCACAGCCCTGCAGCCGGCTTCCTGTTCCACGTGTCTGTTTCCTAGTGAACCTACCCACCACAGCAACCACAGCCAGGCAGCCGGCTTCCTGTAACACGTGTATGTTTCCTAGCGAGTATGCCCGCCACAGCAACCACAGCCATACAGCCGGCTTCCTGTACCACGTGTATGTTTCCTAGTGAACATGCCCGCCACAGCAACCACAGCCATGCAGCCGGCTTCCTGTACCACGTGTATGTTTCCTAGTAAACCTACCCACCACAGCAACCACAGCCATGCAGTCGGCTTCCTGTACCACGTGTATGTTTCCTAGTGAACCTACCCACCACAGCAACCACAGCCCTGCAGCCGGCTTCCTGTTCCACGTGTCTGTTTCCTAGTGAACCTACCCACCACAGCAACCACAGCCAGGCAGCCGGCTTCCTGTAACACGTGTATGTTTCCTAGCGAGTATGCCCGCCACAGCAACCACAGCCATACAGCCGGCTTCCTGTACCACTTGTATGGTTCCTAGTGAGCATGCCCGCCACAGCAACCACAGCCATGCAGCCTGCTTCCTGTACCACGTGTATGTTTCCTAGTGAGCATGCCCGCCACAGCAACCACAGCCATGCAGCCGGCTTCCTGTACCACGTGTATGTTTCCTAGTAAACCTACCCACCACAGCAACCACAGCCATGCGGTCGGCTTCCTTTACCACGTGTATGTTTCCTAGTGAACATACCCACCACAGCAACCACAGCCATGCAGCCGGCTTCCTGTTCCACGTGCCTGTTTCCTAGTGAGCATGCCCGCCACAGCAACCACAGCCATGCAGCCGGCTTCCTGTAACACGTGTATGTTTCCTAGCGAGCATGCCCGCCACAGCAATCACAGCCATACCGCCGGCTTCCTGTACCACGTGTATGGTTCCTAGTGAGCATGCCCGCCACAGTATCCACAGTCATGCAGTCGGCTTCCTGTACCACGTTTATGTTTCCTAGTGAGCATGCCCGCCACAGCAACAACAGCCATGCAGCCGGCTTCCTGTACCACGTGTATATTTCCTAATGAACCTACCCACCACAGCAATCACAGTCATGCAGCCGGCTTCCTGTAACACGTGTATGTTTCCTAGTGAGCATACCCACCACAGCAACCACAGTCATGCAGCCGGCTTCCTGTACCACGTGTATGTTTCCTAGTAAACCTACTCACCACAGCAACCACAGTCATGCAGCCGGCTTCCTGTACCACGTGTATATTTCCTAATGAACCTACCCACCACAGCAACCACAGTCATGCAGCCGGCTTCCTGTACCACGTGTATGTTTCCTAGTGAACATGCCCGCCACAGCAACCACAGCCATGCAGCCGGCTTCCTGTACCATGTGTATGTTTCCTAATGAACCGACCCACCACAGCAACCACAGCCATGCAGCCGGCTTCCTGTATCACGTGTATGTTTCCTAGTGAGTCTACCCACCACAGCAACCACAGCCATGCAGCCGGCTTCCTGTACCACGTGTATGTTTCCTAATGAACCGACCCACCACAGCAACCACAGCCATGCAGCCGGCTTCCTGTATCACGTGTATGTTTCCTAGTGAGCCTACCCACCACAGCAACCACAGCCATGCAGCCGGCTTCCTGTACCACGTGTATGTTTCCTAATGAACCGACCCACCAGTGCAACCACAGCCATGCAGCCGGCTTCCTGTATCACGTGTCTGTTTCCTAGTGAACCTACCCACCACAGCAACCACAGCCAGGCAGCCGGCTTCCTGTAACACGTGTATGTTTCCTAGCGAGTATGCCCGCCACAGCAACCACAGCCATACAGCCGGCTTCCTGTACCACTTGTATGGTTCCTAGTGAGCATGCCCGCCACAGCAACCACAGCCATGCAGCCTGCTTCCTGTACCACGTGTATGTTTCCTAGTGAGCATGCCCGCCACAGCAACCACAGCCATGCAGCCGGCTTCCTGTACCACGTGTATGTTTCCTAGTAAACCTACCCACCACAGCAACCACAGCCATGCGGTCGGCTTCCTTTACCACGTGTATGTTTCCTAGTGAACATACCCACCACAGCAACCACAGCCATGCAGCCGGCTTCCTGTTCCACGTGCCTGTTTCCTAGTGAGCATGCCCGCCACAGCAACCACAGCCATGCAGCCGGCTTCCTGTAACACGTGTATGTTTCCTAGCGAGCATGCCCGCCACAGCAATCACAGCCATACCGCCGGCTTCCTGTACCACGTGTATGGTTCCTAGTGAGCATGCCCGCCACAGTATCCACAGTCATGCAGTCGGCTTCCTGTACCACGTTTATGTTTCCTAGTGAGCATGCCCGCCACAGCAACAACAGCCATGCAGCCGGCTTCCTGTACCACGTGTATATTTCCTAATGAACCTACCCACCACAGCAACCAGTCATGCAGCCGGCTTCCTGTAACACGTGTATGTTTCCTAGTGAGCATACCCACCACAGCAACCACAGTCATGCAGCCGGCTTCCTGTACCACGTGTATGTTTCCTAGTAAACCTACTCACCACAGCAACCACAGTCATGCAGCCGGCTTCCTGTACCACGTGTATATTTCCTAATGAACCTACCCACCACAGCAACCACAGTCATGCAGCCGGCTTCCTGTACCACGTGTATGTTTCCTAGTTAACATGCCCGCCACAGCAACCACAGCCATGCAGCCGGCTTCCTGTACCATGTGTATGTTTCCTAATGAACCGACCCACCACAGCAACCACAGCCATGCAGCCGGCTTCCTGTATCACGTGTATGTTTCCTAGTGAGTCTACCCACCACAGCAACCACAGCCATGCAGCCGGCTTCCTGTACCACGTGTATGTTTCCTAATGAACCGACCCACCACAGCAACCACAGCCATGCAGCCGGCTTCCTGTATCACGTGTATGTTTCCTAGTGAGCCTACCCACCACAGCAACCACAGCCATGCAGCCGGCTTCCTGTACCACGTGTATGTTTCCTAATGAACCGACCCACCAGAGCAACCACAGCCATGCAGCCGGCTTCCTGTATCACGTGTATGTTTCCTAGTGAGCCTACCCACCACAGCAACCACAGCCATGCAGCCGGCTTCCTGTATCACGTGTATGTTTCCTAATGAACCGACCCACCAGTGCAACCACAGCCATGCAGCCGGCTTCCTGTATCACGTGTCTGTTTCCTAGTGAACCTACCCACCACAGCAACCACAGCCAGGCAGCCGGCTTCCTGTAACACGTGTATGTTTCCTAGCGAGTATGCCCGCCACAGCAACCACAGCCATACAGCCGGCTTCCTGTACCACTTGTATGGTTCCTAGTGAGCATGCCCGCCACAGCAACCACAGCCATGCAGCCTGCTTCCTGTACCACGTGTATGTTTCCTAGTGAGCATGCCCGCCACAGCAACCACAGCCATGCAGCCGGCTTCCTGTACCACGTGTATGTTTCCTAGTAAACCTACCCACCACAGTAACCACAGCCATGCGGTCGGCTTCCTTTACCACGTGTATGTTTCCTAGTGAACATACCCACCACAGCAACCACAGCCATGCAGCCGGCTTCCTGTTCCACGTGCCTGTTTCCTAGTGAGCATGCCCGCCACAGCAACCACAGCCATGCAGCCGGCTTCCTGTAACACGTGTATGTTTCCTAGCGAGCATGCCCGCCACAGCAATCACAGCCATACCGCCGGCTTCCTGTACCACGTGTATGGTTCCTAGTGAGCATGCCCGCCACAGCAACCACAGCCATGCAGCCGGCTTCCTGTACCACGTTTATGTTTCCTAGTGAGCATCCCGCCACAGCAACCACAGCCATGCAGCCGGCTTCCTGTACCACGTGTATGTTTCCTAGTGAACCTACCCACCACAGCAACCACAGTCATGCAGCCGGCTTCCTGTAACACGTGTATGTTTCCTAGTGAGCATACCCACCACAGCAACCACAGTCATGCAGCCGGCTTCCTGTACCACGTGTATGTTTCCTAGTAAACCTACTCACCACAGCAACCACAGTCATGCAGCCGGCTTCCTGTACCACGTGTATATTTCCTAATGAACCTACCCACCACAGCAACCACAGTCATGCAGCCGGCTTCCTGTACCACGTGTATGTTTCCTAGTTAACATGCCCGCCACAGCAACCACAGCCATGCAGCCGGCTTCCTGTACCATGTGTATGTTTCCTAATGAACCGACCCACCACAGCAACCACAGCCATGCAGCCGGCTTCCTGTATCACGTGTATGTTTCCTAGTGAGCCTACCCACCACAGCAACCACAGCCATGCAGCCGGCTTCCTGTACCACGTGTATGTTTCCTAATGAACCGACCCACCACAGCAACCACAGCCATGCAGCCGGCTTCCTGTATCACGTGTATGTTTCCTAGTGAGCCTACCCACCACAGCAACCACAGCCATGCAGCCGGCTTCCTGTACCACGTGTATGTTTCCTAATGAACCGACCCACCAGAGCAACCACAGCCATGCAGCCGGCTTCCTGTATCACGTGTATGTTTCCTAGTGAGCCTACCCACCACAGCAACCACAGCCATGCAGCCGGCTTCCTGTATCACGTGTATGTTTCCTAATGAACCGACCCACCAGTGCAACCACAGCCATGCAGCCGGCTTCCTGTATCACGTGTCTGTTTCCTAGTGAACCTACCCACCACAGCAACCACAGCCAGGCAGCCGGCTTCCTGTAACACGTGTATGTTTCCTAGCGAGTATGCCCGCCACAGCAACCACAGCCATACAGCCGGCTTCCTGTACCACTTGTATGGTTCCTAGTGAGCATGCCCGCCACAGCAACCACAGCCATGCAGCCTGCTTCCTGTACCACGTGTATGTTTCCTAGTGAGCATGCCCGCCACAGCAACCACAGCCATGCAGCCGGCTTCCTGTACCACGTGTATGTTTCCTAGTAAACCTACCCACCACAGTAACCACAGCCATGCGGTCGGCTTCCTTTACCACGTGTATGTTTCCTAGTGAACATACCCACCACAGCAACCACAGCCATGCAGCCGGCTTCCTGTTCCACGTGCCTGTTTCCTAGTGAGCATGCCCGCCACAGCAACCACAGCCATGCAGCCGGCTTCCTGTAACACGTGTATGTTTCCTAGCGAGCATGCCCGCCACAGCAATCACAGCCATACCGCCGGCTTCCTGTACCACGTGTATGGTTCCTAGTGAGCATGCCCGCCACAGTATCCACAGTCATGCAGTCGGCTTCCTGTACCACGTTTATGTTTCCTAGTGAGCATGCCCGCCACAGCAACAACAGCCATGCAGCCGGCTTCCTGTACCACGTGTATATTTCCTAATGAACCTACCCACCACAGCAACCACAGTCATGCAGCCGGCTTCCTGTAACACGTGTATGTTTCCTAGTGAGCATACCCACCACAGCAACCACAGTCATGCAGCCGGCTTCCTGTACCACGTGTATGTTTCCTAGTAAACCTACTCACCACAGCAACCACAGTCATGCAGCCGGCTTCCTGTACCACGTGTATATTTCCTAATGAACCTACCCACCACAGCAACCACAGTCATGCAGCCGGCTTCCTGTACCACGTGTATGTTTCCTAGTTAACATGCCCGCCACAGCAACCACAGCCATGCAGCCGGCTTCCTGTACCATGTGTATGTTTCCTAATGAACCGACCCACCACAGCAACCACAGCCATGCAGCCGGCTTCCTGTATCACGTGTATGTTTCCTAGTGAGTCTACCCACCACAGCAACCACAGCCATGCAGCCGGCTTCCTGTACCACGTGTATGTTTCCTAATGAACCGACCCACCACAGCAACCACAGCCATGCAGCCGGCTTCCTGTATCACGTGTATGTTTCCTAGTGAGCCTACCCACCACAGCAACCACAGCCATGCAGCCGGCTTCCTGTACCACGTGTATGTTTCCTAATGAACCGACCCACCAGAGCAACCACAGCCATGCAGCCGGCTTCCTGTATCACGTGTATGTTTCCTAGTGAGCCTACCCACCACAGCAACCACAGCCATGCAGCCGGCTTCCTGTATCACGTGTATGTTTCCTAGTGAGCCTACCCACCACAGCAATCACAGCCATGCATCCGGCTTCCTGTACCACGTGTATGTTTCCTAATGAACCGACCCACCACAGCAACCACAGCCATGCAGCCGGCTTCCTGTATCACGTGTATGTTTCCTAGTGAGCATGCCCGCCACTTATCTTTATGGAGTGAGTGTGCTTGGGTATTGGCTCTGATTGAATAACTGATCAGCATAGCCCTTCCTGCGATTTTGAGTTAAGATTATTTTATGTCTTGTTGTTTGGTACAGCCGGTGGGTGCAGCCGGTTGATGATTACGCGAAGATATTGTTACAGTATGTAGTCTTGCAGTTACGAGATGTGGCTGAGTGTGGCTCGCTGCAATTCATACAGGACAATGGGTAGAAGTGGTGATCGAGCTATCGCAATCGAGCTAAGCTTGTATAAACTAATGGGTATGTGCATTTGACATCGTTGTGTGAACTACCATTGCCAGAACAAGCGTGACATAATATGTATAGGATATAAGCCGAACACGATCCAATATGTAAAATATTGGACTGTGTGAGGCACGTAGCACGAAGACAGTACAAAACTAGTTTTCATATTGGATCGATTGGGGGGGGGGGGGTTATCCGCTTGATGCTTATATCTTACTTAAAACACATACATATATCACAAGATCTACTAATTAACGGTTTTAATTTCGTACATGTACGCGTAGGATTTAATATAATACTCTGGCCTTTTGACAGCGGTCCAATATTAATAATAATGACTGCAAGTACAAAGGTATGACGTCACGACATTGTTTTAATCTCAGTTATACAAGTGTATCATTATGTACAAATTTAAATTAATGGAAGCGGATTTGGGACATAAATATCCACTTTAGGAAGTTAGTAGGGAAAGTCCTGATAGCGCAGCACCGTTACGACTGTGCCCTTAGGCAAGACACTTACATTCCACGTTGCCTCTTCTCTCTCTCTCGTGGCGATGGATTCCATCAGGAATGAGGTCTCGAGAGTGATTAGTTGTAAGAACTTGTTTCGCAATCGAGCCAAAATTAATTTATATAACCTAACCTAGTAGCCTGATTTAGAATGAGCATGGTGGGATAGATGTGCACAATTTAAATACTATAGTATTTGCGAAGATTTATAAATGTTATATATTTCGATTTTGATGCGCCTAAGTGCTATCTATGTTGGTCCTGAATAGTCTCCACAACATCTGCCTCGTCAACACCAGCAGGATCAGTTGATGGAATTATCCCCCCTTGTTGAAGAGTGTAGAGTCTGCTGTGGTCTTGCAGGAAACATTGAAAAATGATGTAAGAGAAATTAGATTTCGTTATGTAGTGTGGAATGTCAAAATGAACAAGAAGATTCCATTTCTGAGTTTCTTTACTGATTTTGGGACACATACAATAGCTTCGATTGTTTTCTCGTTCATAAAGGAGAGGAGTGAACTGTTAGTACCGTCAGCAATGGATTCAATGATCAAAGCGTGGCGTATTTATAGGTTAATGAGATGAGTGTTCGCTTCTCACATCATATCACAGTTAGATTTTCTTTATTTATAGAGGGTGACCTAATTAGTTCTGAACTAATCTTCCTTAGGACTGACAGTGTGAGAGTTGTTATGGTGTCGTTTTTAGTTGGGTTATCTATGCTAATGTATTGATATTTCGTCACTTGTAACCACAATCCGCATGGAGTCCAACAACGGGACACGTCAACACAACCGAGTATTCGGCTCACACGTACCATGGTTACTCCAGTAATATACACTGACGATTAGTTCAGAATGGCATCGATCGGTCATGAACCGACATAGATGAGAATATATCGCTAATATAAGTAGCCCTCAGCCAACGCCTTCTATGACAGGGATGAGAATATATCGCTAATATAAGTAGCCCTCAACCAACGCCCTCTATGATATGGATGAGAATATATCGCTAATATAAGTAGCCCTCAGCCAACGCCTTCTATGACAGGGATGAGAATATATCGCTAATATAAGTAGCCCTCAACCAACGCCCTCTATGACATGGATGAGAATATATCGCTAATATAAGTAGCCCTCAGCCAACGCCTTCTATGACAGGGATGAGAATATATCGCTAATATAAGTAGCCCTCAACCAACGCCTTCTATGACATGGATGAGAATATATCGCTAATATAAGTAGCCCTCAACCAACGCCTTCTATGACATGGATGAGAATATATCGCTAATGTAAGTAGCCCTCAACCAACGCCTTCTATGACACAATATTGACAAATATTTGATTGTAACATACTTACCTAGTACACGTGTAATGTAAAGTGAAATAGGTCACATATAGTATTCGCAAGACCAGAGCTGACTATTTTATCATTTTTACTACACGAATTCACGATTTCAACTTTACCAATTCACGATTTCAACTTTACCAATTCACACGATTTCAACTTACCAATTCACGATTTCAACTTTACCAATTCACGATTTCAACTTTACCAATTCACACGATTTCAACTTACCAATTCACGATTTCAACTTTACCAATTCACGATTTCAACTTTACCAATTCACGACTTCAACTTTACCAATTCACGATTTCAAATTTACCAATTCACGATTTCAACTTCATGAATGTACTATTCCAACTTCAATCCCAAGTTGAATTCGTGAATTCGTGAATTCGTGAAGTTGAATTCGTGAATTCGTGAAGTTGTATTAATGAATTCGTGCAGTTTAAGTAGTGAATTCGTGAAGTTGTATTAATGAATTTGTGCAGTTTAAGTAGTGAATTCGTGAAGTTGAATTCATGGAAGTTGAAATCGTAAAATCATGTAGCAGAATTATGTCACCACAGGTCTTTCGTAGGAACCAGCAGGAACCAGTAGGAATTTCATTTATAGCTTCGTCTCTTGGTATAATTCTGATCAGTAAAACCAATCAAAAATATTCGAGCTGCGCAGTCCAGTCATTTCACAGTATTAATTTACCCCACCTCCAAGATTTGGACGTGTTAGAATTTATAGATAAACGTACTATCTCCAGTTTATTTTGCTATCTAGTATTTACAAATATCTAAAGATTCAAATAATCACATGATAACTAATGATAACGCAAATAATCCTTACAGTTTCTATTAGATCTATATTGAATGTTATCAATCCCTTTTACTGGGTATCAATCGTATCTCTTAGACACACCTCAATTATCAAATATTAAAATAGTACCAGTCTGATTCATACAGTGCATTTTGACAATTTGGAATATATTGTTTGTTCTAACTTTACCTTGTTCGCCATCATACCGCTGTTTACGATGCTTAGGAATACGTGCATGCTCTGTACTGCGTTTATCCTACCACTGGTATGTATACATTATACTATGCTCTGTACTGTGTTTATCCTACCATTGGTATGTATACATTCTACTATACATTCTACTATGCTCTGTACTGTGTTTATCCTACCATTGGTATGTATACATTCTGCTATGCTCTGTACTGTGTTTATCCTACCATTGGTATGTATACATTCTGCTATGCTCTGTACTGTGTTTATCCTACCACTGGTATGTATACATTCTACTATGCTCTGTACTGTGTTTATCCTACCACTGGTATGTATACATTCTGCTATGCTCTGTACTGTGTTTATCCTACCATTGGTATGTATACATTCTACTATGCTCTGTACTGTGTTTATCCTACCACTGGTATGTATACATTCTGCTATGCTCTGTACTGTGTTTATCCTACCACTGGTATGTATACATTCTACTATGCTCTGTACTGTGTTTATCCTACCACTGGTATGTATACATTCTGCTATGCTCTGTACTGTGTTTATCCTACCATTGGTATGTATACATTCTACTATGCTCTGTACTGTGTTTATCCTACCACTGGTATGTATACATTCTGCTATGCTCTGTACTGTGTTTATCCTACCACTGGTATGTATACATTCTACTATGCTCTGTACTGTGTTTATCCTACCACTGGTATGTATACATTCTGCTATGCTCTGTACTGTGTTTATCGTACCATTGGTATGTATACATTCTACTATGCTCTGTACTGTGTTTATCCTACCATTGGTATGTAAACATTCTACTATGTTCTGTACTGTGTTTATCCTACCACTGGTATGTATACATTCTATTATTGGTGGATGAAGACCCCGGTGCCCTTCCAGCAGCAAGGTTGGCACCCGTGTAGAACCAACGACCTTCCGCAAGCCAGCTGGATAGCTTTTCACATAAATAATTCGACATCCCTAATATAATTCGAACCAGCAGCAGTGAGGGAGGGGTCAGTCATTTGATGTCAACGACCTTAACCACTCGGCCATGGAGGGCCCTTTTTCTGTATAAATTAAGATCGTATTATTCGGATTCACTGTCAATTCCCAGGACCAGGCAGCAAATCAACGGTCAACAGGACCATGGTCATTCATTTTAATACGGTGTCTGCTTATCCTCTGATCTAATTGTGTCATTGTTCATCAGTCCGGATAGACGTCTGATACCATGGTGATATGGGGTATGGCACACGTCAGATACCATGGTGATATGGGGTATGGCACACGTCCGATACGATGGTGATATGGGGTATGGCACATGTCCGATACCATGGTGATATGGGGTATGGCACACGTCCGATACCATGGTGATATGGGGTGTGATATACGTCCGATACCATGGTGATATGGGGTATGGCACACGTCCGATACCATGGTGATATGGGGTATGGCACACGTCAGATACCATGGTGATATGGGGTGTGATACACGTCCGATACCATGGTGATATGGGGTGTGGCACACGTCGGATACTATGGTGATATGGGGTATGGCACACGTCGGATACCATGGTGATATGGTGTATGGCACACGTCGGATACCATGGTGATATGGGGTATGGCACACGTCCGATACCATGGTGATATGGGGTATGACACACATCTGATACCATGGTGATATGGGGTATGGTATGGCACACGTCGGATACCATGGTGATATGGGGTATGACACACGTCAGATACCATGGTGATATGGTGTATGGCACACGTCTGATACCATGGTGATATGGGGTGTGGCACACGTCGGAAACCGTGTTGATATGGGGTATGGCACACGTCGGATACTATGGTGATATGGGGTATGGCAAACGTCGGATACCATGGTGATATGCTGCATGGCACAGGTCGGTACCATGGTGATATGGGGTATGGCACACGTCGGATACCATGGTGATATGGGGTAAGACACACGTCGGATACCATGGTGATATGGGGTATGACACACATCTGATACCATGGTGATATGGGGTATGGAACTGGTCGGATACCATGGTGATATGGTGTATGGCACACGTCCGATACCATGGTGATATGGGATATGACACACGTCGGATAACCATGGTGATATGGGGTGTGACACACGTCGGATACCATGGTGATATGGGGTATGACACACGTCCGATACCATGGTGATATGGGGTATGACACACGTCCGATACAATGGTGATATGGGGCATGGCACATGTCGGATACCATGGTGATATGGGGTATGGCACACGTCCGATACCATGGTGATATGGGGTATGACACACGTCTGATACAATGGTGATATGGGGTATGACACACGTCTGATACCATGGTGATATGGTGCATGGCACACGTCCGATACCATGGTGATATGGGGTATGGCAAACGTCGGATACCGTGTTGATATGGGGTATGGCACACGTCGGATACCATGGTGATATTGGGTATGGCAAACGTCGGATACCATGGTGATATGCTGCATGGCACAGGTCGGTACCATGGTGATATGGGGTATGGCACACGTCGGATACCATGGTGATATGGGGTAAGACACACGTCGGATACCATGGTGATATGGGGTATGACACACATCTGATACCATGGTGATATGGGGTATGGCACACGTCCGATACCATGGTGATATGGGGTATGGCACACGTCCGATACCATGGTGATATGGAGTATGGCACGCGTCCGATACCATGTTTATATGGGGTATAGCACACGTCAGATACCATGATGATATGGGGTATGATACACGTCGGATACCATGGTGATATGGGGTATGATACACGTCTGATACCATGGTGATATGGGGTATAGCACACGTCGGATACCAAGGTGATATGGTGTATGGCACACGTCTGATACATGGTGATATGGGGTGTGACACACGTCGGATACCATGGTGATATGGGGTATGGTAAACGTCGGATACCATGGTGATATGTGATATGACACACGTCGGATACCATGGTGATATGGTGTATGGCACACGTCGGTACCATGGTGATATGGGGTATGGCACACGTCGGATACCATGGTGATATGGGGTATGGCACACATCGGTACCATGGTGATATGGGGTATGGGACACGTCGGATACCATGGTGATATGGTGTATGGCACACGTCGGTACCATGGTGATATGGGGTATGGCACACATCGGATACCATGGTGATATAAGTATGGCACACGTCGGATACCATGGTGATATGGGGTATGGCACACATCGGATACCATGGTGATATGGGGTATGGCACACGTCGGATACGATGGTGATATGGGGTATAGTATGGCACACGTCGGATACCATGGTGATATTGGGCATGGCACACGTCGGATACCATGGTGATATGGGGTATGGCACACGTCGGATACCATGGTGATATGGGGTATGGCAAATGTCGGATACCATGGTGATATGGGGTATGGAACTGGTCGGATACCATGATGATATGGTGTATGGCACACGTCCGATACCATGGTGATATGGGATATGACACACGTCGGATAACCATGGTGATATGGGGTGTGACACACGTCGGATACCATGGTGATATGGGGTATGACACACGTCCGATACCATGATGATATGGGGTATGACACACGTCCGATACCATGGTGATATGGGGCATGGCACATGTCGGATACCATGGTGATATGGGGTATGGCACACGTCCGATACCATGGTGATATGGGGTATGACACACGTCTGATACCATGGTGATATGGGGTATGACACACGTCTGATACCATGGTGATATGGTGCATGGCACACGTCCGATACCATGGTGATATGGGGTATGGCAACGTCGGATACCATGGTGATATGGGGTATGACACACGTCTGATACCATGGTGATATGGGGTGTGGCACACGTCGGATACTATGGTGATATGGGGTATGGCACACGTCGGATACCATGGTGATATGGTGTATGGCACACGTCGGATACCATGGTGATATGGGGTATGGCACACGTCCAATACCATGGTGATATGGGGTATGACACACATCTGATACCATGGTGATATGGGGTATGGTATGGCACACGTCGGATACCATGGTGATATGGGGTATGACACACGTCAGATACCATGGTGATATGGTGTATGGCACACGTCTGATACCATGGTGATATGGGGTGTGGCACACGTCGGATACCGTGTTGATATGGGGTATGGCACACGTCGGATACTATGGTGATATGGGGTATGGCAAACGTCGGATACCATGGTGATATGCTGCATGGCACAGGTCGGTACCATGGTGATATGGGGTATGTCACACGTCGGATACCATGGTGATATGGGGTAAAACACACGTCGGATACCATGGTGATATGGGGTATGACACACATCTGATACCATGGTGATATGGGGTACGGAACTGGTCGGATACCATGGTGATATGGTGTATGGCACACGTCCGATACCATGGTGATATGGGGTATGACACACGTCCGATACAATGGTGATATGGGGCATGGCACATGTCGGATACCATGGTGATATGGGGTATGACACACGTCCGATACCATGGTGATATGGGGTATGACACACGTCTGATACCATGGTGATATGGGGTATGACACACGTCTGATACCATGGTGATATGGTGCATGGCACACGTCCGATACCATGGTGATATGGGGTATGGCAAACGTCGGATACCATGGTGATATGGGGTATGACACACGTCTGATACCATGGTGATATGGGGTGTGGCACACGGCGGATACCATGGTGACATGGGGTATGGCACACGTCGGATACCAAGGTGATATGGGGTATGGCACACGTCCGATACCATGGTGATATGGGGTATGACACACATCTGATACCATGGTGATATGGGGTATGGTATGGCACACGTCGGATACCATGGTGATATGGGGTATGACACACGTCTGATACCATGGTGATATGGGGTATGGCACACGTCGGATACCATGGTGATATGGGGTATGGCACACGTCGGATACCATGGTGATATGGGGTATGGCACACGTCGGATACCATGGTGATATGCGATATGACACACGTCGGAAACCATGGTGATATGCTGCATGGCACACGTCGGTACCATGGTGATATGGGGTATGGCACACGTCGGATACCATGGTGATATGGGGTATGACACACGTCGGATACCATGGTGATATGGGGTATGACACACATCTGATACCATGGTGATATGGGGTATGGTATGGGACACGTCGGATACCATGGTGATATGGGGTATGGCACACGTCGGATACCATGGTGATATGGGGTATGGCACACGTCGGATACCATGGTGATATGGGGTATGGCACACGTCCGATACCATGGTGATATGGGGTCTGGCACACGTCCGATACCATGGTGATATGGGGTATGGCACACGTCAGATACCATGGTGATATGGGCTATGGCACACGTCCGATACCATGTTTATATGGGGTATAGCACACGTCAGATACCATGGTGATATGGGGTATGATACACATCTGATACCTTGGTGATATGGGGTATAGCACACGTCGGATACCGTGGTGATATGGTGTATGGCACACGTCTGATACATGGTGATATGGGGTGTGACACACGTCGGATACCATGGTGATATGGGATATGACAGACGTCGGATACAATGGTGATATTGGGTATGGCAAACGTCGGATACCATGGTGATATGCGATATGACACACGTCGGATACCATGGTTATATGGTGCATGGCACACTTCGGTACCATGGTGATATGGGGTATGGCACACGTCCGATACCATGGTGATATGGGGTATGGCACACATAGGTACCATGGTGATATGGGGTATGGGACACGTCGGATACCATGGTGATATGGGGTATGGCACACGTCGGTACCATGGTGATATGGGGTATGGCACACATCGGATACCATGGTGATATGGTGTATGATACACGGCCGTTACCATGGTGATATGGGATATGACACACGTCGGATAACCATGGTGATATAGGGTGTGACACACGTCGGATACCATGGTGATATGGGGTATGACACACGTCCGATACCATGGTGATATGGGGTATGACACACGTCGGGTACCATGGTGATATGGTGCATGGCACACGTCCGATACCATGGTGATATGGGATATGACACACGTCGGATAACCATGGTGATATGGGGTATGGCACATGTCGGATACCTTGGTGATATGTGGTATGGCACACGTCGGATAACCATGGTGATATGGGGTGTGACACAAGTCGGATACCATGGTGATATGGAGTATGACACACGTCCGATACCATGGTGATATGGGGTATGGCACACGTCGGATACCATGGTGATATGGGGTATGGTATGGCACACGTCGGATACCATGGTGATATGGGTTATGGCACACGTCCGATGACATGGTGATATGGGGTATGACACACATCTGATACCATGGTGATATGGGGTATGGTATGGCACACGTCGGATACCATGGTGATATGGGGTATGACACACGTCAGATACCATGGTGATATGGTGTATGGCACACTTCTGATACCATGGTGATATGGGGTGTGGCACACGTCGGATACCGTGTTGATATGGGGTATGGCACACGTCGGATACCATGGTGATATGCGATATGACACACGTCGGAAACCATGGTGATATGCTGCATGGCACACGTCGGTACCATGGTGATATGGGGTATGGCACACGTCGGATACCATGGTGATATGGGGTATGACACACGTCGGATACCATGGTGATATGGGGTATGACACACATCTGATACCATGGTGATATGGGGTATGGTATGGGACACGTCGGATACCATGGTGATATGGGGTATGGCACACGTCGGATACCATGGTGATATGGGGTATGGCACACGTCCGATACCATGGTGATATGGGGTCTGGCACACGTCCGATACCATGGTGATATGGGGTATGGCACACGTCAGATACCATGGTGATATGGGCTATGGCACACGTCCGATACAATGTTTATATGGGGTATAGCACACGTCAGATACCATGGTGATATGGGGTATGATACACATCTGATACCTTGGTGATATGGGGTATAGCACACGCGGATACCTTGGTGATATGGTGTATGGCACACGTCTGATACATGGTGATATGTGGTGTGACACACGTCGGATACCATGGTGATATGGGATATGACAGACGTCGGATACAATGGTGATATTGGGTATGGCAAACGTCGGATACCATGGTGATATGCGATATGACACACGTCGGATACCATGGTTATATGGTGCATGGCACACTTCGGTACCATGGTGATATGGGGTATGGCACACGTCGGATACCATGGTGATATGGGGTATGGCACACATCGGTACCATGGTGATATGGGGTATGGGACACGTCGGATACCATGGTGATATGGGGTATGGCACACGTCGGTACCATGGTGATATGGGGTATGGCACACATCGGATACCATGGTGATATGGTGTATGATACACGGCCGATACCATGGTGATATGGGATATGACACACGTCAGATAACCATGGTGATATAGGGTGTGACACACGTCGGATACCATGGTGATATGGGGTATGACACACGTCCGATACCATGGTGATATGGGGTATGACACACGTCCGATACCATGGTGATATGGTGCATGGCACACGTCCGATACCATGGTGACATGGGATATGACACACGTCGGATAACCATGGTGATATGGGGTATGGCACATGTCGGATACCATGGTGATATGGGGTATGGCACACGTCCGATACCATGGTGATATGGGGTATGACACACGTCTGATACCATGGTGATATGGGGTATGACACACGTCTGATACCATGGTGATATGGTGCATGGCACACATCCGATACCATGGTGATATGGGGTATGACACAGGTCGGATACCATGGTGATATGGGGTATGACACACGTCTGATACCATGGTGATATGGGGTATGGTATAGCACACGTCGGATACCATGGTGATATGGTGCATGGCACACGTCGGATACCATGGTGATATGGGGTATGGCACACGTCCGATACCATGGTGATATGGGGTATGACACACGTCTGATACCATGGTGATATGGGGTATGACACACGTCTGATACCATGGTGATATGGTGCATGGCACACATCCGATACCATGGTGATATGGGGTATGACACAGGTCGGATACCATGGTGATATGGGGTATGACACACGTCTGATACCATGGTGATATGGGGTATGGTATAGCACACGTCGGATACCATGGTGATATGGTGCATGGCACACGTCGGATACCATGGTGATATGGGGTATGGCACACGTCCGATACCATGGTGATATGGGGTATGACACACGTCTGATACCATGGTGATATGGGGTATGGCACACGTCGGATACCATGGTGATATGGGGTATGGCACACGTCGGATACCATGGTGATATGGGGTATGACACACGTCGGATACCATGGTGATATGGGGTATGACACACGTCCGATACCATGGTGATATGGGATGGCACACGTCGGATACCATGGTGATATGGGGTATGGCACACATCGGATACCATGGTGATATGGGGTATGGCACACGTCGGATACCATGGTGATATGGGTATGTATGGCACACGTCGGATACCATGGTGATATGGGTTATGGCACACGTCCGATACCATGGTGATATGGGGTATGACACACATCTGATACCATGGTGATATGGGGTATGGTATGGCACACGTCGGATACCATGGTGATATGGGGTATGACACACGTCAGATACCATGGTGATATGGTGTATGGCACACGTCTGATACCATGGTGATATGGGGTGTGGCACACGTCGGATACCGTGTTGATATGGGGTATGGCACACGTCGGATACCATGGTGATATGCGATATGACACACGTCGGAAACCATGGTGATATGCTGCATGGCACACGTCGGTACCATGGTGATATGGGGTATGGCACACGTCGGATACCATGGTGATATGGGGTATGACACACGTCGGATACCATGGTGATATGGGGTATGACACACATCTGATACCATGGTGATATGGGGTATGGTATGGGACACGTCGGATACTATGGTGATATGGGATATGGCACACGTCGGATACCATGGTGATATGGGGTATGGCACACGTCGGATACCATGGTGATATGGGGTATGGCACACGTCCGATACCATGGTGATATGGGGTCTGGCACACGTCCGATACCATGGTGATATGGGGTATGGCACACGTCAGATACCATGGTGATATGGGCTATGGCACACGTCCGATACCATGTTTATATGGGGTATAGCACACGTCAGATACCATGGTGATATGGGGTATGATACACATCTGATACCTTGGTGATATGGGGTATAGCACACGTCGGATACCGTGGTGATATGGTGTATGGCACACGTCTGATACATGGTGATATGGGGTGTGACACACGTCGGATACCATGGTGATATGGGATATGACAGACGTCGGATACAATGGTGATATTGGGTATGGCAAACGTCGGATACCATGGTGATATGCGATATGACACACGTCGGATACCATGGTTATATGGTGCATGGCACACTTCGGTACCATGGTGATATGGGGTATGGCACACGTCGGATACCATGGTGATATGGGGTATGGCACACATCGGTACCATGGTGATATGGGGTATGGGACACGTCGGATACCATGGTGATATGGGGTATGGCACACGTCGATACCATGGTGATATGGGGTATGGCACACATCGGATACCATGGTGATATGGGGTATGGCACACTTCGGATACCATGGTGATATGGGGTATGGCACACATCGGATACCATGGTGATATGGGGTATGGAACACGTCGGATACCATGGTGATATGGGTATGGTATGGCACACGTCGGATACCATGGTGATATGGGCATGGCACACGTCGGATACCATGGTGATATGGGGTATGGCACACGTCGGATACCATGGTGATATGGGGTATGGCACACGTCGGATACCATGGTGATATGGGGAATGGCACACGTCGGGTACCATGGTGATATGGTGTATGATACACGGCCGATACCATGGTGATATGGGATATGACACACGTCGGATAACCATGGTGATATAGGGTGTGACACACGTCGGATACCATGGTGATATGGGGTATGACACACGTCCGATACCATGGTGATATGGGGTATGACACACGTCCGATACCATGGTGATATGGTGCATGGCACACGTCCGATACCATGGTGATATGGGATATGACACACGTCGGATAACCATGGTGATATGGGGTATGGCACATGTCGGATACCATGGTGATATGGTGTATGGCACACGTCTGATACCATGGTGATATGGGGTGTGGCACACGTCGGATACCGTGTTGATATGGGGTATGGCACACGTCGGATACCATGGTGATATGCGATATGACACACGTCGTAAACCATGGTGATATGCTGCATGGCACGCGTCGGTACCATGGTGATATGGGGTATGGCACACGTCGGATACCATGGTGATATAGGGTATGACACACGTCGGATACCATGGTGATATGGGGTATGACACACATCTGATACCATGGTGATATGGGGTATGGTATGGGACACGTCGGATACCATGGTGATATGTGGTATGGCACACGTCGGATACCATGGTGATATGGGGTATGGCACACGTCGGATACCATGGTGATATGGGGTATGGCACACGTCCGATACCATGGTGATATGGGGTCTGGCACACGTCCGATACCATGGTGATATGGGGTATGGCACACGTCAGATACCATGGTGATATGGGCTATGGCACACGTCCGATACCATGTTTATATGGGGTATAGCACACGTCAGATACCATGGTGATATGGGGTATGATACACATCTGATACCTTGGTGATATGGGGTATAGCACACGTCGGATACCGTGGTGATATGGTGTATGGCACACGTCTGATACATGGTGATATGGGGTGTGACACACGTCAGATACCATGGTGATATGGGGTATGGCACACGTCGGATACCATGGTGATATGGGGTATGGCACACATCGGTACCATGGTGATATGGGGTATGGGACACGTCGGATACCATGGTGATATGGGGTATGGCACACGTCGATACCATGGTTATATGGTGCATGGCACACTTCGGTACCATGGTGATATGGGGTATGGCACACGTCGGATACCATGGTGATATGGGGTATGGCACACATCGGTACCATGGTGATATGGGGTATGGGACACGTCGGATACCATGGTGATATGGGTATGGCACACGTCGGTACCATGGTGATATGGGGTATGGCACACATCGGATACCATGGTGATATGGGTATGGCACACGTCGGATACCATGGTGATATGGGGTATGGCACACATCGGATACCATGGTGATATGGGGTATGGAACACGTCGGATACCATGGTGATATGGGGATTATGGCACACGTCGGATACCATGGTGATATGGGGCATGGCACACGTCGATACCATGGTGATATGGGGTATGGCACACGTCGGATACCATGGTGATATGGGGTATGGCACACGTCGGATACATGGTGATATGGGGTATGGCACACGTCGGGTACCATGGTGATATGGTGTATGATACACGGCCGATACCATGGTGATATGGGATATGACACACGTCGGATAACCATGGTGATATAGGGTGTGACACACGTCGGATACCATGGTGATATGGGGTATGACACACGTCCGATACCATGGTGATATGGGGTATGACACACGTCCGATACCATGGTGATATGGTGCATGGCACACGTCCGATACCATGGTGATATGGGATATGACACACGTCGGATAACCATGGTGATATGGGGTATGGCACATGTCGGATACCATGGTGATATGGGGTATGGCACACGTCCGATACCATGGTGATATGGGGTATGACACACGTCTGATACCATGGTGATATGGGGTATGACAAACGTCTGATACTATGGTGATATGGTGCATGGCACACATCCGATACCATGGTGATATGGGGTATGACACAGGTCGGATACCATGGTGATATGGGGTATGACACACATCTGATACCATGGTGATATGGGGTATGGTATGGCACACGTCGGATACCATGGTGATATGGTGCATGGCACACGTCGGATACCATGGTGATATGGGGTATGGCACACGTCCGATACCATGGTGATATGGGGTATGACACACGTCTGATACCATGGTGATATGGGGTATGACACACGTCTGATACCATGGTGATATGGTGCATGGCACACATCCGATACCATGGTGATATGGGGTATGACACACATCTGATACCATGGTGATATGGGGTATGGTATGGCACACGTCGGATACCATGGTGATATGGTGCATGGCACACGTCGGATACCATGGTGATATGGGGTATGGCACACGTCCGATACCATGGTGATATGGGGTATGGCACACGTCGGATACCATGGTGATATGGGGTATGGCACACGTCGGATACCATGGTGATATGGGGTATGGCACACGTCGGATACCTTGGTGATATGTGGTATGGCACACGTCGGATAACCATGGTGATATGGGGTGTGACACACGTCGGATACCATGGTGATATGGAGTATGACACACGTCCGATACCATGGTGATATGGGGTATGACACACGTCAGATACCATGGTGATATGCTGCATGGCACACGTCGGTACCATGGTGATATGGGGTATGGCACACGTCGGATACCATGGTGATATGGGGTATGGCACACGTCGGATACCATGGTGATATGGGGTATGGCACACGTCGGATACCATGGTGATATGGGGTATGGCACACGTCGGATACCATGGTGATATGGGGTATGGCACACGTCGGATACCTTGGTGATATGTGGTATGGCACACGTCGGATAACCATGGTGATATGGGGTGTGACACACGTCGGATACCATGGTGATATGGAGTATGACACACGTCCGATACCATGGTGATATGGGGTATGACACACGTCAGATACCATGGTGATATGCTGCATGGCACACGTCGGTACCATGGTGATATGGGGTATGGCACACGTCGGATACCATGGTGATATGGGGTATGACACACGTCGGATACCATGGTGATATGGGGTATGATACACATCTGATACCATGGTGATATGGGGTATGGCACATGTCCGATACCATGGTGATATGGGGTATGACACACGTCCGATACCATGGTGATATGGGGTATGACACACGTCCGATACCATGGTGATATGGTGCATGGCACACGTCCGATACCATGGTGATATGGGATATGACACACGTCGGATAACCATGGTGATATGGGGTATGGCACATGTCGGATACCATGGTGATATGGGGTATGGCACACGTCCGATACCATGGTGATATGGGGTATGACACACGTCTGATACCATGGTGATATGGGGTATGACAAACGTCTGATACTATGGTGATATGGTGCATGGCACACATCCGATACCATGGTGATATGGGGTATGACACAGGTCGGATACCATGGTGATATGGGGTATGACACACATCTGATACCATGGTGATATGGGGTATGGTATGGCACACGTCGGATACCATGGTGATATGGTGCATGGCACACGTCGGATACCATGGTGATATGGGGTATGGCACACGTCCGATACCATGGTGATATGGGGTATGACACACGTCTGATACCATGGTGATATGGGGTATGACACACGTCTGATACCATGGTGATATGGTGCATGGCACACATCCGATACCATGGTGATATGGGGTATGACACACATCTGATACCATGGTGATATGGGGTATGGTATGGCACACGTCGGATACCATGGTGATATGGGGTATGGCACACGTCGGATACCATGGTGATATGGGGTATGGCACACGTCGGATACCATGGTGATATGGGGTATGGCACACGTCGGATACCATGGTGATATGGGGTATGGCACACGTCGGATACCTTGGTGATATGTGTTATGGCACACGTCGGATAACCATGGTGATATGGGGTGTGACACACGTCGGATACCATGGTGATATGGAGTATGACACACGTCCGATACCATGGTGATATGGGGTATGACACACGTCAGATACCATGGTGATATGCTGCATGGCACACGTCGGTACCATGGTGATGTGGGGTATGGCACACGTCGGATACCATGGTGATATGGGGTATGGCACACGTCGGATACCATGGTGATATGGGGTATGGCACACGTCCGATACCATGGTGATATGGGGTATGGCACACGTCGGATACCATGGTGATATGGGGTGTGATACACGTCCGATACCATGGTGATATGGGGTATGGCACACGTCGGATACCATGGTGATATGGGGTATGGCACACGTCCGATACCATGGTGATATGGGGTATGGCACACGTCCGATACCATGGTGATATGGGGTATAGCACACGTCAGATACCATGGTGATATGGGGTATGGCACACGTCCGATACCATGTTTATATGGGGTATAGCACACGTCAGATACCATGGTGATATGGGGTATGATACACGTCGGATACCATGGTGATATGGTGTATGGCACACGTCCGATACCATGGTGATATGGGGTATGACACACGTCTGATACCATGGTGATATGGGGTATGACACACGTCTGATACCATGGTGATATGGTGCATGGCACACGTCCGATACCATGGTGATATGGGGTATGGCAAACGTCGGATACCATGGTGATATGGGGTATGACACACGTCTGATACCATGGTGATATGGGGTGTGGCACACGTCGGATACCATGGTGATATGGGGTATGGCACACCTCGGATACCATGGTGATATGGTGTATGGCACACGTCGGATACCATGGTGATATGGGGTATGGCACACGTCCGATACCATTGTGATATGGGGTATGACACACATCTGATACCATGGTGATATGGGGTATGGTATGGCACACGTCGGATACCATGGTGATATGGGGTATGGTATGGCACACGTCGGATACCATGGTGATATGGTGCATGGCACACGTCGGATACCATGGTGATATGGGGTATGGCACACGTCCGATACCATGGTGATATGGGGTATGACACACGTCTGATACCATGGTGATATGGGGTATGACACACGTCTGATACCATGGTGATATGGTGCATGGCACACATCCGATACCATGGTGATATGGGGTATGACACACATCTGATACCATGATGATATGGGGTATGGTATGGCACACGTCGGATACCATGGTGATATGGTGCATGGCACACGTCGGATACCATGGTGATATGGGGTATGGCACACGTCGGATACCATGGTGATATGGGGTATGGCACACGTCGGATACCATGGTGATATGGGGTATGGCACACGTCGGATACCATGGTGATATGGGGTATGGCACACGTCGGATACCTTGGTGATATGTGGTATGGCACACGTCGGATAACCATGGTGATATGGGGTGTGACACACGTCGGATACCATGGTGATATGGAGTATGACACACGTCCGATACCATGGTGATATGGGGTATGACACACGTCAGATACCATGGTGATATGCTGCATGGCACACGTCGGTACCATGGTGATATGGGGTATGGCACACGTCGGATACCATGGTGATATGGGGTATGGCACACGTCGGATACCATGGTGATATGGGGTATGGCACACGTCCGATACCATGGTGATATGGGGTATGGCACACGTCCGATACCATGGTGATATGGGGTATGGCACACGTCAGATACCATGGTGATATGGGGTATGGCACACGTCCGATACCATGTTATATGGGGTATAGCACACGTCAGATACCATGGTGATATGGGGTATGATACACGTCGGATACCATGGTGATATGGTGTATGGCACACGTCCGATACCATGGTGATATGGGGTATGACACACGTCTGATACCATGGTGATATGGGGTATGACACACGTCTGATACCATGGTGATATGGTGCATGGCACACGTCCGATACCATGGTGATATGGGGTATGGCAAACGTCGGATACCATGGTGATATGGGGTATGACACACGTCTGATACCATGGTGATATGGGGTGTGGCACACGTCGGATACCATGGTGATATGGGGTATGGCACACCTCGGATACCATGGTGATATGGTGTATGGCACACGTCGGATACCATGGTGATATGGGGTATGGCACACGTCCGATACCATGGTGATATGGGGTATGACACACATCTGATACCATGGTGATATGGGGTATGGTATGGCACACGTCGGATACCATGGTGATATGGGGTATGACACACGTCAGATACCATGGTGATATGGTATATGGCACACGTCTGATACCATGGTGATATGGGGTGTGACACACGTCGGATACCGTGTTGATATGGGGTATGGCACACGTCGGATAACATGGTGATATGGCGTATGGCAAACGTCGGATACCATGGTGATATGCGATATGACACACGTCGGATACCATGGTGATATGGTGCATGGCACACGTCGGTACGATGGTGATATGGGGTATGGCACACGTCGGATACCATGGTGATATGGGATATGGCACACATCGGTACCATGGTGATATGGGGTATGGGACACGTCGGATACCATGGTGATATGGGGTATGGCACACATCGGTACCATGGTGATATGGGGTATGGCACACGTCGGATACCATGGAGATATAGGGTATAGCACACATCGGATACCATGGTGATATGGGGTATGGCACACGTCGGATACCATGGTGATATGGGTGGTATTGCACACGTCGGATACCATGGTGATATGGGGCATGGCACACGTCGGATACCATGGTGATATGGGGTATGGCACACGTCGGATACCATGGTGATATGGGGTATGGCACACGTCGGATACCATGTTGATATGGGGTATGGCACACGTCGGATACCATGGTGATATGGTGTATGGCACTCGTCCGATACCATGGTGATATGGGGTATGACACACGTCTGATACCATGGTGATATTGTGCATGGCACACGTCCGATACCATGGTGATATGGGAAATGACACACGTCGCATAACCATGGTGATATGGGGTATGGCACATGTCGGATACCATGGTGATATGGGGTATGGCACACGTCCGATACCATGGTGATATGGGGTATGACACACGTCTGATACCATGGTGATATGGTGCATGGCACACGTCCGATACCATGGTGATTTGGGGTATGGCAAACGTCGGATACCATGGTGATATGGGGTATGACACACATCTGATACCATGGTGATATGGGGTGTGGCACACGTCGGATACCATGGTGATATGGGGTATGGCACACGTCGGATACCATGGTGATATGGGTATGGCACACGTCGGATACCATGGTGATATGGGGTATGGCACACGTCCGATACCATGGTGATTGGGGTATGACACACATCCGATACCATGGTGATATGGGGTATGGTATGGCACACGTCGGATACCATGGTGATATGGGGTATGACACACGTCAGATACCATGGTGATATCGGGTATAGTATGGCACACGTCGGATACCATGGTGATATGGGGCATGGCACACATCGGATACCATGGTGATATGGGGTATGGCACACGTCGGATACCATAGTGATATGGGGTATGGCACACGTCGGATACCATGGTGATATGGGGTATGCCACACGTCGGATACCATGGTGAAATGGTGTATGGCACACGTCCGATACCATGGTGATATGGGATATGACACACGTCGGATAACCATGGTGATATGGGGTATGACACACCTCTGATACCATGGTGATATGGGGTATGGCACACGTCTGATACCATGGTGATATGGGGCATGGCACACGTCGGATACCATGGTGTTATGGGGTATGGCACACGTCGGATACCATGGTGATATGGGGTATGGCACACGTCGGATACCATGGTGATATGGGGTATGGCACACGTCGGATACCATGGTGAAATGGTGTATGGCACACGTCCGATACCATGGTGATATGGGATATGACACACGTCGGATAACCATGGTGATATGGGGTGTGACACACGTCTGATACCATGGTGATATGGTGCATGGCACACGTCCGATACCATGGTGATATGGGGTATGGCACACATCGGATACCATGGTGATATGGGGTATGACACACGTCTGATACCATGGTGATATGGGGTATGGCACACGTCGGATACCATGGTGATATGGGGCATAGCACACGTCAGATACCATGGTGATATGGGGTATGGCACACGTCGGATACCATGGTGATATGGGGTATGGCACACGTCGGATACCATGTTGATATGGGGTATGGCACACGTCGGATACCATGGTGATATGGTGTATGGCACACGTCCGATACCATGGTGATATGGGATATGACACACGTCGGATAACCATGGTTATATGGGGTGTGACACACATCGGATACCATGGTGATATGGGGTATGATACACGTCCGATACCATGGTGATATGTGGGGTGACACACGTCGGATACCATGGTGATATGGGATATGACACACGTCCGATACCATGGTGATATGGGGTATGACACACGTCCGATACCATGGTGATATGGGGTATGACACACATCAGATACTAAGGTGATATGGGGTATGGCACACGTCGGATACCATGGTGATATGGGGTATGACACACCTCTGATACCATGGTGATATGGGGTATGGCACACGTCGGATACCATGGTGATATGGGGTATGACACACGTCCGATACCATGGTGATATGGTGCATGGCACACGTCCGATACCATGGTGATATGGGATGACACACGTCGGATAACATGGTGATATGGGGTATGGCACACGTCGGATACCATGGTGATATGGGGTATGGCACACGTCGGATACCATGGTGATATGGGGTATGACACACGTCGATACCATGGTGATATGGGTATGACACACGTCCGATACCATGGTGATATGGGGTATGACACACGTCAGATACCATGGTGATATGGTGTATGGCACACGTCTGATACCATGGTGATATGGGGTGTGGCACACGTCGGATACCGTGTTGATATGGGGTTGGCACACGTCGGATACCATGGTGATATGGGGTATGGCACACGTCGGATACCATGGTGATATGGGGTATGGCACACGTCGGATACCATGGTGATATGGGGTATGGCACACATCTGATACCATGGTGTATGGGGTATGGCACACGTCGGATACCATGGTGATATGGGTTGTGTTGGTGTTGGTGGTCGGATACCATGGTGATATGGGGTATGGCACACGTCCGATACCATGGTGATATGGGGTATGACACACGTCGGATACCATGGTGATATGGGGTATGACACACGTCGGATACCATGGTGATATGGGGTATGACACACGTCCGATACCATGGTGATATGGGGTATGACACACGTCCGATACAATGGTGATATGGGGCATGGCACATGTCGGATACCATGGTGATATGGGGTATGGCACACGTCCGATACCATGGTGATATGGGGTATGACACACGTCTGATACAATGGTGATATGGGGTATGACACACGTCTGATACCATGGTGATATGGTGCATGGCACACGTCCGATACCATGGTGATATGGGGTATGGCAAACGTCGGATACCGTGTTGATATGGGGTATGGCACACGTCGGATACCATGGTGATATTGGGTATGGCAAACGTCGGATACCATGGTGATATGCTGCATGGCACAGGTCGGTACCATGGTGATATGGGGTATGGCACACGTCGGATACCATGGTGATATGGGGTAAGACACACGTCGGATACCATGGTGATATGGGGTATGACACACATCTGATACCATGGTGATATGGGGTATGGCACACGTCCGATACCATGGTGATATGGGGTATGGCACACGTCCGATACCATGGTGATATGGAGTATGGCACGCGTCCGATACCATGTTTATATGGGGTATAGCACACGTCAGATACCATGATGATATGGGGTATGATACACGTCGGATACCATGGTGATATGGGGTATGATACACGTCTGATACCATGGTGATATGGGGTATAGCACACGTCGGATACCAAGGTGATATGGTGTATGGCACACGTCTGATACATGGTGATATGGGGTGTGACACACGTCGGATACCATGGTGATATGGGGTATGGTAAACGTCGGATACCATGGTGATATGTGATATGACACACGTCGGATACCATGGTGATATGGTGTATGGCACACGTCGGTACCATGGTGATATGGGGTATGGCACACGTCGGATACCATGGTGATATGGGGTATGGCACACATCGGTACCATGGTGATATGGGGTATGGGACACGTCGGATACCATGGTGATATGGTGTATGGCACACGTCGGTACCATGGTGATATGGGGTATGGCACACATCGGATACCATGGTGATATAAGTATGGCACACGTCGGATACCATGGTGATATGGGGTATGGCACACATCGGATACCATGGTGATATGGGGTATGGCACACGTCGGATACGATGGTGATATGGGGTATAGTATGGCACACGTCGGATACCATGGTGATATTGGGCATGGCACACGTCGGATACCATGGTGATATGGGGTATGGCACACGTCGGATACCATGGTGATATGGGGTATGGCAAATGTCGGATACCATGGTGATATGGGGTATGGAACTGGTCGGATACCATGATGATATGGTGTATGGCACACGTCCGATACCATGGTGATATGGGATATGACACACGTCGGATAACCATGGTGATATGGGGTGTGACACACGTCGGATACCATGGTGATATGGGGTATGACACACGTCCGATACCATGATGATATGGGGTATGACACACGTCCGATACCATGGTGATATGGGGCATGGCACATGTCGGATACCATGGTGATATGGGGTATGGCACACGTCCGATACCATGGTGATATGGGGTATGACACACGTCTGATACCATGGTGATATGGGGTATGACACACGTCTGATACCATGGTGATATGGTGCATGGCACACGTCCGATACCATGGTGATATGGGGTATGGCAACGTCGGATACCATGGTGATATGGGGTATGACACACGTCTGATACCATGGTGATATGGGGTGTGGCACACGTCGGATACTATGGTGATATGGGGTATGGCACACGTCGGATACCATGGTGATATGGTGTATGGCACACGTCGGATACCATGGTGATATGGGGTATGGCACACGTCCGATACCATGGTGATATGGGGTATGACACACATCTGATACCATGGTGATATGGGGTATGGTATGGCACACGTCGGATACCATGGTGATATGGGGTATGACACACGTCAGATACCATGGTGATATGGTGTATGGCACACGTCTGATACCATGGTGATATGGGGTGTGGCACACGTCGGATACCGTGTTGATATGGGGTATGGCACACGTCGGATACTATGGTGATATGGGGTATGGCAAACGTCGGATACCATGGTGATATGCTGCATGGCACAGGTCGGTACCATGGTGATATGGGGTATGTCACACGTCGGATACCATGGTGATATGGGGTAAAACACACGTCGGATACCATGGTGATATGGGGTATGACACACATCTGATACCATGGTGATATGGGGTACGGAACTGGTCGGATACCATGGTGATATGGTGTATGGCACACGTCCGATACCATGGTGATATGGGGTATGACACACGTCCGATACAATGGTGATATGGGGCATGGCACATGTCGGATACCATGGTGATATGGGGTATGACACACGTCCGATACCATGGTGATATGGGGTATGACACACGTCTGATACCATGGTGATATGGGGTATGACACACGTCTGATACCATGGTGATATGGTGCATGGCACACGTCCGATACCATGGTGATATGGGGTATGGCAAACGTCGGATACCATGGTGATATGGGGTATGACACACGTCTGATACCATGGTGATATGGGGTGTGGCACACGGCGGATACCATGGTGACATGGGGTATGGCACACGTCGGATACCAAGGTGATATGGGGTATGGCACACGTCCGATACCATGGTGATATGGGGTATGACACACATCTGATACCATGGTGATATGGGGTATGGTATGGCACACGTCGGATACCATGGTGATATGGGGTATGACACACGTCTGATACCATGGTGATATGGGGTATGGCACACGTCGGATACCGTGTTGATATGGGGTATGGCACACGTCGGATACCATGGTGATATGGGGTATGGCAAACGTCGGATACCATGGTGATATGCGATATGACACACGTCGGAAACCATGGTGATATGCTGCATGGCACACGTCGGTACCATGGTGATATGGGGTATGGCACACGTCGGATACCATGGTGATATGGGGTATGACACACGTCGGATACCATGGTGATATGGGGTATGACACACATCTGATACCATGGTGATATGGGGTATGGTATGGGACACGTCGGATACTATGGTGATATGGGGTATGGCACACGTCGGATACCATGGTGATATGGGGTATGGCACACGTCGGATACCATGGTGATATGGGGTATGGCACACGTCCGATACCATGGTGATATGGGGTCTGGCACACGTCCGATACCATGGTGATATGGGGTATGGCACACGTCAGATACCATGGTGATATGGGCTATGGCACACGTCCGATACCATGTTTATATGGGGTATAGCACACGTCAGATACCATGGTGATATGGGGTATGATACACATCTGATACCTTGGTGATATGGGGTATAGCACACGTCGGATACCGTGGTGATATGGTGTATGGCACACGTCTGATACATGGTGATATGGGGTGTGACACACGTCGGATACCATGGTGATATGGGATATGACAGACGTCGGATACAATGGTGATATTGGGTATGGCAAACGTCGGATACCATGGTGATATGCGATATGACACACGTCGGATACCATGGTTATATGGTGCATGGCACACTTCGGTACCATGGTGATATGGGGTATGGCACACGTCGGATACCATGGTGATATGGGGTATGGCACACATAGGTACCATGGTGATATGGGGTATGGGACACGTCGGATACCATGGTGATATGGGGTATGGCACACGTCGGTACCATGGTGATATGGGGTATGGCACACATCGGATACCATGGTGATATGGTGTATGATACACGGCCGTTACCATGGTGATATGGGATATGACACACGTCGGATAACCATGGTGATATAGGGTGTGACACACGTCGGATACCATGGTGATATGGGGTATGACACACGTCCGATACCATGGTGATATGGGGTATGACACACGTCGGGTACCATGGTGATATGGTGCATGGCACACGTCCGATACCATGGTGATATGGGATATGACACACGTCGGATAACCATGGTGATATGGGGTATGGCACATGTCGGATACCTTGGTGATATGTGGTATGGCACACGTCGGATACCATGGTGATATGGGGTGTGACACAAGTCGGATACCATGGTGATATGGAGTATGACACACGTCCGATACCATGGTGATATGGGGTATGGCACACGTCGGATACCATGGTGATATGGGGTATGCACAGTCGGATACCATGGTGATATGGGGTTGCACACGTCTGATACCATGGTGATATGGGGTTGGCACACGTCGGATACCATGGTGATATGGTGATGGCACACGTCGGATACCATGGTGATATGGGGTATGGCACACGTCCGATACCATGGTGATATGGGGTATGACACACGTCTGATACCATGGTGATATGGGGTATGACACACGTCTGATACCATGGTGATATGGGGTATGGCACACTCGATACCATGGTGTTGGGGTATGGCACACGTCGGATACCATGGTGATATGGGGTATGACACACGTCTGATACCATGGTGATATGGTGTATGGTTGCACACTTCTGATACCATGGTGATATGGGGTGTGGCACACGTCGGATACCGTGTTGATATGGGGTATGGCACACGTCGGATACCATGGTGATATGCGATATGACACACGTCGGAAACCATGGTGAT
>CM026399.1:49553168-49594802 GCA_014843695.1 Archivesica marissinica | reverse complement strand
CTGTCTGTCTGTCTGTCTGTCTTCCGCTAATGTCGAACCCCTCGCGGGGACGTATACATTAAAAGTGGTTAAAAGTATGAGTAGTTAAAAGTATATTTTAGGAAGGTAATGAAAATAAGTTGTGGTAAAAGTTTAAAAGCAACTGCGCAGAACAACTAGGGACTGGCATGTTCAATATGGCAAACTGCCGTATTGAATTGCTCTATGGTAGGGAGATGGACAATGTCAGGAGGGAGGTGGTTCCAATGGTAGATTGTTCTTGGAAAAAAGGAAAACTTGTAGTAGTCTGTAGTTGCTGTAATTAACCTATAGCTTAAGGAATGGCAATGGCGAGCAGGACGGGAGAGAGGAACTAGGTAATTTTCAATGGGAATAGTAACAATATCATTATGAATGTTATACATAAGGGATAACCTATTGTCAATACGCCGTTGATCTAGTCTGCGTAGATTTAGGGAATGTATACATAGCATGTCTGTAACACTAGAGGTACGATAGAAGTCAGCCTTTATCCAACGGGCTGCTCTTCGCTGGATACCTTCAATTTGGTCTATCAATGTTTGGGTTTAAGTATATAGCGCAGTGGATGAGCGTTCGCTTCAGGTGCGAAAGGTCCGGAGTTCGAACCCCGCTGGAGCCGTTACGATTGTGCCCTTAGGAAAGGCATTTAATTTCCACGTTGCCTCTTCTCTCTTCCTCGTGGCGATGGATTCCATCAGGAATGAGGTCTCGAGAGTGATTAATATATAAGTTATAAGAACTTGTTTCGCAATCGAGCTAAAATAAATTTGTATAAATAAAAAAATTAAAATGTTTGGGTATGGGGCGACCAGATCTCGGAGCCATATTCAAGCTGGGGTCTCACTAGTGTCTGGTAAGCCACGGAGTTAAGGGGTTCAGATTTGACCTGGAGGTTTCTACGTAGAAATCGTAATGTTTGGTTTGCCTTCTTTGTTGACCGTTTTATTTGAGTGTCCCACGACACGTTATTTGAGATATCCACGCCACGTTATTTGGCTGAGGTGACCGACTCAAGTAGGACTCCATGGAGTTTATATTTGCTGGGAATAGGATGTTTCCTTCTGGTGACGTGGATAACTTTGACATTTGGAGGGGTTAAATTCCATGTCCCACTCCAACTCCCACTCTTCTAATCTCTTAAGATCGTTTTGGAGTGTGACAGATTCATTTGCAGATGTCAGTGATAGATAGACTGCAGTATCATCTGCAAAGATACGGACTTTGGAACTGATGTTTTGTGGGAGGTCGTTTATGTAGGCTAGGAAAAGCAGGGGTCCAAGTACGGATCCCTGTGGGACTCCAGAGGACACCGGAATGGCCTCTGAACTAATACCATTAAGGACAACCGACTGGAGTCTATTATCTAGAAAACTCTTAATCCACCTTAATGTTTGACCTCTGACTCCATATGCATGCATTTTTAGTAGTACTTTCTCGTGATTGACCTTATCGAAAGCCTTACTGAAGTCTAATAGGATGAGATCTACCTGATGCGTATTGTAGACAGAGGTAACCAAGTCATTGACTAGCATTACTAGTTGGGTCACACATGACCATTTTTCTCTAAAACCATGCTGCAAATGGTACAGAATACTATGGTTAGTGAAGTGTTTTACTATCGAGGAGGAAACTATATGTTCTAGAACCTTGCATAGAACACATGTCAGTGAGATAGGCCTATAGTTGGCGGGGTTTGACTTGTCCCCTTTTTTGTAAATGGGAGCAACATTTGCTGACTTCCACTGGGCCGGCAGTGATCCTTCGTTGAGGGATTTTTGGAATAAGACTTCAAGGATAGGTGAGAGTTCTTTAGACAGGGCTTTAAGTATGATTGGTTTAATTTGGTCAGGACCACTAGCCTTGTGGGGGTTCAGGTTATTGAAAAGTTTCTCTATGCCATTTGAGCTTACTGTGATCTCATTCATGTTTGGCGTGGATTGACCATTTGTGTTCTGAATTTTCATTTTACAAATGGAGGTAAGTCTTAGTGGGGATTTGGAGCTGACGACAGACTAAAACTGTTTGTTCAGTTCTGTGGCTTTAGCAGCTTCTTCATGATGAAATTTGTTTTCATGCTTTAGGGGTTGCATTGATTTGGAGTCTTGCTTGGAATGCTTAAGGATGGAATAAAGGATCTTGGTGTTTGGTCTGTAAGGATGGGAGGCATCAGCACTGTTTAGATTTAGGATGTTTTCTAGGTATTGATGATAAGCCTCTTTGACCTTTTTCCGCACTAAATGTTTTAGATCCAGGAATTTATTGCGATTTGAAGGCGTACTTGACTTCCTAATATTTTAAAGGCCCTATTTCGCCTTCGCATTCGCTTAACACTCTGATTGACTCAGGGTAGGTGATCTCTTAACGATGACTGTTGGATGGAATCCATTTATCTGTAAGGGTGTTTAGAGCATGAGATAAATAGTCCCATAGCTCTTCAGTGTTTAGTGCGGTATATTTACATTCGTTGGTCATAACCTGGTGATAGTCACATAATGACTGTTTACTGGCCTGCCAGTTTGCTTTCTTATAGAGTGGAATCCTGCGAGGCTTTTGATAACATATCCTTGCGGATGTGTTGACTTTTATTTCGACTACATTATGATCACTGATACATACATAACATCACGATTGTTATAAACTGTTCCTACGTACATAACATCACGATTGTTGCCATCTGATGCAAGTACAGTAGAGTTCTCGTCAAACATTAGTCCTGGAGCAAGTTATTAGTGCTCCTGGTGACAATTCCAAACCCAGTATATTTACAGTCAATTGATATAGATATCTTCTACCTAGGAAATGTGGGTTATCTTCTCCACTTCAACAGGCTGACTTTGTACGATAATGTGGGTTGTCTTCTCTACTTCAACATACTGACTTTGTACGATAATGTGGGTTGTCTTCTCCACTTCAACAGGCTGACTTTGTACGATAATGTGGGTTGTCGTCTCTACTTCAACAGACAGACTTTGTACGATAATGTGGGTTGTCGTCTCTACTTCAACAGGCTGACTTTGTACGATAATGTGGGTTGTCGTCTCTACTTCAACAGGCTGACTTTGTACGATAATGTGGGTTGTCTTCTCCACTTCAACAGACTGACTTTGTACGATAATGTGGGTTGTCGTCTCTACTTCAACAGACTGACTTTGTACGATAATGTGGGTTGTCTTCTCCACTTCAACAGGCTGACTTTGTACGATAATGTGGGTTGTCTTCTCCACTTCAACAGACTGACTTTGTACGATAATGTGGGTTGTCTTCTCCACTTCAACAGGCTGACTTTGTACGATAATGTGGGTTGTCTTCTCCACTTCAACAGGCTGACTTTGTACGATAATGTGGGTTGTCTTCTCCACTTCAACAGGCTGAATTGTACGATAATGTGGGTTGTCGTCTCTACTTCAACAGACTGACTTTGTACGATAATGTGGGTTGTCTTCTCCACTTCAACAGGCTGACTTTGTACGATAATGTGGGTTGTCTTCTCCACTTCAACAGGCTGACTTTGTACGATAATGTGGGCTGTCTTCTCCACTTCAACTGGCTGACTTTGTACGATAATGTGGGTTGTCTTCTCCACTTCAAAAGGCTGACTTTGTACGATAATGTGGGTTGTCTTCTCTACTTCAACATACTGACTTTGTACGATAATGTGGGTTGTCTTCTCCACTCCAACAGGCTGACTTTGTACGATAATGTGGGTTGTCTTCTCTACTTCAACATACTGACTTTGTACGATAATGTGGGTTGTCTTCTCCACTTCAACAGGCTGACTTTGTACGATAATGTGGGTTGTCGTCTCTACTTCAACAGACTGACTTTGTACGATAATGTGGGTTGTCTTCTCCACTTCAACAGGCTGACTTTGTACGATAATGTGGGCTGTCTTCTCCACTTCAACTGGCTGACTTTGTACGATAATGTGGGTTGTCTTCTCTACTTCAACAGGCTGACTTTGTACGATAATGTGGGTTGTCTTCTCTACTTCAACAGGCTGACTTTGTACGATAATGTGGGTTGTCTTCTCCACTTCAACAGGCTGACTTTGTACGATAATGTGGGTTGTCTTCTCTACTTCAACAGGCTGACTTTGTACGATAATGTGGGTTGTCTTCTCTACTTCAACAGACTGACTTTGTACGATAATGTGGGTTGTCTTCTCTACTTCAACAGGCTGACTTTGTACGATAATGTGGGTTGTCTTCTCCACTTCAACAGGCTGACTTTGTACGATAATGTGGGTTGTCTTCTCTACTTCAACAGGCTGACTTTGTACGATAATGTGGGTTGTCTTCTCCACTTCAACAGGCTGACTTTGTACGATAATGTGGGTTGTCTTCTCCACTTCAACAGGCTGACTTTGTACGATAATGTGGGTTGTCTTCTCCACTTCAACAGGCTGACTTTGTACGATAATGTGGGTTGTCGTCTCTACTTCAACAGACTGACTTTGTACGATAATGTGGGTTGTCTTCTCCACTTCAACAGGCTGACTTTGTACGATAATGTGGGTTGTCTTCTCCACTTCAACAGGCTGACTTTGTACGATAATGTGGGTTGTCTTCTCCACTTCAACAGGCTGACTTTGTACGATAATGTGGGTTGTCTTCTCTACTTCAACAGACTGACTTTGTACGATAATGTGGGTTGTCTTCTCTACTTCAACATGCTGACTTTGTACGATAATGTGGGTTGTCTTCTCCACTCCAACAGGCTGACTTTGTACGATAATGTGGGTTGTCGTCTCTACTTCAACAGACTGACTTTGTACGATAATGTCGGTTGTCTTCTCCACTTCAACATGCTGACTTTGTACGATAATGTGGGTTGTCTTCTCTACTTCAACAGGCTGACTTTGTACGATAATGTGGGTTGTCTTCTCCACTTCAACAGGCTGACTTTGTACGATAATGTGGGTTGTCTTCTCTACTTCAACAGACTGACTTTGTACGATAATGTGGGTTGTCTTCTCCACTTCAACAGGCTGACTTTGTACGATAATGTGGGTTGTCGTCTCTACTTCAACAGACTGACTTTGTACGATAATGTGGGTTGTCGTCTCTACTTCAACAGGCTGACTTTGTACGATAATGTGGGTTGTCGTCTCTACTTCAACAGGCTGACTTTGTACGATAATGTGGGTTGTCTTCTCCACTTCAACAGACTGACTTTGTACGATAATGTGGGTTGTCGTCTCTACTTCAACAGACTGACTTTGTACGATAATGTGGGTTGTCTTCTCCACTTCAACAGGCTGACTTTGTACGATAATGTGGGTTGTCGTCTCTACTTCAACAGACTGACTTTGTACGATAATGTGGGTTGTCTTCTCCACTTCAACAGGCTGACTTTGTACGATAATGTGGGTTGTCTTCTCCACTTCAACAGGCTGACTTTGTACGATAATGTGGGCTGTCTTCTCCACTTCAACAGGCTGACTTTGTACGATAATGTGGGTTGTCTTCTCCACTTCAACAGGCTGACTTTGTACGATAATGTGGGTTGTCTTCTCTACTTCAACAGACTGACTTTGTACGATAATGTGGGTTGTCTTCTCTACTTCAACAGGCTGACTTTGTACGATAATGTGGGTTGTCTTCTCCACTTCAACAGGCTGACTTTGTACGATAATGTGGGTTGTCTTCTCTACTTCAACATACTGACTTTGTACGATAATGTGGGTTGTCTTCTCCACTTCAACAGGCTGACTTTGTACGATAATGTGGGCTGTCTTCTCCACTTCAACTGGCTGACTTTGTACGATAATGTGGGTTGTCTTCTCCACTTCAACAGGCTGACTTTGTACGATAATGTGGGTTGTCTTCTCTACTTCAACAGACTGACTTTGTACGATAATGTGGGTTGTCTTCTCCACTTCAACAGGCTGACTTTGTACGATAATGTGGGTTGTCTTCTCTACTTCAACAGACTGACTTTGTACGATAATGTGGGTTGTCTTCTCTACTTCAACATGCTGACTTTGTACGATAATGTGGGTTGTCTTCTCCACTACAACAGGCTGACTTTGTACGATAATGTGGGTTGTCTTCTCTACTTCAACAGACTGACTTTGTACGATAATGTGGGTTGTCTTCTCCACTTCAACAGGCTGACTTTGTATAATAATGTGGGCTGTCTTCTCCACTTCAACTGGCTGACTTTGTACGATAATGTGGGTTGTCTTCTCCACTTCAACAGGCTGACTTTGTACGATAATGTGGGTTGTCTTCTCTAATTCAACAGACTGACTTTGTACGATAATGTGGGTTGTCTTCTCCACTTCAACAGGCTGACTTTGTACGATAATGTGGGTTGTCGTCTCTACTTCAACAGACTGACTTTGTACGATAATGTGGGTTGTCGTCTCTACTTCAACAGGCTGACTTTGTACGATAATGTGGGTTGTCGTCTCTACTTCAACAGGCTGACTTTGTACGATAATGTGGGTTGTCTTCTCCACTTCAACAGACTGACTTTGTACGATAATGTGGGTTGTCGTCTCTACTTCAACAGGCTGACTTTGTACGATAATGTGGGTTGTCTTCTCCACTTCAACAGGCTGACTTTGTACGATAATGTGGGTTGTCTTCTCTACTTCAACAGACTGACTTTGTACGATAATGTGGGTTGTCTTCTCCACTTCAACAGGCTGACTTTGTACGATAATGTGGGTTGTCTTCTCCACTTCAACAGGCTGACTTTGTACGATAATGTGGGCTGTCTTCTCCACTTCAACAGGCTGACTTTGTACGATAATGTGGGTTGTCTTCTCCACTTCAACAGGCTGACTTTGTACGATAATGTGGGTTGTCTTCTCTACTTCAACAGACTGACTTTGTACGATAATGTGGGTTGTCTTCTCTACTTCAACATGCTGACTTTGTACGATAATGTGGGTTGTCTTCTCCACTCCAACAGGCTGACTTTGTACGATAATGTGGGTTGTCTTCTCTACTTCAACAGACTGACTTTGTACGATAATGTGGGTTGTCTTCTCCACTTCAACAGGCTGACTTTGTACGATAATGTGGGCTGTCTTCTCCACTTCAACTGGCTGACTTTGTACGATAATGTGGGTTGTCTTCTCCACTTCAACAGGCTGACTTTGTACGATAATGTGGGTTGTCTTCTCTACTTCAACAGACTGACTTTGTACGATAATGTGGGTTGTCTTCTCCACTTCAACAGGCTGACTTTGTACGATAATGTGGGTTGTCGTCTCTACTTCAACAGGCTGACTTTGTACGATAATGTGGGTTGTCGTCTCTACTTCAACAGGCTGACTTTGTACGATAATGTGGGTTGTCTTCTCCACTTCAACAGGCTGACTTTGTACGATAATGTGGGTTGTCTTCTCCACTTCAACAGGCTGACTTTGTACGATAATGTGGGTTGTCTTCTCCACTTCAACAGGCTGACTTTGTACGATAATGTGGGTTGTCTTCTCCACTTCAACAGGCTGACTTTGTACGATAATGTGGGCTGTCTTCTCCACTTCAACTGGCTGACTTTGTACGATAATGTGGGTTGTCTTCTCCACTTCAACATGCTGACTTTGTACGATAATGTGGGTTGTCTTCTCTACTTCAACAGACTGACTTTGTACGATAATGTGGGTTGTCTTCTCCACTTCAACAGGCTGACTTTGTACGATAATGTGGGTTGTCGTCTCTACTTCAACAGACTGACTTTGTACGATAATGTGGGTTGTCGTCTCTACTTCAACAGGCTGACTTTGTACGATAATGTGGGTTGTCTTCTCCACTTCAACAGACTGACTTTGTACGATAATGTGGGTTGTCGTCTCTACTTCAACAGACTGACTTTGTACGATAATGTGGGTTGTCTTCTCCACTTCAACAGGCTGACTTTGAACGATAATGTGGGTTGTCTTCTCCACTTCAACAGACTGACTTTGTACGATAATGTGGGTTGTCTTCTCCACTTTAACAGGCTGACTTTGTACGATAATGTGGGTTGTCTTCTCCACTTCAACAGGCAGACTTTGTACGATAATGTGGGTTGTCTTCTCCACTTCAACAGGCTGACTTTGTACGATAATGTGGGTTGTCTTCTCCACTTCAACAGGCTGACTTTGTACGATAATGTGGGTTGTCTTCTCCACTTCAACAGGCTGACTTTGTATGATAATGTGGGTTGTCGTCTCTACTTCAACAGACTGACTTTGTATGATAATGTGGGTTGTCTTCTCCACTTCAACAGGCTGACTTTGTACGATAATGTGGGTTGTCTTCTCCACTTCAACAGGCTGACTTTGTACAATAATGTGGGCTGTCTTCTCCACTTCAACTGGCTGACTTTGTACGATAATGTGGGTTGTCTTCTCTACTTCAACAGACTGACTTTGTACGATAATGTGTGTTGTCTTCTCCACTTCAACAGGCTGTCTTTGTACGATAATGTGGGTTGTCGTCTCTACTTCAACAGACTGACTTTGTACGATAATGTGGGTTGTCGTCTCTACTTCAACAGGCTGACTTTGAACGATAATGTGGGTTGTCGTCTCTACTTCAACAGGCTGACTTTGTACGATAATGTGGATTGTCTTCTCCACTTCAACAGACTGACTTTGTACGATAATGTGGGTTGTCTTCTCCACTTTAACAGGCTGACTTTGTACGATAATGTGGGTTGTCTTCTCCACTTCAACAGGCTGACTTTGTACGATAATGTGGGTTGTCTTCTCCACTTCAACAGGCTGACTTTGTATGATAATGTGGGTTGTCGTCTCTACTTCAACAGGCTGACTTTGTACGATAATGTGGGTTGTCTTCTCCACTTCAACAGGCTGACTTTGTACGATAATGTGGGTTGTCTTCTCCACTTCAACATGCTGACTTTGTACGATAATGTGGGTTGTCTTCTCCACTTCAACAGGCTGACTTTGTACGATAATGTGGGTTGTCTTCTCCACTTCAACAGGCTGACTTTGTACGATAATGTGGGCTGTCTTCTCCACTTCAACTGGCTGACTTTGTACGATAAAGTGGGTTGTCTTCTCCACTTCAACAGGCTGACTTTGTACGATAATGTGGGTTGTCTTCTCTACTTCAACAGACTGACTTTGTACGATAATGTGGGTTGTCTTCTCCACTTCAACAGGCTGACTTTGTACGATAATGTGGGTTGTCGTCTCTACTTCAACAGACTGAATTTGTACGATAATGTGGGTTGTCGTCTCTACTTCAACAGGCTGACTTTGTACGATAATGTGGGTTGTCGTCTCTACTTCAACAGGCTGACTTTGTACGATAATGTGGGTTGTCTTCTCCAATTCAACAGACTGACTTTGTACGATAATGTGGGTTGTCGTCTCTACTTCAACAGACTGACTTTGTACGATAATGTGGGTTGTCTTCTCCACTTCAACAGGCTGACTTTGAACGATAATGTGGTTTGTCTTCTCCACTTCAACAGACTGACTTTGTACGATAATGTGGGTTGTCTTCTCCACTTCAACAGGCTGACTTTGTACGATAATGTGGGTTGTCTTCTCCACTTCAACAGGCTGACTTTGTATGATAATGTGGGTTGTCTTCTCCACTTCAACAGGCTGACTTTGTACGATAATGTGGGTTGTCTTCTCCACTCCAACAGGCTGACTTTGTACGATAATGTGGGTTGTCTTCTCTACTTCAACAGACTGACTTTGTACGATAATATGGGTTGTCTTCTCCACTTCAACATGCTGACTTTGTACGATAATGTGGGTTGTCGTCTCTACCTCAACAGACTGACTTTGTACGATAATGTGGGTTGTCTTCTCCACTTCAACATGCTGACTTTGTACGATAATGTGGGTTGTCTTCTCCACTTCAACAGGCTGACTTTGCACGATAATGTGGGCTGTCTTCTCCACTTCAACTGGCTGACTTTGTACGATAATGTGGGTTGTCTTCTTCACTTCAACAGGCTGACTTTGTATGATATTGTGGGTTGTCTTCTCTACTTTAACAGACTGACTTTGTACGATAATGTGGGTTGTCTTCTCCACTTCAACAGGCTGACTTTGTACGATAATGTGGGTTGTCGTCTCTACTTCAACAGACTGACTTTGTACGATAATGTGGGTTGTCGTCTCTACTTCAACAGGCTGACTTTGTACGATAATGTGGGCTGTCGTCTCTACTTCAACAGGCTGACTTTGTACGATAATGTGGGTTGTCGTCTCTACTTCAACAGGCTGACTTTGTACGATAATGTGGGTTGTCTTCTCCACTTCAACAGACTGACTTTGTACGATAATGTGGGTTGTCGTCTCTACTTCAACAGACTGACTTTGTACGATAATGTGGGTTGTCTTCTCCACTTCAACAGGCTGACTTTGTACGATAATGTGGGTTGTCTTCTCCACTTCAACAGACTGACTTTGTACGATAATGTGGGTTGTCTTCTCCACTTCAACAGGCTGACTTTGTACGATAATGTGGGTTGTCTTCTCCACTTCAACAGGCTGACTTTGTACGATAATGTGGGTTGTCTTCTCTACTTCAACAGACTGACTTTGTACGATAATGTGGGTTGTCTTCTCCACTTCAACAGGCTGACTTTGTACGATAATGTGGGTTGTCGTCTCTACTTCAACAGGCTGACTTTGTATGATAATGTGGGTTGTCTTTTCCACTTCAACAGCCTGACTTTGTATGATAATGTGGGTTGTCTTCTCCACTTCAACAGGCTGACTTTGTACGATAATGTGGGTTGTCTTCTCCACTTCAACAGACTGACTTTGTACGATAATGTGGGTTGTCTTCTCCACTTCAACAGGCTGACTTTGTACGATAACGTGGGTTGTCTTCTCCACTTCAACAGGCTGACTTTGTACGATAATGTGGGTTGTCTTCTCCACTTCAACAGGCTGACTTTGTACGATAATGTGGGTTGTCTTCTCCACTTCAACAGGCTGACTTTGTACGTTAATGTGGGTTGTCTTCTCCACTTCAACAGGCTGACTTTGTAGGATAATGTGGGTTGTCCTCTCCACTTCAACAGGCTGACTTTGTACGATAATGTGGGCTGTCTTCTCCACTTCAACTGGCTGACTTTGTACGATAATGTGGGTTGTCTTCTCCACTTCAACAGGCTGACTTTGTACGATAATGTGGGTTGTCGTCTCTACTTCAACAGACTGACTTTGTACGATAATGTGGGTTGTCGTCTCTACTTCAACAGGCTGACTTTGTACGATAATGTGGGTTGTCGTCTCTACTTCAACAGGCTGACTTTGTACGATAATGTGGGTTGTCTTCTCCACTTCAACAGACTGACTTTGTACGATAATGTGGGTTGTCGTCTCTACTTCAATAGACTGACTTTGTACGATAATGTGGGTTGTCTTCTCCACTTCAACAGGCTGACTTTGAACGATAATGTGGGTTGTCTTCTCCACTTCAACAGACTGACTTTGTACGATAATGTGGGTTGTCTTCTCCACTTTAACAGGCTGACTTTGTACGATAATGTGGGTTGTCTTCTCCACTTCAACAGGCTGACTTTGTACGATAATGTGGGTTGTCTTCTCCACTTCAACAGGCTGACTTTGTACGATAATGTGGGTTGTCTTCTCCACTTCAACAGGCTGACTTTGTACGATAATGTGGGTTGTCTTCTCTACTTCAACAGACTGACTTTGTACGATAATGTGGGTTGTCTTCTCCACTTCAACAGGCTGACTTTGTACGATAATGTGGGCTGTCTTCTCCACTTCAACTGGCTGACTTTGTACGATAATGTGGGTTGTCTTCTCTACTTCAACAGACTGACTTTGTACGATAATGTGGGTTGTCGTCTCTACTTCAACAGGCTGACTTTGAACGATAATGTGGGTTGTCGTCTCTACTTCAACAGGCTGACTTTGTACGATAATGTGGGTTGTCTTCTCCACTTCAACAGACTGACTTTGTACGATAATGTGGGTTGTCGTCTCTACTTCAACAGGCTGACTTTGTACGATAATGTGGGTTGTCTTCTCCACTTCAACAGGCTGACTTTGTACGATAATGTGGGTTGTCTTCTCCACTTCAACAGGCTGACTTTGTACGATAATGCTCCAGCGTGGGCCCTGTAACAATCAAAGGTTTTTTAATATTCATTAGCTTATACTGATTAAGTCTAGTGTTTCGTTTGCATGTGATTTTTCATGTCTACATCCCCGCCAGGGGTTTGATAGAGGAAGATAGATAGATAGATTAAATTGTGTGCTTAGATTACTTAATAATAATTTATATATATGTGTTACCGTTTACATTATACCTAATACAGAATTAATAAATTTGCATCATTTGAAGCGACATGTCTGTATATACATTATGCAGCAAGTATGTACACATTATATTATCAATAGTGTACATGTATGTCTATATGTATGTTCCATTTATGTCAAACCCCTTACGGGGACACATGATGGATTACTCTGGTAGTGACGGGATGTTTTTTTTAATTATGCTTGGATACGGCCTAACATCTGTGTATGTATAGTGTCAAGTGTTTATCAAAATGTTCTTTAAAATATAGTTTTGAACCCGAAACCACTAGTCCAAACCCCCAAGCGTATGTAACCTAATTAAGCTGTTAACCAAACCCCGGTGTATGTAACCTAATTAAGCTGTTAACCAAACCCCAAGCGTATGTAACCTAATTAAGCTGTTATCCAAACCCTGAGCGTATGTAACCTAATTAAGCTGTTAACCAAACCCCGAGCGTATGTAACCTAATTAAGATGTTAACCAAACCCCGAGCGTATGTAACCTAATTAAGCTGTTAACCAAACCCCAAGCGTATGTAACCTAATTAAGCTGTTAACCAAACCCCAAGCGTATGTAACCTAATTAAGCTGTTAACCAAACCCCGAGCGTATGTAACCTAATTAAGCTGTTAACCAAACCCCCAAGCGTATGTAACCTAATTAAGCTGTTAACCAAACCCCAAGCGTATGTAACCTAATTAAGCTGTTAACCAAACCCCAAGCGTATGTAACCTAATTAAGCTGTTAACCAAATCAATATACATGATTGTGACGCCGGCGTCATGTCCTGACACAATATAACGGGTAATATGGAGCTCAAAGGTGAGGGTTTAGTGACTATTCGACGGAATTATTTATATGTGGATGTTGACGATTATATTATTTCCTGGAATTACATAGAATATCATAATTTAAATTAACAAATCATATAATGTACAATTAACATGTTATGAGCTTGACGGATTACAGCAGTCAACTGAAGTAAAACATATCTAGGACGTGTTTGTTAGAGCTATAGTAAAGCATAGATAATTTAGTAGTTGTAATCTTCCGGCATCCAATCCCACAATCCCAAACTAGCACGTTATGGAGGGTAGATAATTTTCTCAATAATGGCATTGTAAAATTTCACGCTGTGACATATAAAGTGTCCATGGCTGAATATGTACAACCTTAGCTTTTGAATATGACGGTTGGAGATCAATTCCCAGCATTATACATACACAGATTGGCGTTGTTTACATTTCTATGTTGCGATAAATGGTAAATATAAGGTATTTCTACAATATTGTGCTGCTAAAATACAAGTGCAGCTTAATAGTGATGTGAGCAAGGGCACGGACACACACGGGTACCCCACATAACAGTTTAAAGTACTTGAGTAAGCGGATAAATATGAAATCAGAGTGAACTCTTAGACACGGATTTTAATAAGTGTTCTTGAATCGGAGGTAGGTGCGTGGGTGCGTGCGTATGTGTTCAAGATCGGAAGTATACGAGCAAATCAAATATAAGCAATGTACCCACGTCGCTGTCAAAAATGTGAGCATAAAACAGCTTTATACATGGAAATACCTACATACATACTATACACACGACTATTTTTCTATAATTTTCAGGTCGCGATAAAAGTGATGGATAAGAAGAATGTAGCGAGGGGATACTTGAAGAACGTTCTTGCTAACCACTCCCATCTGTCGCCTCACAAGCACGTTGTAAGTGTAGCTTTATTTATCTATATATATATCCATATACTGCCACACCTCCATTGCGCACGCCTACAGTTGTTATGTATCTATATATCTCCATATACTGCCACACCTCCATTGCACACGCATACAGTTGTTATTTATCTATATATATCCATATACTACCACACCTCCATTGCGCACGCCTACAGTTGTTATGTATCTATATATCTCCATATACTGCCACACCTCCATTGCACACGCATACAGTTGTTATTTATCTATATATATCCATATACTGCCACACCTCCATTGCACACCCCTACAGTTGTTATTTATCTCTATATATCCATATACTGCCACACCTCCATTGCACAATGAATACAGTTGTTATTTATCTATATATATCCATATACTGCCACACCTCCATTGCACACGCCTACAGTTGTTATTTATCTATATATATCCATATACTGCCACACCTCCATTGCACACGCATACAGTTGTTATTTATCTATATATCTACATATACTGCCACACCTCCATTGCACACGCCTACAGTTGTTATTTATCTATATATATCCATATACTGCCACACCTCCATTGCACACGCCTACAGTTGTTATTTATCTATATATATCCATATACTGCCACACCTCCATTGCACACGCATACAGTTGTTATTTATCTATATATCTACATATACTGCCACACCTCCATTGCACACGCCTACAGTTGTTATTTATCTATATATATCCATATACTGCCACACCTCCATTGCACACGCCTACAGTTGTTATTTATCTATATATATCCATATACTGCCACACCTCCATTGCACACGCATACAGTTGTTATTTATCTATATATCTACATATACTGCCACACCTCCATTGCACACGCCTACAGTTGTTATTTATCTATATATATCCATATACTGCCACACCTCCATTGCACACGCCTACAGTTGTTATTTATCTATATATATCCATATACTGCCACACCTCCATTGCACACACCAACAGTTGTTATTTATCTATATATATCCATATACTGCCACACCTCCATTGCACGCGCCTACAGTTGTTATTTATCTATATATATCCATATACTGCCACACCTCCATTGCACACCCCTACAGTTGTTATCTTCTATATATATATCCATATACTGCCACACCTCCATTGCACACGCATACAGTTGTTATTTATCTATATATATCCATATACTGCCACACCTCCATTGCACACCCATACAGTTGTTATTTATCTATATATATCCATATACTGCCACACCTCCATTGCACACGCCAACAGTTGTTATTTATCTCTCTATCTCCATATACTGCCACACCTCCATTGCACACGCCTACATATGTTATTTATCTCTCTATCTCCATATACTGCCACACCTCCATTGCACACGCCAACAGTTGTTATTTATCTCTCTATCTGCATATACTGCCACACCTCCATTGCACACCCCTACAGTTGTTATTTATCTATATATATCCATATACTGCCACACCTCCATTGCACACGCCAACAGTTGTTATCTTCTATATATATCCATATACTGCCACACCTCCATTGCACACGCCTACAGTTGTTATTTATCTATATATATCCATATACTGCCACACCTCCATTGTACACCCCTACAGTTGTTATTTATCTATATATATATATATATATCCATATACTGCCACACCTCCATTGCACACGCCTACAGTTGTTATTTATCTATATATATCCATATACTGTCACACCTCCATTGCACACGCCTACAGTTGTTATTTATCTATATATATCCATATACTGTCACACCTCCATTGCACACGCCTACAGTTGTTATTTATCTATATATATCCATATACTGCCACACCTCCATTGCACACCCCTACAGTTGTTATCTTCTATATATATATCCATATACTGTCACACCTCCATTGCACAATGAATACAGTTGTTATTTATCTATATATATCCATATACTGCCACACCTCCATTGCACACCCCTACAGTTGTTATTTATCTATATATATTCATATACTGCCACACCTCCATTGCACACGCCAACAGTTGTTATTTATCTATATATCTACATATACTGCCACACCTCCATTGCACACGCCAACAGTTGTTATTTATCTATATATCTCCATATACTGCCACACCTCCATTGCACACGCCAACAGTTGTTATTTATCTCTCTATCTCCATATACTGCCACACCTCCATTGCACACGCATACAGTTGTTATTTATCTATATATATATATCCATATACTGCCACATCTCCATTGCACACGCCTACAGTTGTTATTTATCTATATATCTACATATACTGCCACACCTCCATTGCACACGCATACAGTTGTTATTTATCTATATATATCCATATACTACCACACCTCCATTGCACACGCCTACATGTGTTATTTATCTATATATCTACATATACTGCCACACCTCCATTGCACACCCCTACAGTTGTTATTTATCTATATATATCCATATACTGCCACACCTCCATTGCACACGCCTACAGTTGTTATTTATCTATATATATCCATATACTGCCACACCTCCATTGCACACCCCTACAGTTGTTATTTATCTATATATATCCATATACTGCCACACCTCCATTGCACACGCCTACAGTTGTTATTTATCTATATATATCCATATACTGCCACACCTCCATTGCACACCCCTACAGTTGTTATCTTCTATATATATATCCAAACACAGTTGTTATTTATCTATATATCCATATACTGCCACACTCCATTGCACACCCCTACAGTTGTTATTTATCTATATATATCATATACTGCCACACCTACATTGCACACGCCAACAGTTGTTATTTATCTATATATATCCATATACTGCCACACCTCCATTGCACACGCCAACAGTTGTTATTTATCTATATATATCCATATACTGCCACACCTCCATTGCACACGCCAACAGTTGTTATTTATCTATATATATCCATATACTGCCACACCTCCATTGCACACGCCTACAGTTGTTATTTATCTATATATATATATCCATATACTGCCACACTCCATTGCACACGCCTACAGTTGTTATTTATCTATATATCTACATATACTGCCACACCTCCATTGCACACGCATACAGTTGTTATTTATCTATATATATCCATATACTACCACACCTCCATTGCACACGCCTACATGTTATTTATCTATATATCTACATATACTGCCACACCTCCATTGCACACCCCTACAGTTGTTATTTATCTATATATATCCATATACTGCCACACCTCCATTGCACACGCATACAGTTGTTATTTATCTATATATATCCATATACTGCCACACCTCCATTGCACACCCCTACAGTTGTTATTTATCTATATATATCCATATACCACCACACCTCCATTGCACACGCCTACAGTTGTTATTTATCTCTCTATCTCATATACTGCCACACCTCCATTGCACACCCCTACAGTTGTTATCTTCTATATATATCCATATACTGCCACACCTCCATTGCACACCCACAGTTGTTATTTCTATATATATCCATATACTGCCACACCTCCATTGCACACCCACATGTTATTTATCTATATATATCCATATACTGCCACACTCCATTGCACAGCCTACAGTTGTTATTTATCTATATATATCCATATACTGCCACACCTCCATTGCACACGCATACAGTTGTTATTTATCTATATATATCCATATACTGCCACACCTCCATTGCACACGCCTACAGTTGTTATTTATCTATATATATCCATATACTGCCACACCTCCATTGCACACGCCTACAGTTGTTATTTATCTATATATATCCATATACTGCCACACCTCCATTGCACACGCCAACAGTTGTTATTTATCTATATATATCCATATACTGCCACACCTCCATTGCACACGCCTACAGTTGTTATTTATCTATATATATCCATATACTGCCACACCTCCATTGCACACGCCAACAGTTGTTATCTTCTATATATAATCCATATACCCACACACACACCACAGTTGTTATTTATCTATATATATCCATATACTGCCACACCTCCATTGCACACCCAACAGTTGTTATTTATCTATATATATCCATATACTGTCACACCTCCATTGCACACCCATACAGTTGTTATTTATCTATATATATCCATATACTGCCACACCTCCATTGCACACGCCTACAGTTGTTATTTATCTATATATCTACATATACTGCCACACCTCCATTGCACACGCCTACAGTTGTTATTTATCTATATATATCCATATACTGCCACACCTCCATTGCACACCCCTACAGTTGTTATCTTCTATATATATCCATATACTGCCACACCTCCATTGCACACCCCTACAGTTGTTATCTTCTATATATATCCATATACTGCCACACCTCCATTGCACACACCTACAGTTGTTATTTATCTATATATATCCATATACTGCCACACCTCCATTGCACACGCCTACAGTTGTTATTTATCTATATATATCCATATACTGCCACACCTCCATTGCACACCCCTACAGTTGTTATCTTCTATATATATATCCATATACTGCCACACCTACATTGCACACGCCAACAGTTGTTATTTATCTATATATATCCATATACTGCCACACCTCCATTGCACACGCCAACAGTTGTTATTTATCTATATATATCCATATACTGCCACACCTCCATTGCACACGCCAACAGTTGTTATTTATCTATATATATCCATATACTGCCACACCTCCATTGCACACGCCAACAGTTGTTATCTTCTATATATATATCCATATACTGCCACACCTCCATTGCACACGCCAACAGTTGTTATTTATCTATATATATCCATTTACTGCCACACCTCCATTGCACACCCATACAGTTGTTATTTATCTATATATATCCATATACTGCCACACCTCCATTGCACACCCATACAGTTGTTATTTATCTATATATATCCATATACTGTCACACCTCCATTGCACACCCATACAGTTGTTATTTATCTATATATATCCATATACTGCCACACCTCCATTGCACACGCCTACAGTTGTTATTTATCTATATATCTACATATACTGCCACACCTCCATTGCACACGCCTACAGTTGTTATTTATCTATATATATCCATATACTGCCACACCTCCATTGCACACGCCAACAGTTGTTATTTATCTATATATATCCATTTACTGCCACACCTCCATTGCACACCCATACAGTTGTTATTTATCTATATATATCCATATACTGCCACACCTCCATTGCACACCCATACAGTTGTTATTTATCTATATATATCCATATACTGTCACACCTCCATTGCACACCCATACAGTTGTTATTTATCTATATATATCCATATACTGCCACACCTCCATTGCACACGCCTACAGTTGTTATTTATCTATATATCTACATATACTGCCACACCTCCATTGCACACGCCTACAGTTGTTATTTATCTATATATATCCATATACTGCCACACCTCCATTGCACACCCCTACAGTTGTTATTTATTTCTATATATATCCATATACTGCCACACCTCCATTGCACACCCCTACAGTTGTTATCTTCTATATATATCCATATACTGCCACACCTCCATTGCACACACCTACAGTTGTTATTTATCTATATATATCCATATACTGCCACACCTCCATTGCACACGCCTACAGTTGTTATTTATCTATATATATCCATATACTGCCACACCTCCATTGCACACGCCTACAGTTGTTATTTATCTATATATATCCATATACTGCCACACCTCCATTGCACACGCCAACAGTTGTTATTTCTATATATATATCCATATACTGCCACACCTCCATTGCACACGCCAACAGTTGTTATTTATCTATATATATCCATTTACTGCCACACCTCCATTGCACACCCATACAGTTGTTATTTATCTATATATATCCATATACTGCCACACCTCCATTGCACACCCATACAGTTGTTATTTATCTATATATATCCATATACTGTCACACCTCCATTGCACACCCATACAGTTGTTATTTATCTATATATATCCATATACTGCCACACCTCCATTGCACACGCCTACAGTTGTTATTTATCTATATATCTACATATACTGCCACACCTCCATTGCACACGCCTACAGTTGTTATTTATCTATATATATCCATATACTGCCACACCTCCATTGCACACGCCTACAGTTGTTATTTATCTATATATATCCATATACTGCCACACCTCCATTGCACACCCATACAGTTGTTATTTATCTATATATATCCATATACTGCCACACCTCCATTGCACACCCATACAGTTGTTATTTATCTATATATATCCATATACTGCCACACCTCCATTGCACACCCCTACAGTTGTTATTTATCTATATATATCCATATACTGCCACACCTCCATTGCACACCCCTACAGTTGTTATTTCTATATATATATCCATATACTGCCACACCTCCATTGCACACGCCAACAGTTGTTATTTATCTATATATATCCATATACTGCCACACCTCCATTGCACACGCCAACAGTTGTTATTTATCTATATATATCCATATACTGCCACACCTCCATTGCACACGCCAACAGTTGTTATTTATCTATATATATCCATATACTGCCACACCTCCATTGCACACGCCAACATTTATTTTTATATATATCCATATACTGCCACACCTCCATTGCACACGCCAACAGTTGTTATTTATCTATATATATCCATTTACTGCCACACCTCCATTGCACACCCATACAGTTGTTATTTATCTATATATATCCATATACTGCCACACCTCCATTGCACACCCATACAGTTGTTATTTATCTATATATATCCATATACTGTCACACCTCCATTGCACACCCATACAGTTGTTATTTATCTATATATATCCATATACTGCCACACCTCCATTGCACACGCCTACAGTTGTTATTTATCTATATATCTACATATACTGCCACACCTCCATTGCACACGCCTACAGTTGTTATTTATCTATATATATCCATATACTGTCACACCTCCATTGCACACGCCTACAGTTGTTATTTATCTATATATATCCATATACTGCCACACCTCCATTGCACACCCCTACAGTTGTTATTTACCTATATATCTACATATACTGCCGCACCTCCATTGCACACGCCAACAGTTGTTATTTATCTATATATATCCATATACTGCCACACCTCCATTGCACACGCCAACAGTTGTTATTTATCTATATATATCCATATACTGCCACACCTCCATTGCACACCCCTACAGTTGTTTATCTATTTCTCATATTGTCGTTTGTGCTCAAATTGTGCAATACATGTGCTATGTGTTTATTTACCTTGCTGTTTTACTGTTTTGCATAACAGTCGTGCTAGATGGCTAGCTATCTCTACGAACAACCAGGCTATGTAATTATGCTGAACAGTCGTGCTAGCTAGCTAGCTATCTCTACGAACAATCAGGCTATGTACTTGTACAGAACAGTCGTCCTAGCTAGCTATCTCTATGAACACTCGTGCTATGTACTTGTACAGAACAGTCATGCTAGCTAGCTATCTCTATGAACAATCAGGCTATGTACTTGAACAGAACAGTCATGCTAGCTAGCTATCTCTATGAACAATCATGCTATGTACTTGTACAGAACAGTCATGCTAGCTAGCTATCTCTATGAACAATCAGGTTATGTATTTGTACAGAATAGTCATTCTAGCTAGCTATCTATATGAACAATCAGGCTATGTACATGTACAGAACAGTCGTGCTAGTTAGCTATCTCTTTGAACAATCAGGCTATGTACTTGTACTTGTACAGTGGTAGTCTAGCCTACAGCGGGACCAGTGGTATTCTAGCCTACAGCGGGATCAGTGGTAGTCTAGCCTACAGCGGGACCAGTGGTAGTCTAGCCTACAGCGGGACCAGTGGTAGTCTAGCCTACAGCGGGACCAGTGGTAGTCTAGCCTACAGCGGGACCAGTGGTATTCTAGCCTACAGCGGGACCAGTGGTAGTCTAGCCTACAGCGGGACCAGTGGTAGTCTAGCCTACAGCGGGACCAGTGGTAGTCTAGCCTACAGCGGGACCAGTGGTAGTCTAGCCTACAGCGGGACCAGTGGTATTCTAGCCTACAGCGGGACCAGTGGTAGTCTAGCCTACAGCGGGACCAGTGGTATTTTAGCCTACATCGGGACCAGTGGTATTCTAGCCTACAGCGGGACCAGTGGTATTCTAGCATACAGCTGGACCAGTGGTATTCTAGCCTACAACGGGACCAGTGGTAGTCTAGCATACAGCGGGACCAGTGGTATTCTAGCCTATAGCGGGACCAGTGGTAGTCTAGCCTACAGCGGGACAAGTGATTTGATATCAAGAATCGTAACCAATCGGCCACAGAGGCACAGACAGTAAGAAGGTTGAAGATTAAATGAGATATATACATGTAGTGTGTTAAATCAGAGCGTTGTTACATGTGTTGGCTTTTTATATTTTAGGTTCGTCTCTTCGAATACTTTAAGACGACGGACCGTTGCTACATTGTCATGGAGCACTATAGTCAAGGTAGCTTGAATCAGATACTGGACACCAGATCCAAGGAGGGTTACAAGGGGCTGGGTGAAAACCAGGCCGGCAAAATGTTCCGTATGCTTGCCGTAGGCATGCACTACATGCACACCAAAGGCATCGTGCATAGGTATTCCTTATTGTCCTTTCGAATACTTTCCAATCACTTACGCAGTTTGAGTTTTGATTGAACATGTATTCAACTATTTGTTTGTTTGATGTTGTTGTTAGAGCTGCAGTGGCGGGGAATATGTACACTGTATAGCAGCACTATGATTGAAGAAGAATACCCTTTCCTCGTGAAATGTTAGTTTTCCATGCTATTTGTTTAGAAACGTTTGCTAATATTCTTGATCAACAAACTGACCCATGCAGTAATGCGACTTTATATTTATTGTTATAGACATGTCCAAGAAAATGTCCATACTGTATTTGTAAAGCATATATTAAAAAAAAAAAAAATTCTTTACAGCAATGTAATCTGCTTTGATATTTTGTCTAATCAGTAGCTTCTAGATCCATCGTATTGGGAGCAGTTTTATACTTGTAGAATGTATGTATTTGTAACCATTTATAACACATGTCACTATTATAAATAATTATTTATATATCTTATATTTTATCAAAAGTGAAACACATTAACAATATTGTATTGTGTTTCAGGGACCTTACCTGCGACAACATCCTGGTGGATAAAGATGGAATTCTAAAGATTACAGGTATATATAGGCACCTTAGAATATAATTATGAACCTGTCATAGCTATATAGGATCTTACAGGGGTGCTGATTTCATACCTCATTTTATGAAACGACTTTTGGAATGTTGCTATTAAGCGATCCATTTGAACTTTAATTACACATATTTCACACCCATATATGTCACTCAGTTCACTTGTATTTTACTGATTACGTCGCACACATATATGTCACTCAGTTCACTTGTATTTTACTGATTATGTTGCCCACATATATGTCACTCTGTTCACTTGTATTTTACTGATTACGTCGCAAACATATATGTCACTCAGTTCACTTGTATTTTACTGATTACGTCGCACACATATATGTCACTCTGTTCACTTGTATTTTACTGATTATGTCGCCCACATATATGTCACTCTGTTCACTTGTATTTTACAGATTATGTCACATACATATATGTCACTCTGTTCACTAGTATTTTACTGATTATGTCGCCCACATATATGTCACTCTGTTCACTTGTATTTTACAGATTATGTCGCACACATATATGTCACTCAGTTCACTTGTATTTTACTAATTATGTCACACACATATATGTCACTCTGTTCACTTGTATTTTACTGATTATGTCGCACACATATATGTCACTCTGTTCACTTGTATTTTACTGATTATGTTGCCCACATATATGTCACTCTGTTCACTTGTATTTTACTGATTATGTCACATACATATATGTCACTCTGTTCACTTGTATTTTACTGATTATGTCGCACACATATATGTCACTCTGTTCACTTGTATTTTATTAATTATGTCACACACATATAGGTCACTCTGTTCACTTGTATTTTACTGTTTATGTTGCCCACATATATGTCACTCTGTTCACTTGTATTTTACTGATTATGTCGCCCACATATATGTGACTCTGTTCACTTGCATCTTACAGATTATGTGGCACACATATATGTCACTGTTCACTTGTATTTTACAGATTATGTGGCACACATATATGTCATTCTTTTCACTTGTATTTTACTGATTATGTCACACACACATATATGTCATTCTGTTCACTTGTATTTTACTGATTATGTCGCACACACATATATGTCACTCTGTTCACTTGTATTTTACAGATTATGTCGCACACACATATATGTCACTCTGTTCACTTGTATTTTACAGATTATGTCGCACACATATATGTCACTTTGTTCACTTGTATTTAACAGATTATGTGGCACACATATATGTCATTCTGTTCACTTGTATTTTACTAATTATGTCGCACACATATATGTCACTCTGTTCACTTGTATTTTACTGAATATGTCGCACACATATATGTCACTCTGTTCACTTGTATTTTACTGATTATATCACACACATATATGTCACTCTGTTCACTTGTATTTTACAGATTATGTCACATACATATATGTCACTCTGTTCACTTGTATTTTACTGATTATGTCGCACACATATATGTCACTCAGTTCACTTGTATGTTACTAATTATGTCACACACATATATGTCACTCTGTTCACTTGTATTTTACTGATTATGTCGCACACATATATGTCACTCTGTTCACTTGTATTTTACTGATTATGTTGCCCACATATATGTCACTCTGTTCACTTGTATTTTACTGATTATGTCACATACATATATTTCACTCTGTTCACTTGTATTTTACTGATTATGTCGCACACATATATGTCACTCTGTTCACTTGTATTTTACTAATTATGTCACACACATATAGGTCACTCTGTTCACTTGTATTTTACTGTTTATGTTGCCCACATATATGTCACTCTGTTCATTTGTATTTTACTGATTATGTCGCCCACATATATGTGACTCTGTTCACTTGCATTTTACAGATTATGTGGCACCCATATATGTCACTGTTCACTTGTATTTTACAGATTATGTGGCACACATATATGTCATTCTGTTCACTTGTATTTTACTGATTATGTCACACACACATATATGTCATTCTGTTCACTTGTATTTTACTGATTATGTCGCACACACATATATGTCACTCTGTTCACTTGTAATTTACAGATTATGTCGCACACACATATATGTCACTCTGTTCACTTGTATTTTACTGATTATGTCGCACACATATATGTCAATCTGTTCACTTGTATTTTACTGATTATGTGGCACACATATATGTCACTTCGTTCACTTGTATTTAACAGATTATGTGGCACACATATATGTCATTCTGTTCACTTGTATTTTACTAATTATGTCGCACACATATATGTCACTCTGTTCACTTGTATTTTACTGATTATATCACACACATATATGTCACTCTGTTCACTTGTATTTTACAGATTATGTCACACACATATATGTCACTCTGTTCACTTGTATTATACAGATTATGTCGCACACATATATGTCACTCTGTTCACTTGTATTTTACTGAATATGTTGCACACATATATGTCACTCTGTTCACTTGTATTTTACGAATTATGTCGCACACATATATGTCACTCTGTTCACTTGTATTTTACTGAATATGTCACACACATATATGTCACCCTGTTCACATGTATTTTACAGGTTATGTCGCACACATATATGTAGCTCTGTTCACTTGTATTTTACTGAATATGTCGCACACATATATGTCACTCTGTTCACTTGTATTTTACTGATTATGTCACATACATATATGTCACTCTGTTCACTTGTATTTTACTGAATATGTCGCACACATATATGTCACTCTGTTCACTTGTATTTTACTAATTATGTCACACACATATATGTCACTCTGTTCACTTGTATTTTACTGTTTATGTTGCCCACATATATGTCACTCTGTTCACTTGTATTTTACTGATTATGTCGCCCACATATATGTGACTCTGTTCACTTGTATTTTACAGATTACGTGGCACACATATATGTCACTGTTCACTTGTATGTTACAGATTATGTGGCACACATATATGTCATTCTGTTCACTTGTATTTTACTGATTATGTCACACACACATATATGTCATCTGTTCACTGTATTTTACGATTATGTCCACACATATATGTCACTCTGTTCACTTGTATTTTACAGATTATGTCGCACACATATATGTCACTCTGTTCACTTGTATTTTATCTGTTCACTTGTATTTTACTGATTATGTCGCACACACATATATGTCACTCTGTTCACTTGTATTTTACAGATTATGTCGCACACATATATGTCACTCTGTTCACTTGTATTTTATTGATTATGTCACACATACATAAATATATGACAATCTGTTCACTTGTATCTTACAGATTATGTCGCACACATATATGTCACTCTGTTCACTTGTATATTACTGATTATGTCACACACACATATATGTCACTCTGTTCACTTGTATTTTACTGATTATGTCGCACAAATATATGTCACTCTGTTCACTTGTATTTTACAGATTATGTGGCACACATATATGTCACTCTGTTCACTTGTATTTTACTGATTATATCACACACATATATGTCACTCTGTTCACTTGTATTTTACAGATTATGTCGCACACATATATGACACATATATTCACTCTGTTCACTTGTATTTTACTGATTATGTCACACACATATATGTCACTCTGTTCACTTGTATTTTACTGATTATGTCGCACACATATATGTCACTCTGTTCACTTGTATTTTACAGATTATGTCGCACAATATATGTCACTCTTTCATTTTATTTACTGATTATGTCGCACACATATATGTCACTCTGTTCACTTGTATTTTACAGATTATGTCGCACACATACATTGTATTTTACTGATTATGTCGCACACATATATGTCACTCTGTTCACTTGTATTTTACAGATTATGTCGCACACATATATGTCACTCTGTTCACTTGTATTTTACTGAATATGTTGCACACATATATGTCACTCTGTTCACTTGCATTTTACGAATTATGTCGCACACATATATGTCACTCTGTTCACTTGTATTTTACTGAATATGTCACACACATATATGTCACCCTGTTCACATGTATTTTACAGGTTATGTCGTACACATATATGTCGCTCTGTTCACTTGTATTTTACTGAATATGTCGCACACATATATGTCACTTGTTCACTTGTATTTTACTAATTATGTCACACACATATATGTCACCCTGTTCACTTGTATTTTACTGATTATGTCGCACACACATATATGTCACTCTGTTCACTTGTATTTTACTGATTATGTCGCACACACATATATGTCACTCTGTTCACTTGTATTTTACAGATTATGTCGCACACATATATGTCACTCTGTTCACTTGTATTTTACTGATTATGTCACACATACATATATATATGTCACTCTGTTCACTTGTATCTTACAGATTATGTCGCACACATATATGTCACTCTGTTCACTTGTATTTTACTGATTATGTCACACACATATATGTCACTCTGTTCACTTGTATTTTACAGATTATGTCGCACACATATATGTCACTCTGTTCACTTGTATTTTACAGATTATGTGGCACACATATATGTCATTCTGTTCACTTGTATTTTACTAATTATGTCGCACACATATATGTCACTCTGTTCACTTGTATTTTACTGAATATGTCGCACACATATATGTCACTCTGTTCACTTGTATTTTACTGATTATGTCGCACACATATATGTCACTCTGTTCACTTGTATTTTACAGATTATGTCGCACACATATATGTCACTCTGTTCACTTGTATTTTACAGATTATGTCGCACACATATATGTCACTCTGTTCACTTGTATTTTACTGATTATGTCGCACACACATATATGTCACTCTGTTCACTTGTATTTTACAGATTATGTCGCACACATATATGTCACTCTGTTCACTTGTATTTTACTGATTATGTCACACACATATATATGTCACTCTGTTCACTTGTATTTTACAGATTATGTCGCACACATATATGTCACTCTGTTCACTTGTATTTTACTGATTATGTCACACAACATATATGTCACTCTGTTCACTTGTATTTTACTGATTATGTCGCACACATATATGTCACTCTGTTCACTTGTATTTTACTGATTATGTCGCACACATATATGTCACTCTGTTCACTTGTATTTTACAGATTATGTCGCACACATATATGTCACTCTGTTCACTTGTATTTTACTATTATGTCGCACACATATATGTCACTCTGTTCACTTGTATTTTACTGAATATGTCGCACACATATATGTCACTCTGTTCACTTGTATTTTACTGATTATCCACACATATATGTCACTCTTCACTTATTTAATTATGTCGCACACATATATGTCACTCTGTTCACTTGTATTTTACAGATTATGTCGCACACATATATGTCACTCTGTTCACTTGTATTTTACAGGTTATGTCGTACACATATATGTCGCTCTGTTCACTTGTATTTTACTGAATATGTCGCACACATATATGTCACTATGTTCACTTGTATTTTACTAATTATGTCACACACATATATGTCACCCTGTTCACTTGTATTTTACTGATTATGTCGCACACACATATATGTCACTCTGTTCACTTGTATTTTACTGATTATGTCGCACACACATATATGTCACTCTGTTCACTTGTATTTTACAGATTATGTCGCACACATATATGTCACTCTGTTCACTTGTATTTTACTGATTATGTCACACATACATATATATATGTCACTCTGTTCACTTGTATCTCACAGATTATGTCGCACACATATATGTCACTCTGTTCACTTGTATTTTACTGATTATGTCACACAAACATATATGTCACTCTGTTCACTTGTATTTTACAGATTATGTCGCACACATATATGTCACTCTGTTCACTTGTATTTTACCGATTATGTGGCACACATATATGTCATTCTGTTCACTTGTATTTTACTAATTATGTCGCACACATATATGTCACTCTGTTCACTTGTATTTTACTGAATATGTCGCACACATATATGTCACTCTGTTCACTTGTATTTTACTGATTATGTCGCACACATATATGTCACTCTGTTCACTTGTATTTTACAGATTATGTCGCACACATATATGTCACTCTGTTCACTTGTATTTTACAGATTATGTCGCACACATATATGTCACTCTGTTCACTTGTATTTTACTGATTATGTCGCACACACATATATGTCACTCTGTTCACTTGTATTTTACAGATTATGTCGCACACATATATGTCACTCTGTTCACTTGTATTTTACTGATTATGTCACACATACATATATATATGTCACTCTGTTCACTTGTATCTTACAGATTATGTCGCACACATATATGTCACTCTGTTCACTTGTATTTTACTGATTATGTCACACAAACATATATGTCACTCTGTTCACTTGTATTTTACTGATTATGTCGCACACATATATGTCACTCTGTTCACTTGTATTTTACAGATTATGTGGCACACATATATGTCACTCTGTTCACTTGTATTTTACAGATTATGTGGCACACATATATGTCATTCTGTTCACTTGTATTTTACTAATTATGTCGCACACATATATGTCACTCTGTTCACTTGTATTTTACTGAATATGTCGCACACATATATGTCACTCTGTTCACTTGTATTTTACTGAATATGTTGCACACATATATATCACTCTGTTCACTTGTATTTTACTGATTATGTCACACACACATATATGTCACTCTGTTCACTTGTATTTTACTGATTATGTCGCACACATATATGTCACTCTGTTCACTTGTATTTTACAGATTATGTCGCACAAATATATGTCACTCTTTTCACTTTTATTTTACTGATTATGTCGCACACATATATGTCACTCTGTTCACTTGTATTTTACAGATTATGTCGCACACATATAAGTCACTCTGTTCACTTGTATTTTACTGATTATCTCGCCCACATATATGTCACTCTGTTCACTTGTATTTTACTGATTATGTCACATACATATATGTCACTCTGTTCACTTGTATTTTACAGATTATGTCGCACACATATATGTCACTCTGTTCACTTGTATTTTACTGAATATGTTGCACACATATATGTCACTCTGTTCACTTGCATTTTACGAATTATGTCGCACACATATATGTCACTCTGTTCACTTGTATTTTACTGAATATGTCACACACATATATGTCACCCTGTTCACATGTATTTTACAGGTTATGTCGTACACATATATGTCGCTCTGTTCACTTGTATTTTACTGAATATGTCGCACACATATATGTCACTCTGTTCACTTGTATTTTACTAATTATGTCACACACATATATGTCACTCTGTTCACTTGTATTTTACTGATTATGTCGCACACACATATATGTCACTCTGTTCACTTGTATTTTACTGATTATGTCGCACACATATATGTCACTCTGTTCACTTGTATTTTACAGATTATGTCGCACACATATATGTCACTCTGTTCACTTGTATTTTACTGATTATGTCGCACACATATATGTCACTCTGTTCACTTGTATTTTACTGATTATGTCCACACATATATGTCACTCTGTTCACTTGTATTTTACTGATTATGTCGCACACATATATGTCACTCTGTTCACTTGTATTTTACTGAATATGTCGCACACATATATGTCACTCTGTTCACTTGTATTTTACTGATTATGTCACACACATATATGTCACTCTGTTCACTTGTATTTTATTGATTATGTCACACATACATATATATATGTCACTCTGTTCACTTGTATCTTACAGATTATGTCGCACACATATATGTCACTCTGTTCACTTGTATTTTACTGATTATGTCACACACACATATATGTCACTCTGTTCACTTGTATTTTACTGATTATGTCGCACACATATATGTCACTCTGTTCACTTGTATTTTACAGATTATGTCGCACACATATATGTCACTCTGTTCACTTGTATTTTACTGATTATGTCGCCCACATATATGTCACTCTGTTCACTTGTATTTTACTGATTATGTCACATACATATATGTCACTCTGTTCACTTGTATTTTACTGATTATGTCGCACACATATATGTCACTCTGTTCACTTTTATTTTACTGATTATGTCGCACACATATATGTCACTCTGTTCACTTGTATTTTACTGAATATGTTGCACACATATATGTCACTCTGTTCACTTGTATTTTACGAATTATGTCGCACACATATATGTCACTCTGTTCACTTGTATTTTACTGATTATGTCACACACATATATGTCACTCTGTTCACTTGTATTTTACAGATTATGTCGCACACATATATGTCACTCTGTTCACTTGTATTTTACAGATTATGTGGCACACATATATGTCACTCTGTTCACTTGTATTTTACTAATTATGTCGCACACATATATGTCACTCTGTTCACTTGTATTTTACTGATTATGTCGCACACATATATGTCACTCTGTTCACTTGTATTTTACTGATTATGTCGCACACATATATGTCACTCTGTTCACTTGTATTTTACAGATTATGTCGCACACATATATGTCACTCTGTTCACTTGTATTTTACTGATTATGTCGCACACATATATGTCACTCTGTTCACTTGTATTTTACTGATTATGTCGCACACATATATGTCACTCTGTTCACTTGTATTTTACTGATTATGTCGCACACATATATGTCACTCTGTTCACTTGTATTTTACAGATTATGTCGCACACATATATGTCACTCTGTTCACTTGTATTTTACAGATTATGTCGCACACATATATGTCACTCTGTTCACTTGTATTTTACTGATTATGTCGCACACACATATATGTCACTCTGTTCACTTGTATTTTACAGATTATGTCGCACACATATATGTCACTCTGTTCACTTGTATTTTACTGATTATGTCACACATACATATATATATGTCACTCTGTTCACTTGTATCTTACAGATTATGTCGCACACATATATGTCACTCTGTTCACTTGTATTTTACTGATTATGTCACACAAACATATATGTCACTCTGTTCACTTGTATTTTACTGATTATGTCGCACACATATATGTCACTCTGTTCACTTGTATTTTACAGATTATGTGGCACACATATATGTCACTCTGTTCACTTGTATTTTACAGATTATGTGGCACACATATATGTCATTCTGTTCACTTGTATTTTACTAATTATGTCGCACACATATATGTCACTCTGTTCACTTGTATTTTACTGAATATGTCGCACACATATATGTCACTCTGTTCACTTGTATTTTACTGATTATATCACACACATATATGTCACTCAATTCACTTGTATTTTACAGATTATGTCGCATACATATATGTCACTCTGTTCACTTGTATTTTACAGATTATGTCGCACACATATATGTCACTCTGTTCACTTGTATTTTACAGGTTATGTCGTACACATATATGTCACTCTGTTCACTTGTATTTTACTGAATATGTCGCACACATATATGTCACTATGTTCACTTGTATTTTACTAATTATGTCACACACATATATGTCACCCTGTTCACTTGTATTTTACTGATTATGTCGCACACACATATATGTCACTCTGTTCACTTGTATTTTACTGATTATGTCGCACACACATATATGTCACTCTGTTCACTTGTATTTTACAGATTATGTCGCACACATATATGTCACTCTGTTCACTTGTATTTTACTGATTATGTCACACATACATATATATATGTCACTCTGTTCACTTGTATCTCACAGATTATGTCGCACACATATATGTCACTCTGTTCACTTGTATTTTACTGATTATGTCACACAAACATATATGTCACTCTGTTCACTTGTATTTTACAGATTATGTCGCACACATATATGTCACTCTGTTCACTTGTATTTTACTGATTATGTCGCACACATATATGTCACTCTGTTCACTTGTATTTTACTGATTATGTCGCACACATATATGTCACTCTGTTCACTTGTATTTTACAGATTATGTCGCACACATATATGTCACTCTGTTCACTTGTATTTTACTGATTATGTCGCACAACATATATGTCACTCTGTTCACTTGTATTTTACAGATTATGTCGCACACATATATGTCACTCTGTTCACTTGTATTTTACTGATTATGTCACACACACATATATGTCACTCTGTTCACTTGTATTTTACAGATTATGTCGCACACATATATGTCACTCTGTTTACTTGTATCTTACTGATTATGTCACACAAACATATATGTCACTCTGTTCACTTGTATTTTACTGATTATGTCGCACACATATATGTCACTCTGTTCACTTGTATTTTACAGATTATGTGGCACACATATATGTCACTCTGTTCACTTGTATTTTACAGATTATGTGGCACACATATATGTCATTCTGTTCACTTGTATTTTACTAATTATGTCGCACACATATATGTCACTCTGTTCACTTGTATTTGACTGAATATGTCGCACACATATATGTCACTCTGTTCACTTGTATTTTACTGAATATGTTGCACACATATATATCACTCTGTTCACTTGTATTTTACTGATTATGTCACACACACATATATGTCACTCTGTTCACTTGTATTTTACTGATTATGTCGCACACATATATGTCACTCTGTTCACTTGTATTTTACAGATTATGTCGCACAAATATATGTCACTCTTTTCACTTTTATTTTACTGATTATGTCGCACACATATATGTCACTCTGTTCACTTGTATTTTACAGATTATGTCGCACACATATAAGTCACTCTGTTCACTTGTATTTTACTGATTATCTCGCCCACATATATGTCACTCTGTTCACTTGTATTTTACTGATTATGTCACATACATATATGTCACTCTGTTCACTTGTATTTTACAGATTATGTCGCACACATATATGTCACTCTGTTCACTTGTATTTTACTGAATATGTTGCACACATATATGTCACTCTGTTCACTTGCATTTTACGAATTATGTCGCACACATATATGTCACTCTGTTCACTTGTATTTTACTGAATATGTCACACACATATATGTCACCCTGTTCACATGTATTTTACAGGTTATGTCGTACACATATATGTCGCTCTGTTCACTTGTATTTTACTGAATATGTCGCACACATATATGTCACTATGTTCACTTGTATTTTACTAATTATGTCACACACATATATGTCACCCTGTTCATTTGTATTTTACTGATTATGTCGCACACACATATATGTCACTCTGTTCACTTGTTTTTTACTGATTATGTCGCACACACATATATGTCACTCTGTTCACTTGTATTTTACAGATTATGTCGCACACATATATGTCACTCTGTTCACTTGTATTTTACTGATTATGTCACACATACATATATATATGTCACTCTGTTCACTTGTATCTCACAGATTATGTCGCACACATATATGTCACTCTGTTCACTTGTATTTTACTGATTATGTCACACAAACATATATGTCACTCTGTTCACTTGTATTTTACTGATTATGTCGCACACATATATGTCACTCTGTTCACTTGTATTTTACAGATTATGTGGCACACATATATGTCATTCTGTTCACTTGTATTTTACTAATTATGTCGCACACATATATGTCACTCTGTTCACTTGTATTTTACTGAATATGTCGCACACATATATGTCACTCTGTTCACTTGTATTTTACTGATTATGTCGCACACATATATGTCACTCTGTTCACTTGTATTTTACAGATTATGTCGCACACATATATGTCACTCTGTTCACTTGTATTTTACAGATTATGTCGCACACATATATGTCACTCTGTTCACTTGTATTTTACTGATTATGTCGCACACACATATATGTCACTCTGTTCACTTGTATTTTACAGATTATGTCGCACACATATATGTCACTCTGTTCACTTGTATTTTACTGATTATGTCACACATACATATATATATGTCACTCTGTTCACTTGTATCTTACAGATTATGTCGCACACATATATGTCACTCTGTTCACTTGTATTTTACTGATTATGTCACACAAACATATATGTCACTCTGTTCACTTGTATTTTACTGATTATGTCGCACACATATATGTCACTCTGTTCACTTGTATTTTACAGATTATGTCGCACACATATATTTCATTCTGTTCACTTGTATTTTACAGATTATGTGGCACAGATATATGTCATTCTGTTCACTTGTATTTTACTAATTATGTCGCACACATATATGTCACTCTGTTCACTTGTATTTTACTGAATATGTCGCACACATATATGTCACTCTGTTCACTTGTATTTTACTGATTATGTCGCACAAATATATGTCACTCTGTTCACTTTTATTTTACTGATTATGTCGCACACATATATGTCACTCTGTTCACTTGTATTTTACAGATTATGTCGCACACATATATGTCACTCTGTTCACTTGTATTTTACTGATTATGTCACACACATATATGTCACTCTGTTCACTTGTATTTTACTGATTATGTCGCACAAATATATGTCACTCTGTTCACTTGTATTTTACTGTTATGTCGCACACATATATGTCACTCTGTTCACTTGTATTTTACAGATTATGTGGCACACATATATGTCACTCTGTTCACTTGTATTTTACTGATTATATCACACACATATATGTCACTCTGTTCACTTGTATTTTACGAATTATGTCGCACACATATATGTCACTCTGTTCACTTGTATTTTACTGAATATGTCACACACATATATGTCACCCTGTTCACATGTATCTTACAGGTTATGTCGTACACATATATGTCGCTCTGTTCACTTGTATTTTACTGAATATGTCGCACACATATATGTCACTCTGTTCACTTGTATTTTACTAATTATGTCACACACATATATGTCACCCTGTTCACTTGTATTTTACTGATTATGTCACACATACATATATATATGTCACTCTGTTCACTTGTATTTTACTAATTATGTCACACACATATATGTCACACTGTTCACTTGTATTTTACTGAATATGTCGCACACACATATATGTCACTCTGTTCACTTGTATTTTACAGATTATGTCGCACACATATATGTCACTCTGCTCACTTGTATTTTACTGATTATGTCACACATACATATATATATGTCACTCTGTTCACTTGTATTTTACAGATTATGTCGCACACATATATGTCACTCTGTTCAATTGTATTTTACTGATTATGTCGCACACATATATGTCACTCTGTTCACTTGTATTTTACAGATTATGTGGCACACATATATGTCACTCTGTTCACTTGTATTTTACAGATTATGTGGCACATATATATGTCATTCTGTTCACTTGTATTTTACTGATTATGTCACACACACATATATGTCACTCTGTTCACTTGTATTTTACTGATTATGTCGCACACATATATGTCACTCTGTTCACTTGTATTTTACTGATTATGTGGCACACATATATGTCACTCTGTTCACTTGTATTTTACAGATTATGTGGCACACATATATGTCATTCTGTTCTCTTGTATTTTACAGATGATGTCGCACACATATATGTCACTCTGTTCACTTGTATTTTACAGATTATGTCGCACACATATATGTCACTCTGTTCACTTGTATTTTACTGATTATGTCGCACACATATATGTCACTCTGTTCACTTTTATTTTACTGATTATGTCGCACACATATATGTCACTCTGTTCACTTGTATTTTACAGATTATGTCGCACACATATATGTCACTCTGTTCATTTGTATTTTACTGAATATGTTGCACACATATATATCACTCTGTTCACTTGTATTTTACTGATTATGTCACACACACATATATGTCACTCTGTTCACTTGTATTTTACTGATTATGTCGCACACATATATGTCACTCTGTTCACTTGTATTTTACAGATTATGTGGCACACATATATGTCACTCTGTTCACTTGTATTTTACTGAATATGTTGCACACATATATATCACTCTGTTCACTTGTATTTTACTGATTATGTCACACACACATATATGTCACTCTGTTCACTTGTATTTTACTGATTATGTCGCACACATATATGTCACTCTGTTCACTTGTATTTTACAGATTATGTGGCACACATATATGTCACTCTGTTCACTTGTATTTTACCTGATTATGTCACACATACATATATGTCACTCTGTTAACCTGAATACTCCTAATTGTATATTGGTCCTCTTAATTGGTTTCCTCTGTTTTTATCGCTGTTTCCTTTGCACCACATGTTTTCCATTCTTATCCGTATTCGCGTCTTATAATTATGAAATTATTAAATCTCGACAGATATCCTTTCGCATGTCCAATGGATACGATACTGTAAAACTTGGTTCAATTAATTAACACGATTTTGATAAAATTACATTTATCCTAAAGCAACATCTGTTTAGACGACAACAGTGAAAACAAAGGATTCCAACTAAAAGGACAAATATACATTTAGGGATAAATCTGACTTGATCCATCAAGGGAGGTAATAGAAAACCCAGTAATGTCTCTCATTGTGCATGCACACAACTGATGACGTGATGCACACAACTGAAGGCGTCATGCACACAACTGCTGACGTGGAACCGGTTGTCTGAACACAAAGAGACATATTAATACCTATAGAGGAACTCATAATAGACAAAATGATTTAAAACTTCTTCTGTGAATTTACATTGTGTAGGCCCTACATAGAATGCACGCCTGTGTGTGTGTGTGTGTGTGTGTGTGTGTGGGTGTGTGTTGGTGTGGTGTGTGTGTGTGTGTGTGTGTGTGTGTGTGTGTGTGTGTGTGTGGTGTGTGGTGTGTGTGTGTGTGTGTGGTGTGTGTGTGTGTGGTGTGTGTGTGTGTGTGTGTGTGTGTGTGTGTGTGTGTGTGTGTGTGTGTGTGTGTGTGTGTGTGTGTGTGTGTGTGTGTGTGTGTGTGTGTGTGTGTGTGTGTGTGTGTGTGTGTGTGTGTGTGTGTGTGTGTGTGTGTGTGTGTGTGTGTGTGTGTGTGTGTGTGTGTGTGTGTGTGTGTGTGTGTGTGTGTGTGTGTGTGTGTGTGTGGTGTGTGTGTGTGTGTGTGTGTGTGTGTGTGTGTGTGTGTGTGTGTGTGTGTGTGTGTGTGTGTGTGTGTGGTGTGTGTGTGTGTGTGTGTGTGTGTGTGTGTGTGTGTGTGTGTGTGTGTGTGTGTGTGTGTGTGTGTGTGTGTGTGTGTGTGTGTGTGTGTGTGTGTGTGTGTGTGTGTGTGTGTGTGTGTGTGTGTGTGTGTGTGTGTGTGTGTGTGTGTGTGTGTGTGTGTGTGTGTGTGTGTGTGTGTGTGTGTGTGTGTGTGTGTGTGTGTGTGTGTGTGTGTGTGTGTGTGTGTGTGTGTGTGTGTGTGTGTGTGTGTGTGTGTGTGTGTGTGTGTGTGTGTGTGTGTGTGTGTGTGTGTGTGTGTGTGTGTGTGTGTGTGTGTGTGTGTGTGTGTGTGTGTGTGTGTGTGTGTGTGTGTGTGTGTGTGTGTGTGTGTGTGTGTGTGTGTGTGTGTGTGTGTGTGTGTGTGTGTGTGTGTGTGTGTGTGTGTGTGTGTGTGTGTGTGTGTGTGTGTGTGTGTGTGTGTGTGTGTGTGTGTGTGTGTGTGTGTGTGTGTGTGTGTGTGTGTGTGTGTGTGTGTGTGTGTGTGTGTGTGTGTGTGTGTGTGTGTGTGTGTGTGTGTGTGTGTGTGTGTGTGTGTGTGTGTGTGTGTGTGTGTGTGTGTGTGTGTGTGTGTGTGTGTGTGTGTGTGTGTGTGTGTGTGTGTGTGTGTGTGTGTGTGTGTGTGTGTGTGTGTGTGTGTGTGTGTGTGTGTGTGTGTGTGTGTGTGTGTGTGTGTGTGTGTGTGTGTGTGTGTGTGTGTGTGTGTGTGTGTGTGTGTGTGTGTGTGTGTGTGTGTGTGTGTGTGTGTGTGTGTGTGTGTGTGTGTGTGTGTGTGTGTGTGTGTGTGTGTGTGTGTGTGTGTGTGTGTGTGTGTGTGTGTGTGTGTGTGTGTGTGTGTGTGTGTGTGTGTGTGTGTGTGTGTGTGTGTGTGTGTGTGTGTGTGTGTGTGTGTGTGTGTGTGTGTGTGTGTGTGTGTGTGTGTGTGTGTGTGTGTGTGTGTGTGTGTGTGTGTGTGTGTGTGTGTGTGTGTGTGTGTGTGTGTGTGTGTGTGTGTGTGTGTGTGTGTGTGTGTGTGTGTGTGTGTGTGTGTGTGTGTGTGTGTGTGTGTGTGTGTGTGTGTGTGTGTGTGTGTGTGTGTGTGTGTGTGTGTGTGTGTGTGTGTGTGTGTGTGTGTGTGTGTGTGTGTGTGTGTGTGTGTGTGTGTGTGTGTGTGTGTGTGTGTGTGTGTGTGTGTGTGTGTGTGTGTGTGTGTGTGTGTGTGTGTGTGTGTGTGTGTGTGGTGTGTGTGTGTGTGTGTGTGTGTGTGTGTGTGTGTGTGTGTGTGTGTGTGTGTGTGTGTGTGTGTGTGTGTGTGTGTGTGTGTGTGTGTGTGTGTGTGTGGTGTGTGTGTGTGTGTGTGTGTGTGTGTGTGTGTGTGTGTGTGTGTGTGTGTGTGTGTCATTGTTTATAGATCTATCATCAGTTATTGGCTGTCGTCTGTCCCTACACCAACCATGCACGCCTATCGTAACGTTCCATATATTTTCTTCAGATTTCAGTAGTTCCACCAGATTCAAGCATGGTAAGGACCTGCTTAGTTCCTTTTGCGGAACTACTGGTTACCAGCCCCCCGAGGTTGTCAAACGAAAACCGTACGATGGAATGAAATCCGACATTTGGAGCATGTAAGTGATTATTATCCGATAATGTCTTGGATATAAATCTGTTTGTCATACGCTTTGCTTTTTTATATTTATCGTCGCTAATATGAGTGACGCCTCCTGGCGATATTTAGTCATTTTATATTTTGGAGGATAGTCCAACGATACAGTCAGGGTCTCACCTGGCTCTATTATGTGCCCGGTGCAAAGCACCGATACAAGACCTCGATGTAAGGTCCATCTGAAAGGCTGTTAATACTATTGTGATACGATGGGGGATCGAACATGCGATCCCGGGATTCGCAGTCCAACGTGTTAACAACCAGTCCACTGACCAGTATTGTTTGCAATATTGAGCCGTTGTCTTGTTTATATGTGGCTTCAGATGGAAATACCACAAAGTGCATCGTATACTGATAGCAAATGTAATATGTGTAAACTGTTAGAGGATGAATACCATTTTATTATTGAATGCTCATTTTATAATGATGTAAGTACAAGCTACATCAAGAACTATTATTGGGGTAGACTTACTGGGCTTAAATTTATTAAATTATTGAAACTAGAAAATGTAAATGCAGTTCGGAACGTATATATATATGTTTTTAAAGCATTTGAACGTCGTAGATTATATGTTGGAGCCGTTACGATTATGCCCTAAGGCAAGGCATTTAAATTCCACGTTGCCTCTTCTCTCTCCTTCGTGGCGATGGATTCCATGAGGAATGAGGTCTCGAGAGTGATTAATATAAGTTTAAGAACTTGTTTCGCAATCGAGCTAATATAAAGTCCCGTTTCAGACACTATCATTTTACATATAACTGGCACTGTTTATATTGAATCAATTAAGTCAAACTTCGGTTATGTGGACATATTTTGTTCGGCTGATGGAATTCGACATAACGGATGTTTACTGTATGTCTGTGCTTACAAAATATTCATGTTTACATTCTAAGCGGCCATCTTGCTATAGTAATGGCCATATTGCTCTAAACAGGTGCCATTGCTATACGGCCATCTTGTTTTTATTTTGATGTAAATTCTGGTTTACATGCTAAACGTTTGTCTTTCTGTTTTCCGTGCTAAGCAATCATCTTGTTTCTGTTTCAGGGGTATAATTATGTGCGATATACTCGTCGGTCGTTTAAATAATACCAAGCTCACGAGCGTGGAACTGAACCAACGGAGACTCAGGGCCATTCATTCAACCGGTAACCTACACAATCTTTATCATTTTTGCTTAGTTGGTTTAGCGTCGTATTAACAATAATGTCAAAATAATCACTCTCCATCTCTATGCGATGTAGGAAGACCGCACGTGTTTCATTCAATAGTGTATGATGCACGGGTTTGAACCATTCATTGACTGATTGCTTTAGAGGAAGACCACACGTGTTTCATTCAATAGTGTATGCTGCACGGGTTTGAACCATTCATTGACT
>CM026399.1:49516710-49552168 GCA_014843695.1 Archivesica marissinica | reverse complement strand
CCATGGTGATATGGGGTATGGCACACGTCGGATACATGGTGATATGGGGTATGGCACACGTCGGGTACCATGGTGATATGGTGTATGATACACGGCCGATACCATGGTGATATGGGATATGACACACGTCGGATAACCATGGTGATATAGGGTGTGACACACGTCGGATACCATGGTGATATGGGGTATGACACACGTCCGATACCATGGTGATATGGGGTATGACACACGTCCGATACCATGGTGATATGGTGCATGGCACACGTCCGATACCATGGTGATATGGGATATGACACACGTCGGATAACCATGGTGATATGGGGTATGGCACATGTCGGATACCATGGTGATATGGGGTATGGCACACGTCCGATACCATGGTGATATGGGGTATGACACACGTCTGATACCATGGTGATATGGGGTATGACAAACGTCTGATACTATGGTGATATGGTGCATGGCACACATCCGATACCATGGTGATATGGGGTATGACACAGGTCGGATACCATGGTGATATGGGGTATGACACACATCTGATACCATGGTGATATGGGGTATGGTATGGCACACGTCGGATACCATGGTGATATGGTGCATGGCACACGTCGGATACCATGGTGATATGGGGTATGGCACACGTCCGATACCATGGTGATATGGGGTATGACACACGTCTGATACCATGGTGATATGGGGTATGACACACGTCTGATACCATGGTGATATGGTGCATGGCACACATCCGATACCATGGTGATATGGGGTATATCATGGTGATATGGGGTATGACACACGTCTGATATCATGGTGATATGGGGTATGGCACACGTCGGATACCATGGTGATATGGGGTATGGGCACACGTCGGATACCATGGTGATATGGGGTATGGCACACGTCGGATACCTTGGTGATATGTGGTATGGCACACGTCGGATAACCATGGTGATATGGGGTGTGACACACGTCGGATACCATGGTGATATGGAGTATGACACACGTCCGATACCATGGTGATATGGGGTATGACACACGTCAGATACCATGGTGATATGCTGCATGGCACACGTCGGTACCATGGTGATATGGGGTATGGCACACGTCGGATACCATGGTGATATGGGGTATGACACACGTCGGATACCATGGTGATATGGGGTATGATACACATCTGATACCATGGTGATATGGGGTATGGCACATGTCCGATACCATGGTGATATGGGGTATGACACACGTCCGATACCATGGTGATATGGGGTATGACACACGTCCGATACCATGGTGATATGGTGCATGGCACACGTCCGATACCATGGTGATATGGGATATGACACACGTCGGATAACCATGGTGATATGGGGTATGGCACATGTCGGATACCATGGTGATATGGGGTATGGCACACGTCCGATACCATGGTGATATGGGGTATGACACACGTCTGATACCATGGTGATATGGGGTATGACACACGTCTGATACCATGGTGATATGGTGCATGGCACACATCCGATACCATGGTGATATGGGGTATGACACAGGTCGGATACCATGGTGATATGGGGTATGACACACGTCTGATACCATGGTGATATGGGGTATGGTATAGCACACGTCGGATACCATGGTGATATGGTGCATGGCACACGTCGGATACCATGGTGATATGGGGTATGGCACACGTCCGATACCATGGTGATATGGGGTATGACACACGTCTGATACCATGGTGATATGGGGTATGACACACGTCTGATACCATGGTGATATGGTGCATGGCACACATCCGATACCATGGTGATATGGGGTATGACACAGGTCGGATACCATGGTGATATGGGGTATGACACACGTCTGATACCATGGTGATATGGGGTATGGTATAGCACACGTCGGATACCATGGTGATATGGTGCATGGCACACGTCGGATACCATGGTGATATGGGGTATGGCACACGTCCGATACCATGGTGATATGGGGTATGACACACGTCTGATACCATGGTGATATGTGTTATGGCACACGTCGGATACCATGGTGATATGGGGTGTGACACACGTCGGATACCATGGTGATATGGGGTATGACACACGTCCGATACCATGGTGATATGGGGTATGACACACGTCGATACCATGGTGATATGGGGTATGGCACACGTCGGATACCATGGTGATGTGGGGTATGGCACACGTCGGATACCATGGTGATATGGGGTATGGCACACGTCGGATACCATGGTGATATGGGGTATGGCACACGTCCGATACCATGGTGATATGGGGTATGGCACACGTCGGATACCATGGTGATATGGGGTGGATACACGTCCGATACCATGGTGATATGGGGTATGGCACACGTCGGATACCATGGTGATATGGGGTATGGCACACGTCCGATACCATGGTGATATGGGGTATGGCACACGTCCGATACCATGGTGATATGGGGTATAGCACACGTCAGATACCATGGTGATATGGGGTATGGCACACGTCCGATACCATGTTTATATGGGGTATAGCACACGTCAGATACCATGGTGATATGGGGTATGATACACGTCGGATACCATGGTGATATGGTGTATGGCACACGTCCGATACCATGGTGATATGGGGTATGACACACGTCTGATACCATGGTGATATGGGGTATGACACACGTCTGATACCATGGTGATATGGTGCATGGCACACGTCCGATACCATGGTGATATGGGGTATGGCAAACGTCGGATACCATGGTGATATGGGGTATGACACACGTCTGATACCATGGTGATATGGGGTGTGGCACACGTCGGATACCATGGTGATATGGGGTATGGCACACCTCGGATACCATGGTGATATGGTGTATGGCACACGTCGGATACCATGGTGATATGGGGTATGGCACACGTCCGATACCATGGTGATATGGGGTATGACACACATCTGATACCATGGTGATATGGGGTATGGTATGGACGTCGGATACCATGGTGATATGGGGTATGGCACACGTCGGATACTATGGTGATATGGTATAGTATGGCACACGTCGGTACCATGGTATATGGGGCATGGCACACATCGGTACCATGGTGATATGGGGTAAGGCCGTCGGATACATAGTGATATGGGGTATGGCACACGTCGGATACCATGGTGATTGGGGTTGGACGTCTGATACCATGGTGATATGGGGTAGGCACACGTCGATACATGGTGATATGGGTATGGCACACGTCGGATACATGGTGATATGGGTATGGCACTTGATACCATGGTGATATGGGGTATGACACACGTCTGATACCATGGTGATATGGGGTATGACACACGTCTGATACCATGGTGATATGGTGCATGGCACACGTCCGATACCATGGTGATATGGGGTATGGCAAACGTCGGATACCATGGTGATATGGGGTATGACACACGTCTGATACCATGGTGATATGGGGTGTGGCACACGTCGGATACCATGGTGATATGGGGTATGGCACACGTCGGATACCATGGTGATATGGTGTATGGCACACGTCGGATACCATGGTGATATGGGGTATGGCACACGTCCGATACCATGGTGATATGGGGTATGACACACATCTGATACCATGGTGATATGGGGTATGGTATGGCACACGTCGGATACCATGGTGATATGGGGTATGACACACGTCAGATACCATGGTGATATGGTATATGGCACACGTCTGATACCATGGTGATATGGGGTGTGACACACGTCGGATACCGTGTTGATATGGGGTATGGCACACGTCGGATAACATGGTGATATGGCGTATGGCAAACGTCGGATACCATGGTGATATGCGATATGACACACGTCGGATACCATGGTGATATGGTGCATGGCACACGTCGGTACGATGGTGATATGGGGTATGGCACACGTCGGATACCATGGTGATATGGGATATGGCACACATCGGTACCATGGTGATATGGGGTATGGGACACGTCGGATACCATGGTGATATGGGGTATGGCACACATCGGTACCATGGTGATATGGGGTATGGCACACGTCGGATACCATGGAGATATAGGGTATAGCACACATCGGATACCATGGTGATATGGGGTATGGCACACGTCGGATACCATGGTGATATGGGGTATGGTATTGCACACGTCGGATACCATGGTGATATGGGGCATGGCACACGTCGGATACCATGGTGATATGGGGTATGGCACACGTCGGATACCATGGTGATATGGGGTATGGCACACGTCGGATACCATGTTGATATGGGGTATGGCACACGTCGGATACCATGGTGATATGGTGTATGGCACTCGTCCGATACCATGGTGATATGGGGTATGACACACGTCTGATACCATGGTGATATTGTGCATGGCACACGTCCGATACCATGGTGATATGGGAAATGACACACGTCGCATAACCATGGTGATATGGGGTATGGCACATGTCGGATACCATGGTGATATGGGGTATGGCACACGTCCGATACCATGGTGATATGGGGTATGACACACGTCTGATACCATGGTGATATGGTGCATGGCACACGTCCGATACCATGGTGATTTGGGGTATGGCAAACGTCGGATACCATGGTGATATGGGGTATGACACACATCTGATACCATGGTGATATGGGGTGTGGCACACGTCGGATACCATGGTGATATGGGGTATGGCACACGTCGGATACCATGGTGATATGGTGTATGGCACACGTCGGATACCATGGTGATATGGGGTATGGCACACGTCCGATACCATGGTGATATGGGGTATGACACACATCCGATACCATGGTGATATGGGGTATGGTATGGCACACGTCGGATACCATGGTGATATGGGGTATGACACACGTCAGATACCATGGTGATATCGGGTATAGTATGGCACACGTCGGATACCATGGTGATATGGGGCATGGCACACATCGGATACCATGGTGATATGGGGTATGGCACACGTCGGATACCATAGTGATATGGGGTATGGCACACGTCGGATACCATGGTGATATGGGGTATGCCACACGTCGGATACCATGGTGAAATGGTGTATGGCACACGTCCGATACCATGGTGATATGGATATGACACACGTCGGATACCATGGTGATATGGGGTATGACACACCTCTGATACCATGGTGATATGGGGTATGGCACACGTCTGATACCATGGTGATATGGGGCATGGCACACGTCGGATACCATGGTGTTATGGGGTATGGCACACGTCGGATACCATGGTGATATGGGGTATGGCACACGTCGGATACCATGGTGATATGGGGTATGGCACACGTCGGATACCATGGTGAAATGGTGTATGGCACACGTCCGATACCATGGTGATATGGGATATGACACACGTCGGATAACCATGGTGATATGGGGTGTGACACACGTCTGATACCATGGTGATATGGTGCATGGCACACGTCCGATACCATGGTGATATGGGGTATGGCACACATCGGATACCATGGTGATATGGGGTATGACACACGTCTGATACCATGGTGATATGGGGTATGGCACACGTCGGATACCATGGTGATATGGGGCATAGCACACGTCAGATACCATGGTGATATGGGGTATGGCACACGTCGGATACCATGGTGATATGGGGTATGGCACACGTCGGATACCATGTTGATATGGGGTATGGCACACGTCGGATACCATGGTGATATGGTGTATGGCACACGTCCGATACCATGGTGATATGGGATATGACACACGTCGGATAACCATGGTTATATGGGGTGTGACACACATCGGATACCATGGTGATATGGGGTATGATACACGTCCGATACCATGGTGATATGTGGGGTGACACACGTCGGATACCATGGTGATATGGGATATGACACACGTCCGATACCATGGTGATATGGGGTATGACACACGTCCGATACCATGGTGATATGGGGTATGACACACATCAGATACTAAGGTGATATGGGGTATGGCACACGTCGGATACCATGGTGATATGGGGTATGACACACCTCTGATACCATGGTGATATGGGGTATGGCACACGTCGGATACCATGGTGATATGGGGTATGACACACGTCCGATACCATGGTGATATGGTGCATGGCACACGTCCGATACCATGGTGATATGGGATATGACACACGTCGGATAACCATGGTGATATGGGGTATGGCACATGTCGGATACCATGGTGATATGGGGTATGGCACACGTCGGATACCATGGTGATATGGGGTATGACACACGTCCGATACCATGGTGATATGGTGTATGACACACGTCCGATACCATGGTGATATGGGGTATCACACACGTCAGATACCATGGTGATATGGTATATGGCACACGTCTGATTCCATGGTGATATGGGGTGTGGCACACGTCGGATACCATGGTGATATGGGGTGTGGCACACGTCGGATACCATGGTGATATGGGGTGTGGCACACGTCGGATACCATGGTGATATGGGGTATGGCACACGTCGGATACCATGGTGATATGGGGTATGACACACATCTGATACCGTGGTTTTATGGGGTATGGCACACGTCGGATACCATGGTGATATGGGGTATGACACACATCTGATACCATGGTGATATGGGGTATGACACACGTCTGATACCATGGTGATATGGGGTATGACACACTTCGGATACCATGGTGATATGGGGTATGACACAGGTCGGATACCATGGTGATATGGGGTATGACACACATCTGACACCATGGTGATAAGGGGTATGGTATGGCACACGTCGGATACCATGGTGATATGGTGCATGGCACACGTCGGATACCATGGTGATATGGGGTATGGCACACGTCGGATACCATGGTGATATGGGGTATGGCACACGTCGGATACCATGGTGATATGGGGTATGGCACACGTCGGGTACCATGGTGATATGGGGTATGGCACACGTCGGATTCCTTGGTGATATGGGGTATGGCACACGTCGGATAACCATGGTGATATGGGGTGTGACACACGTCGGATACCATGGTGATATGTGGTATGACACACGTCCAATACCATGGTGATATGGGGTATGACACACGTCAGATACCATGGTGATATGGTGTATGGCACACGTCTGATACCATGGTGATATGGGGTGTGGCACACGTCGGATACCATGTTGATATGGGGTATGGCACACGTCGGATACCATGGTGATATGGGGTATGGCACACGTCGGATACCATGGTGATATGGGGTATGGCACACGTCGGATATCATGGTGATATGGGGTATGACACACGTCTGACATCATGGTGATATGGGTATGGCACACGTCGGATACCATGGTGATATGGGGTATGGCACACGTCGGATACCATGGTGATATGGGGTATGACACACGTCAGATACCATGGTGATATCGGGTATAGTATGGCACACGTCGGATACCATGGTGATATGGGGCATGGCACACATCGGATACCATGGTGATATGGGGTATGGCACACGTCGGATACCATAGTGATATGGGGTATGGCACACGTCGGATACCATGGTGATATGGGGTATGCCACACGTCGGATACCATGGTGAAATGGTGTATGGCACACGTCCGATACCATGGTGATATGGGATATGACACACGTCGGATAACCATGGTGATATGGGGTATGACACACCTCTGATACCATGGTGATATGGGGTATGGCACACGTCTGATACCATGGTGATATGGGGCATGGCACACGTCGGATACCATGGTGTTATGGGGTATGGCACACGTCGGATACCATGGTGATATGGGGTATGGCACACGTCGGATACCATGGTGATATGGGGTATGGCACACGTCGGATACCATGGTGAAATGGTGTATGGCACACGTCCGATACCATGGTGATATGGGATATGACACACGTCGGATAACCATGGTGATATGGGGTGTGACACACGTCTGATACCATGGTGATATGGTGCATGGCACACGTCCGATACCATGGTGATATGGGGTATGGCACACATCGGATACCATGGTGATATGGGGTATGACACACGTCTGATACCATGGTGATATGGGGTATGGCACACGTCGGATACCATGGTGATATGGGGCATAGCACACGTCAGATACCATGGTGATATGGGGTATGGCACACGTCGGATACCATGGTGATATGGGGTATGGCACACGTCGGATACCATGTTGATATGGGGTATGGCACACGTCGGATACCATGGTGATATGGTGTATGGCACACGTCCGATACCATGGTGATATGGGATATGACACACGTCGGATAACCATGGTTATATGGGGTGTGACACACATCGGATACCATGGTGATATGGGGTATGATACACGTCCGATACCATGGTGATATGTGGGGTGACACACGTCGGATACCATGGTGATATGGGATATGACACACGTCCGATACCATGGTGATATGGGGTATGACACACGTCCGATACCATGGTGATATGGGGTATGACACACATCTGATACTAAGGTGATATGGGGTATGGCACACGTCGGATACCATGGTGATATGGGGTATGACACACATCTGATACCATGGTGATATGGGGTATGGCACACGTCGGATACCATGGTGATATGGGGTATGACACACGTCCGATACCATGGTGATATGGTGCATGGCACACGTCCGATACCATGGTGATATGGGATATGACACACGTCGGATAACCATGGTGATATGGGGTATGGCACATGTCGGATACCATGGTGATATGGGGTATGGCACACGTCGGATACCATGGTGATATGGGGTATGACACACGTCCGATACCATGGTGATATGGTGTATGACACACGTCCGATACCATGGTGATATGGGATATCACACACGTCAGATACCATGGTGATATGGTATATGGCACACGTCTGATTCCATGGTGATATGGGGTGTGGCACACGTCGGATACCATGGTGATATGGGGTGTGGCACACGTCGGATACCATGGTGATATGGGGTGTGGCACACGTCGGATACCATGGTGATATGGGGTATGGCACACGTCGGATACCATGGTGATATGGGGTATGACACACATCTGATACCATGGTTTTATGGGGTATGGCACACGTCGGATACCATGGTGATATGGGGTATGACACACATCTGATACCATGGTGATATGGGGTATGACACACGTCTGATACCATGGTGATATGGGGTATGACACACTTCGGATACCATGGTGATATGGGGTATGACACAGGTCGGATACCATGGTGATATGGGGTATGACACACATCTGACACCATGGTGATAAGGGGTATGGTATGGCACACGTCGGATACCATGGTGATATGGTGCATGGCACACGTCGGATACCATGGTGATATGGGGTATGGCACACGTCGGATACCATGGTGATATGGGGTATGGCACACGTCGGATACCATGGTGATATGGGGTATGGCACACGTCGGATACCATGGTGATATGGGGTATGGCACACGTCGGATTCCTTGGTGATATGGGGTATGGCACACGTCGGATAACCATGGTGATATGGGGTGTGACACACGTCGGATACCATGGTGATATGTGGTATGACACACGTCCAATACCATGGTGATATGGGGTATGACACACGTCAGATACCATGGTGATATGGTGTATGGCACACGTCTGATACCATGGTGATATGGGGTGTGGCACACGTCGGATACCATGTTGATATGGGGTATGGCACACGTCGGATACCATGGTGATATGGGGTATGGCACACGTCGGATACCATGGTGATATGGGGTATGGCACACGTCGGATACCATGGTGATATGGGGTATGGCACACGTCGGATATCATGGTGATATGGGGTATGACACACGTCTGATATCATGGTGATATGGGGTATGGCACACGTCGGATACCATGGTGATATGGGGTATGGCATACGTCGGATACCATGGTGATATGGGGTATGGCACACGTCCGATACTATGGTGATATGGGGTATGACACACGTCTGATACCATTGTGATATGGGGTATGACATACATCTGATACCATGGTGATATGGGGTATGGCACACGTCGGATACCATGGTGATATGGGGTATGGCACACGTCGGATACCATGGTGATATGGGGTATGGCACACGTCGGATATCATGGTGATATGGGGTATGGCACACGTCGGATACCATGGTGATATGGGGTATGGCATAGGTCGGATACCATGGTGATATGGGGTATGGCACACGTCGGATACCATGGTGATATGGGATATGGCACACGTCCGATACCATGGCTATATGGGGTATGAAATACGTCCGATACCATGGTGATATGGGGTATGGCACACGTCGGATAACCATGGTGATATGGGGTGTGACACACGTCTGATACCATGGTGATATGGGGTGTGACACACGTCTGATACCATGGTGATATGGGGTGTCACACACGTCCGATACCATGGTGATATGGTGTATGACACACGTCGGATAACCATGGTGATATGGGGTGTGACACACGTCTGATACAATGGTGATATTGGGTGTGACACACGTCCGATACCATGGCTATGTGGGGTATGACACACATCTGATACTATGGCTATGTGTGGTTTGACACACGTCCGATACATGCACTCAGGCACTCGTAAATAAACTGTGAAACTAATTGAAGGATGTATATTTTGGGTCAATACGTCCCATAACTATTTCGTCTCTGCACAAGGCCAGTGTGCCTATGCATACAGTGCGTATACTGTTTATCTGTGTATCTGTGTTATGACAATGCAATGTCAGCTTCGACTGTTAGCGCAATGCTACATTGCAGTTGATTGCTACATTGCAGTTGATTGCTACATTGCAGTTGATTGCTACATTGCAGTTGAGGTCATCGATGACTTCATCCGTACTGTTGTTGTGTCGCATTCTTGAAAAGCCCCTAGATAGCCCATTAAGTTATAACCTTGTCAATTCAATTCAATTCACACTAGCACATTTCTGATGTGAGACTTGTTTAAAGGCAATATTTTGTTATAACTTGGCGCTGTGCTATCCAAACTGCTCTAGAATGTACATACAGTATAATTGGCTTCATTGGAGAGAATGTACATACAGTATAATTGGCTGTGCATACAGTATAATTGGTTGCATTGGAGAGAATGTACATACAGTATAATTGGTTGCATTGGAGAGAATGTACATACAGTATAATTGGTTACATTGGAGAGAATGTACATACAGTATAATTGGTTGCATTGGAGAGAATGTACATACAGTATAATTGGTTGCATTGGAGAGAATGTACATACAGTATAATTGGTTGCATTGGAGAGAATGTACATACAGTATAATTGGCTTCATTGGAGAGAATGTACATACAGTATAATTGGTTGCATTGAAGAGAATGTGCATACAGTATAATTGGCTTCATTGGAGAGAATGTACATATAGTATAATTGGTTACATTGGAGAGAATGTACATACAGTATAATTGGTTGCATTGAAGAGAATGTACATACAGTATAATTGGTTGCATTGAAGAGAATGTACATACAGTATAACTGGTTGCATTGGAGAGAATGTACATACAGTATAATTGGTTACATTGAAGAGAATGTACATACAGTATAATTGGTTGCATTGGAGAGAATGTACATACAGTATAATTGGTTGCATTGGAGAGAATGTACATACAGCATAGTTGGTTGCATTGAAGAGAATGTACATACAGTATAATTGGCTGTGCATACAGTATAATGGGTTGCATTGGAGAGAATGTACATACAGTATAATTGGCTTCATTGGAGAGAATGTGCATACAGTATAATTGGCTTCATTGGAGAGAATGTACATACAGTATAATTGGTTGCATTGGAGAGAATGTACATACAGTATAATTGGCTTCATTGAAGAGAATGTACATACAGTATAATTGGTTGCATTGGAGAGAATGTACATACAGTATAATTGGCTTCATTGAAGAGAATGTACATACAGTATAATTGGTTGCATTGGAGAGAATGTACATACAGTATAATTGGCTTCATTGGAGAGAATGTACATACAGTATAATTGGTTGCATTGAAGAGAATGTGCATACAGTATAATTGGTTCATTGGAGAGAATGTACATATAGTATAATTGGTTCATTGGAGAGAATGTACATACAGTACATAAGAGAATGTACATACAGTATAATTGGTTGCATTGAAGAGAATGTACATACAGTATAATTGGTTGCATTGGAGAGAATGTACATACAGTATAATTGGTTACATTGACATACAGTATAATTGTTGCATAGAGAATGTACATACAGTATAATTGGTTGCATTGGAGAGATACATACAGTATAATTGGTTGCATTGGAGAGAATGTACATACAGTACATTGGAGAGAATGTGCATACAGTATAACTGGAGAGAATGTACATACAGTATAATTGGTTGCATTGGAGAGAATGTACATACAGTATAATTGGCTTCATACATACAGTATAATTGGTTGCATTGGAGAGAATGTACATACAGTATAATTGGATTGAGAGAATGTACATACAGTATAATTGGTTGCATTGGAGAGAATGTACATACAGTACATTGGAGAGAATGTACATACAGTATAATTGGTTACATTGCATACAGTATAATTGGAATTGAAGAGAATGTGCATACAGTACATTGAAGAGATGTGCATACAGTATAATTGGTTACAGCATACAGTATAATTGGTTAATTGAGAGAATGTACATACACATTGAGAGAATGTACATACAGTATAATTGGTTGCATTGGAGAAGAGAATGTACATACAGTATAATTGGTTACATTGGAGAGAATGTACATACAGTATAATTGGTTGCATTGAGAGAGTATATGTACATACATACAGTATAATTGGAGAGAATGTACACACAGCATTGAAGAGAATGTACATAGTATAATTGGTTGCATTGGAGAGAATGTACATACAGTATAATTGGTTGCATTGGAGAGAATGTACATACAGTATAATTGGTTTCATTGGAGAGAATGTACATACAGTATAATTGGTTTCATTGGAGAGAATGTACATACAGTATAATTGGTTGCAATTGAAGAGAATGTGCATACAGTATAATTTATTGCATTGAAGAGAATGTGCATACAGTATAATTTATTGCATTGGAGAGAATGTGCATACAGTATAATTGGTTGCATTGAAGAGAATGTACATACAGTATAATTGGTTGCATTGAAGAGAATGTACATACAGTATAATTGGTTGTATTGAAGAGAATGTGCATACAGTATAATTTATTGCATTGAAGAGAATGTGCATACAGTATAATTTATTGCATTGGAGAGAATGTGCATACAGTATAATTGGTTGCATTGAAGAGAATGTACATACAGTATAATTGGTTGCATTGAAGAGAATGTACATACAGTATAATTGGTTGTATTGAAGAGAATGTGCATACAGTATAATTTATTGCATTGAAGAGAATGTGCATACAGTATAATTTATTGCATTGGAGAGAATGTGCATACAGTATAATTGGTTGCATTGAAGAGAATGTACATACAGTATAATTGGTTGCATTGAAGAGAATGTACATACAGTATAATTGGTTGTATTGAAGAGAATGTGCATACAGTATAATTTATTGCATTGAAGAGAATGTGCATACAGTATAATTTATTGCATTGGAGAGAATGTGCATACAGTATAATTGGTTGCATTGAAGAGAATGTACATACAGTATAATTGGTTACATTGGAGAGAATGTACATACAGTATAATTGGTTACAGTGGGGAGAATGTACATACAGTATAATTGGCTTCATTGGAGAGAATGTACATACAGTATAATTGGCTTCATTGAAGAGAATGTGCATACAGTATAATTTATTGCATTGAAGAGAATGTGCATACAGTATAATTTATTGCATTGGAGAGAATGTACATACAGTATAATTGGTTGCATTGGAGAGAATGTACATACAGCATAATTGGTTACATTGGGGAGAATGTACATACAGTATAATTGGTTGCATTGGAGAGAATGTACATACAGTATAATTGGCTTCATTGGAGAGAATGTGCATACAGTATAATTGGTTGCATTGGAGAGAATGTACATACCGTATAATTGATTGCATTGAAGAGAATGTACATACAGGATAATTGGTTTCATTGAAGATAATGTGCATACAGGATAATTGGTTTCATTGAACCGTTCTAGATTGAGGTAACTGTATCGGTATAATTATGGAATTACTAAGAGGTTATTACGTGGCTAGTTTCATATCAGCATAGGAAACTAGATGATATCAGCCTGAGACGGACATTTAATAAACGTTATAAGCATGGGTGGTAGACAGTAATGCGGTAGGCAAATAACGACAAAAATGACTAATATTCATATCTAAGTAATACAGGTATATAATGTTTGCAAATGTTAGTTTTATTACAATTAACGTGGCAGAATAGGATAATTTCCTAGGTGCACGTATTCAATATATGTGTTCGCATTTATATTACGCTATTGTAACTTATCATTGCAGGTTGCCATGAGTAAATCCAGTCAACCAACTTCACCTGGTGGAATAACTTCTTCAGCTCCAAATATAACAAGAACACCAACTACAAGTACACCTATGCTTGCTACAAGCATGTCATTTACAGCAAAGGCTCCAAATACACCAACAATGGCACCAACTGCAACAACAAGATCATCAATTGCAACAACAAAATCATCAACTGCATCAGCATCAACAAAAGCATCAACTGCAACATCAACAGAAACATCAAAAGTTTCAACTGCATCAACAAAAGCATCAACACCAACAAAAACAAAAGCATCAACTGAAACAACAACAGCATCAACTGCATCGACAAATGCATCAACTGCATCAAAACCAACAATAGCATCAACTGCAACAACAAAAGCATCAACTGCAACAACAAAAGCATCAACAGCAACAACAAAGCCAACAACAAAACCATCAACTACAACAACAAAGCCAACAACAAAAGCATCAACAGCAACAACAAAGCCAACAACAAAATCATCAACTGCAACAACAAAGACAACAACAAAACCAACAACTGCAACAACAAAGACAACAACAAAAGCATCAACTGCAACAACAAAGACAACAACAAAAGCATCAACTGCAACAACAAAGACAACAACAAATGCATCAACTGCAACAACAGAAGCATCAACTGCAACAACAAAGGCATCAACTGTATTAACAAATGCATCATCTGCATCAACCAAATCATCGACAAAAGCATCAACTGCAACAACAAAGACAACAACAAAAGCATCAACTGCAACAACAAAGACAACAACAGAAGCATCAACTGCAACAACAGAAGCATCAACTGCAACAACAAAGGCATCAACTGTATTAACAAATGCATCATCTGCATCAACCAAATCATCGACAAAAGCATCAACTGCAACAACAAAGACAACAACAAAACCATCAACTGCAACAACAAAGACAACAACAAACGCATCAACTGCAACAACAAAGACAACAACAAACGCATCAACTGCAACAACAAAGACAACAACAAAACCATCAACTACATCAACAAAGCCAACAACAAAAGCATCAACTACAACAACAAAGCCAACAACAAAACCATCAACTACATCAACAAAGCCAACAACAAACGCATCAACTGCAACAACAAAGACAACAACAAAACCATCAACTACATCAACAAAGACAACAACAAAAGCATCAACTGCAACAACAAAGACAACAACAAATGCATCAACTGCAACAACAAAGACAACAACAAAACCATCAACTGCAACAACAAAGACAACAACAGAAGCATCAACTGCAACAACAGAAGCATCAACTGCAACAACAAAGGCATCAACTGTATTAACAAATGCATCATCTGCATCAACCAAATCATCGACAAAAGCATCAACTGCAACAATGAAAGCATCAACTACAACAACAAAGCCAACAACAAAACCATCAACTACAACAACAAAGCCAACAACAAAACCATCAACTACATCAACAAAGACAACAACAAAAGCATCAACTGCAACAACAAAGACAACAACAGAAGCATCAACTGCAACAACAGAAGCATCAACTGCAACAACAAAGGCATCATCTGCATCAACCAAATCATCGACAAAAGCATCAACTGCAACAATGAAAGCATCAACTGCAGTAACAAAGGCATCAACTACAACAATGAAAGCATCAACTGCATCAACAAAGGCACCACCTACAACAACAACGGCACCAACTACAACAACAACAACTGCTCCAACTACAACAACAAATCCACCCGCTGCAAAAACAATAGCAAAATATGCGGCGTCAGTTACCGTCAGAAATGTGTCAACAACAACGATGAATTCATCAACTACAGACATTACAAATGGAGCACCAACATTAAATAATACAACATCGTCTTCCAGTAATATAGCTGTGTCTCTTAATACAACAACTATAGTAACTATTGATTCAACATGTGTCATTACTACTGTTCCCATTAAGGGTACAACTGCAGCTAAGACACAAACAGGTGCGGCAAACAAATCCTCAGGCTATGACCATGAGTTAGCGATAATATTTGGTTCTGCATTTGGATTGATGGTGTTAGTGGTTATTGCATTATGTATTTCACGATACAGACATATAGCTAAACAAGAACAGTTCATGCTAGGTGGAGACGATATTGAAATAACAACGTCTAGGTTCTGAGAGTTCCTAGTATAAGATATCCTATACATTTATGTTTTGAATGCCACGACGCCGCGGTTTCAATTATCAATTATGTGTTTGAACACAATAGCTGGTAACTACTGAACCGCGCGAGTCATTTCGAAACTGTAAACGAGTGTGTCGCACCGGATACGGTATTATACATGACGTTTAACTAATAGGAATATCTTACTTAGGCCAACTAGAATACGCAGCGACATGCACGTAGAAGGTGGGGTCGCTGCTGGCTAACAACGGCAATACGGTCGCCCGATTATTTCCTCACCCATTTGCTTTTTTCTTAAAGCTATGCAATTCTTAGCTAGTCAGAACAATGACATCGGAGTGTCTTCGAGTACACATGACAAGTGTCAACATATCCCCTGCACAATTATGTTTGACAATCAATTAACTCCATTCCATTTGTAGTATCATGTATGTTAATATCATATTGAATTCAATAAAATAAACTATCGCCATAAATATGTATTAATATGTATTACATTATGCCCTGACAACAAAAGACTCATTTGAGCTATTTGCTTTGTTCAAATATGTACAAAATGAAGTTTATTTAATACTTAGTACAAATTGTGACTATGTGTTATATTCGGTGCGTGGACCACATAGCCATCTAGACAATACCCCACTGTGTGTAGAGTACTGCTTGTAATCGACTATGTGTTATCTTCTGTGCGTGAACCACATAGCCATCTAGACAATAACCCACTGTGTGTAGAGTACTGCTTGTAATCGACTATGTGTTATATTCTGTGCGTAAACCACATAGCCATCTAGACAATAACCCACTGTGGGTAGAGTACTGCTTGTAATCGACTATGTGTTATCTTCTGTGCGTAAACCACATAGCCATCTAGACAATAACCCACTGTGTGTAGAGTACTGCTTGTAATCGACTATGTGTTATATTATGTGCGTAAAACACATAGCCATCTAGACAATAACCCACTGTGGGTAGAATACTGCTTGTAATCGACTATGTGTTATCTTCTGTGCGTAAACCACATAGCCATCTAGACAATAACCCACTGTGTGTAGAGTACTGCTTGTAATCGACTATGTGGTATCTTCTGTGCGTAAACCACATAGCCATCTAGACAATAACCCACTGTGTGTAGAGTACTGCTTGTAATCGACTATGTGTTATCTTCTGTGCGTAAACCACATAGCCATCTAGACAATACCCCACTGTGGGTAGAGTACTGCTTGTAATCGACTATGTGTTATATTCGGTGCGTGAACCACATATCCATCTAGACAATACCCCACTGTGGGTAGAGTACTGCTTGTAATCGACTATGTGTTAAATTCGGTGTGTGAACCACATAGCCATTTAGACAATAACCCACTGTGGGTAGAGTACTGCTTGTAATCGACTATGTGTTAAATTCGGTGTGTAAACCACATAGCCATTTAGACAATAACCCACTGTGTGTAGAGTACTGCTTGTAATCGACTATGTGTTAAATTCGGTGTGTGAACCACATAGCCATTTAGACAATAACCCACTGTGGGTAGAGTACTGCTTGTAATCGACTATGTGTTATATTCGGTGCGTGAACCACATATCCATCTAGACAATACCCCACTGTGGGTAGAGTACTGCTTGTAATCGACTATGTGTTATATTCGGTGTGTGAACCACATAGCCATTTAGACAATAACCCACTGTGGGTAGAGTACTGCTTGTAATCGATATCTGTTACAGTGTTCATACAGTTTTCGCCCATAGACTCGGCAGCTAGCTGTGCCAAACATGCAATAACCCATAACCTGGTAACCACAACTAAAGTCGCTTTTGAACAGCATATAGCCCGAGCAGACGACAGCTAGATACACAGGGGTGTGGCTGAATGGAAGATAAGTGTATATTTACTGTTGATGGAAGCCGAGTTGACACTGCAAATCAGTAGATACTCACTGTCGGGAACAGCTGTATTATAACAAAACTAGGTCGACTGTTGCTTTACGGTGTATTGATACAATTTAAAATGTGTTATTAATAAAATAAAGTGTACATGTATAATATGACTTATCAATGATACAGTAATTTTCATGTATGTTATACATACAATGTATACTGCAACAACTGTATGTTATACATACAATGTATACTGCAACAACTGTATGTTATACATACAATGTATACTGCAACCTTCAACTGTATGCTATACATACAATGTATACTGCAACAACTGTATGTTATACATACAATGTATACTGCAACCTTCAACTGTACGCTATACATACAATGTATACTGCAACCTTCAACTGTATGTTATACATACAATGTATACTGCAACCTTCAACTGTATGCTATACATACAATGTATACTGCAACCTTCAACTGTATGCTATACATACAATGTATACTGCAACCTTCAACTGTATGCTATACATACAATGTATACTGCAACCTTCAACTGTACGCTATACATACAATGTATACTGCAACTTTCTACTGTATGTTATACATACAATGTATACTGCAACCTTCAACTGTACGTATACATACATGTATACTGCAACATTCAATGTACGTTATACATACAATGTATACTACCAATGCCGACGTACATTATTAACATTTGATTTACACTACCAATGCCGAAGTACATTATTAACATTTGATTTACACTACCAATGCCGAAGTACATTATTAACATTTGATTTACACTACCAATGCCGAAGTACATTATTAACATTTGATTTACACTACCAATGCCGAAGTACATTATTAACATTTGATTTACACTACCAATGCCCAAGTACATTATTAACATTTGATTTACACTACCAATGCCCAAGTGCATTATTAACATTTGATTTACACTACCAATGCCCAAGTAAATTATTAACATTTGATTTACACTACCAATGCCCAAGTGCATTATTAACATTTGATTTACACTACCAATGCCCAAGTACATTATTAACATTTGATTTACACTACCAATGCCCAAGTACATTATTAACATTTGATTTACACTACCAATGCCCAAGTGCATTATTAACATTTGATTTACACTACCAATGCCCAAGTAAATTATTAACATTTGATTTACACTACCAATGCCCAAGTGCATTATTAACATTTGATTTACACTACCAATGCCCAAGTACATTATTAACATTTGATTTACACTACCAATGCCCAAGTACATTATTAACATTTGATTTACACTACCAATGCCCAAGTGCATTATTAACATTTGATTTACACTACCAATGCCGACGTACATTATTAACATTTGATTTACACTACCAATGCCCAAGTACATTATTAACATTTGATTTACACTACCAATGCCCAAGTACATTATTAACACTTATACAACTTGAGTAAGGTTAAAACCGCTATGGTCCTCGTGGAGTAAAATGCAATGATTACGAATATATTGAACACACTAAAATTGTTACAAAATCTAGTCATCTTGTGGAATTCAAAATAGCACAGTGGTAGCGTGTTCGTTTCATGTGCGAACTGCCTGGGAGTGTGCGCCTACAGTTGTAGTCATTATTTAAGTTTGGCAAGTCACTTAAATTCCACATTGCCTCATCCTCGTGGCGATGGATTCCATCAGGAATGAGGTCTCGAGAGCGATTAATCTAACGTTGTAAAAACATGTTCGCAGTCGAGCTACAATAAATTTGCATAAAATAAATTGTCACAAAACCTCAGTTTCTGCTCATTTTACGATATAACACTAGGTCCCGCAAAATGATATATTCCCAGCAATGTATGCAACGAAACAGCTGAACTGTTGGTTTTATGGGTCATGCAAAAATTTATATTGAATTGAAACTAAGGAACATACAAAGCAGTAGAAAATAGCTGTACTCACTATATATTATACAAGGTAAAATGGTTATATACAGATTTATTGTAGCTCGATTGCGAAACAAGTATTTACTACGTTAGATTAATCGCTCTGGAGATTTCATTTCTTATAGAATCCATCGCCATAATGGAGAGACCATAGGAAATGTTTAATTTAAATGCCTCGAGTTTCCTTTTGGCGCGTGTCTTTATCTGCCATTTTCTCGAAACAATGTTTTTTAAATCCTGAACAAACCGTCCAACACCGACGGCAACTGAACACTAACTGACCAATGTCCTGAACAAACGTCCAACACCGACGACAACTGAACACTAACTGGCCAGTGTCCTGAACAAACTGTCCAACACCGACGACAACTGAACACTGACTGGCCAGTGTCCTGAACAAACCGTCCAACACCGACGACAACTGAACACTAACTGGCCAGTGTCCTGAACAAACCGTCCAACACCGACGACAACTGAACACTGACTGGCCAGTGTCCTGAACAAACCGTCCAACACCGACGGCAGCTGAACACTAACTGACCAGTGTCCTTAACAAACGTCCAACACCGACGGCAGCTGAATACTAACTGACCAGTGTCCTTAACAAACCGTCCAACACCGACGGCAGCTGAACACTGACTGGCAAGTGTCCTGAACAAACGTCCAACACCGACGACAACTGAACACTAACTGACCAGTGTCCTGAACAAACCGTCCAACACCGACGGCAGCTGAACACTGACTGGCAAGTGTCCTGAACAAACGTACAACACCGACGACAACTGAACACTAACTGACCAGTGTCCTGAACAAACGTCCAACACCGACGGCAGCTGAACACTGACTGGCAAGTGTCCTGAACAAACGTCCAACACCGACGACAACTGAACACTAACTGACCAGTGTCCTGAACAAACGTCCAACACCGACGGCAGCTGAACACTGACTGGCAAGTGTCCTGAACAAACGTCCAACACCGACGACAACTGAACACTAACTGACCAATGTCCTGAACAAACGTCCAACACCGACGGCCACTGGTCGGTGAACGAATGGTCAAACGAATGGTCAAAGGGAAATCACTCGTTTAATTATGACTTTTTTGTATAAAAAGTTTTACTTAGCCTAATGGCACAATGGTAACGGCTCAGTTTGGCGCGAACTTAACCTTAATTTGCCGTACATAGCCTTGCATTATTCCATATAAATACATGTGCAATCAAACTTCTGCATTGAACTATCCGAAGGAATCTATCATATTCCTTGTTCTATCATTTCTCCTTTCTTCTGAGTCAATCTCAATTTCAACCTTCTAAATTAGTTACTATATGTACTTGTTTGACCTTAATAATCTCTTTATCTTATTGATATTCTAATTTACAGTTCATGATTAAAACGTTTACTTACCATTATTTCAAATTTAAATTAATAGTTTAGAAAATATTACAACATTGTCATATCGTAGCTGCAGTAAGTACCTTACTTGCTATAGGAGAAGACCTCTGTAAGCTATAGTTTTCGGTTCTAATCCTTTTTCATTCATGTATCTAAATTTGTGTAAAATGTATATTTGTATATGTTGTATGGTTTGAAATAAACTATATATGTTTAAACTAAACTTCTGCATACGCACGCACGCACGCACGCACGCACGCACGCACGCACGCACGCACGCACGCACGCACGCACGCACGCACGCACGCACGCACGCACGCACGCACGCACGCACGCACGCACGCACGCACGCACGCACGCACGCACGCACGCACGCACGCACGCACGCACGCACGCACGCACGCACGCACGCACGCACGCACGCACGCACGCACGCACGCACGCACGCACGCACGCACGCACGCACGCACGCACGCACGCACGCACGCACGCACGCACGCACGCACGCAGACACGCACGCACGCAGACACGCACGCAGACACGCACGCACGCACGCAGACACGCACGCACGCACGCATACACGCACGCACGCACGCAGACACGCACGCACGCAGGCACGCACGCACGCAGACACGCACGCACGCAGACATTATTTTATAAAGCAACAGTATGCTTGCCAAACATTAATTATTCTCCTGCTATATTTAGAGTTTATACAAATATATTTTAGCTCGATTGCGAAACAAGTTCTTACAACTTATATGAATCGCTCTCGAGACCTCATTCCTGTTGGAATCCATCGCCATGAGGGAGAGAGAAGAGGCAATGTGGAATTTAAATGCCTTGCCTAAGGACACAATCGTAACGGCTCCAATGGAGGCTCGAACTCCGGGCATTTCACACATAAAGCGAACGCGCTACCCCTGCGCTATTACTACTTCCACTATACGCTATATGTATACATATGTACGTACATTTAGCTGGTTTCCTAGCCGTGCTCGCTATTACTACTTCCACTATATGCTATATGTATACATATGTACGTATATTTAGCTGGTTTCCTAGCCGTGCTCGCTATTACGACTTCCACTATATGCTATATGTATACATATGTACGTACATTTAGCTGGTTTCCTAGCCGTGCTCGCTATTACGACTTCCACTATATGCTATATGTATACATATGTACGTACATTTAGCTGGTTTCCTGGCCGTGCTCGCTAGTACGACTTCCACTATATGCTATATGTATACATATGTACGTACATTTAGCTGGTTTCCTAGCCGTGCTATTATTGTACAACATCGCGTATATGTATTGAGCAGACGTTATGTATTTAGCATGTGTGAAATTATGGACGATGCTTGCACAGAGGTAATAAAGCTTTTCTCCAATCTCAAATTCAGCCTCGAGCTTCTGGTTGGTTCAGCTGAGCTCTGAGAAAGGTTTATAACCCCAAGCCCTGTTTTGTATTCACATGTATATGTATATTTAAACCGAATCAAGCCATAAAATATGATTAAATTTTTTTTTTTAAATTTAATAATATTTTATTGCATTTTTTTCATACATTACATTACAATTATACACACAATGAAATACGTAGAAAAACAATATGAAATTATATTAGGATTTATTATTATTGCTGTATACTATTTAATCGGGGGTGGGGGTGGGTTGGGCTACAAGTTATGACAACATTATTTACAGCCCTTCCCATATAATTACATTATGGACAAGGTTTCTACAAAGTCATTATAACAGTCATAATCCTGCTTACAATGTGTACCGTAATCTCTAAGAAGGTTGCATACCATTACATCAGCTATAAAACCCGCTCGCCCACATGGTTCGCCAGCGGCGAGAGTAAATAAGCTCAACCATCATCATCAGCATCATCAGCTATAAAATCCGCTCGCCCACATGGTTCGCCAGCGGCGAGAGTAAATAAGCTCAACCATCATCATCAGCATCATCAGCTATAAAACCCGCTCGCCCACATGGTTCGCCAGCGGCGAGAGTAAATAAGCTCAACCATCATCATCAGCATCATCAGCTATAAAACCGTCGCCCACATGGTTCGCCAGCGGCGAGAGTAAATAAGCTCAACCCGCTCGCCCACATGGTTCGCCAGCGGCGAGAGTAAATAAGCTCAACCATCATCATCAGCATCATCAGCTATAAAACCCGCTCGCCCACATGGTTCGCCAGCGGCGAGAGTAAATAAGCTCAACCATCATCATCAGCATCATCAGCTATAAAACCCGCTCGCCCACATGGTTCGCCAGCGGCGAGGGTAAATAAGCTCAACCATCATCATCAGCATCATCAGCTATAAAACCCGCTCGCCCACATCGTTCACCAGCGGCGAGGGTAAATAAGCTCAACCATCATCATCAGCATCATCAGCTATAAAACCCGCTCGCCCACATCGTTCACCAGCGGCGAGGGTAAATAAGCTCAACCATCATCATCAGCATCATCAGCTATAAAACCCGCTCGCCCACATCGTTCACCAGCGGCGAGGGTAAATAAGCTCAACCATCATCATCAGCATCATCAGCTATAAAACCCGCTCGCCCACATCGTTCGCCAGCGGCGAGGGTAAATAAGCTCAACCATCATCATCAGCATCATCAGCTATAAAACCCGCTCGCCCACATCGTTCGCCAGCGGCGAGGGTAAATAAGCTCAACCATCATCATCAGCATCATCAGCTATAAAACCCGCTCGCCCACATCGTTCGCCAGCGGCGAGGGTAAATAAGCTCAACCATCATCATCAGCATCATCAGCTATAAAACCCGCTCGCCCACATCGTTCGCCAGCGGCGAGGGTAAATAAGCTCAACCATCATCATCAGCATCATCAGCTATAAAACCCGCTCGCCCACATGGTTCGCCAGCGGCGAGGGTAAATAAGCTCAACCATCATCATCAGCATCATCAGCTATAAAACCCGCTCGCCCACATCGTTCGCCAGCGGCGAGGGTAAATAAGCTCAACCATCATCATCAGCATCATCAGCTATAAAACCCGCTCGCCCACATCGTTCGCCAGCGGCGAGGGTAAATAAGCTCAACCATCATCATCAGCATCATCAGCTATAAAACCCGCTCGCCCACATCGTTCGCCAGCGGCGAGGGTAAATAAGCTCAACCATCATCATCAGCATCATCAGCTATAAAACCCGCTCGCCCACATCGTTCGCCAGCGGCGAGGGTAAATAAGCTCAACCATCATCATCAGCATCATCAGCTATAAAACCCGCTCGCCCACATCGTTCGCCAGCGGCGAGGGTAAATAAGCTCAACCATCATCATCAGCATCATCAGCTATAAAACCCGCTCGCCCACATCGTTCGCCAGCGGCGAGGGTAAATAAGCTCAACCATCATCATCAGCATCATCAGCTATAAAACCCGCTCGCCCACATCGTTCGCCAGCGGCGAGGGTAAATAAGCTCAACCATCATCATCAGCATCATCAGCTATAAAACCCGCTCGCCCACATCGTTCGCCAGCGGCGAGGGTAAATAAGCTCAACCATCATCATCAGCATCATCAGCTATAAAACCCGCTCGCCCACATGGTTCGCCAGCGGCGAGGGTAAATAAGCTCAACCATCATCATCAGCATCATCAGTTATAAAACCCGCTCGCCCACATCGTTCACCAGCGGCGAGAGTAAATAAGCTCAACCATCATCATCAGCATCATCAGCTATAAAACCCGCTCGCCCACATGTTCGCCAGCGGCGAGAGTAAATAAGCTCAACCATCATCATCAGCATCATCAGCTATAAACCCGCTCGCCCACATGGTTCGCCAGCGGCGAGAGTAATAAGCTCAACCATCATCATCAGCATCATCAGCTATAAAACCCGCTCGCCCACATGGTTCGCCAGCGGCGAGAGTAAATAAGCTCAACCATCATCACAGCATCATCAGCTATAAAACCCGCTCGCCCACATCGTTCACCAGCGGCGAGGGTAAATAAGCTCAACCATCATCATCAGCATCATCAGCTATAAAACCCGCTCGCCCACATCGTTCGCCAGCGGCGAGGGTAAATAAGCTCAACCATCATCATCAGCATCATCAGCTATAAAACCCGCTCGCCCACATGGTTCGCCAGCGGCGAGGTTGTTTTGTTGTTGTGTGGTTGGGGGGTAAATAAGCTCAACCATCATCATCAGCATCATCAGCTATAAAACCCGCTCGCCCACATCGTTCGCCAGCGGCGAGGGTAAATAAGCTCAACCATCATCATCATCATCATCAGTTATAAAACCAGTGTTGCCCAAGTTTCGCAGTAAAGAATTTCCACTTTTTTAACAGTTTGCATGTTCTTGAACATTGTTGGAAACTATATTATCTCATTGTGACTATGATATAGAGGATAGTTGTGTTTATTAGTGTAAGATAGGATTGTATTTCATCGAGTGAGCATCGAAATTTTGTATTTCCACGATTGGCGTTAATCTTACACTAATAAACAAAAATCTTCGTTTTCTTTTATGATTTTCAATGACTTTGGCTAATACATGTATAATATTTGATTTCAAATTATATTCATTTTAGCTGCCCCTGTCTGCAGCCTCATTGCACTACGTGACACAACCGCACAATCACTTATGTTAATGTGAACGTCCGTAATAAGAAATAGTTCCTGTTAGTTTTTTGTTTGCTGTGAAAATTAAAAACTAACAAGAAAACAAATTCATTAGAATATAGTACTTAATAATTAACTGTTAATGAAAATGGCTAAACTACAAAAGTACATATAATCGCGCAGGAATACGAAACGCAGAGAAAATGCCATATTTCACTCGTTGAAAACAGTAGAAGGTAGAGTTATCTTTCACCGAAAAAACTCAATCAGTAATTGGAAACCATAAAAGAAAGTCTTATTTTTTCATTCAGCTTTCTTCGTATCTCCATTTCTATATAACAAATAATACTAGCAAGGGCATGTATGCGCGTAAATAACGTTTAACATGTTTTATTAACATTTCTGGCATACAGGGTGATTTCATTTTAATGAACAGGATGTTGCCTTTAATAAGTATAGCATATAAAATGACAAATATTTTAGTTTCTGGATTAGCATTTTCTAACAGTACAGACGTATTTGTAAAATTGTAGTTTACGAAAATTATTTGTGCACTGCTGACGTAAAGTACATTGAATGCCCACTTAACAGGAAATTGTCACAATTACATTTGCTTTTCAGCTTGTATTTCATGAAAACGGTTATATTTGATATATATCACTCCTTGACTATCCAACTTCACTGTATGTTTTATATACACTGCGGTTTACATTAGCATAACTGTTTCGGTTGAATACATGTTTTGCAAGCTTTATATAGTATATATGTATACGTCCTAATCGAACTTGAATGTAACGTCTCCGAAGCTTGAAATATTTGTTCGTATGCTGTTCTCCTGTCTGCTGTTAAACTGGAAACTAACAGCGAAATCTTCCGATGATTTAGATACCGGTATGTCCGGTTTTGATTCCAGGCAGTCGCGTGCATTCTTATTGAAATCAAACATGTTCACCAGATCCTTGTTGTCCTTCGTTTGGGAAAGTTTTGCAGTCTGCTGTTTCAGTTCTGCTTCTCTACTGGTTACCAGTTTCATACAGTCGCGAAGCATGGTCCTTTTACGATCAATTTCACGTTCCGATAGGTCAAATAACCCGCGTTCACGTTCGTCTACTGAATCGCGAATTCTATCAAACGTCTGCCGAATTTGAACTGCAAGCTCGCGCTGTATCTGCTCAACGTTATCAAACGCTTTCTCAAGCGCATGCCTTTTGTCCTCCAATGATTTCTTCTCCAAATCAACTTCTGCCAGGGTTTTGTCAATTGCGGGAGAATATTTTGTCATCGCGGCGTCTACACTTATCACGACATGGCCGTTGACCTCCTTATGGTCAATGACCGTACAGTCGCAGCAGACGGGTTGCATGCACGGTTCGCAAAAGAAATTCAACGGCTGCATTTGGTGCTTGGAGCAGTATGAAACTTTAGCCTTTCCAATGTGCTTTATAAATGCAACCAGTTCTAAAACGGTATGATCATTTGGCAGTTTCTTAATTTCCATTGCCGACGCAATGATACCATCCCTGCACGTCGGGCAGCTGATTTTCACGGCTACAGGCATACTTCGAAAAGCCGACGTGAGAGTCTGTCTGAATTCGCCCTCCACGCGGAACATCTGCTGTAAGCAGTCTAGGCAGAAGGTATGGTGGCATGGAAGCATTTTGGGCACCTTCTCGCTGTCGTCGTAATTCTCTCGGCATATCAGACATTTCAGGAAAGTGTCTTCGAATCTTTCCTCGTCCAATACGAGGTTACGTTTTCTTTGTTCGATCGTATCATATGGAACTAGAGCACGTTGATCGCTACCTAAGAGTAGAACAAACATTGTATTATTATAAATCGACTGTATTAGTTCCACGAATCCAGTTGGTTCGATTGCAAAACAAATCAGTTACTTACACAATAAAGCGTAATCTCTCTGGAGATCTCCTTCCTGGTAGAATCATCCAGCACCATAAGGGAGAGAGAAAAGCCAATGTGTCGCTAAGTGCAAGCATAAGGGCACGACCACAGCGTCAATGCTAGCCGGACTTGAACTCACAACACCCAATTACAGAGGCCTTAGTTTATACAAATGTATTTTAGCTCGATAGCGAAACAAATTCTTACAACTTATATTAATCACTCTCGATACCTCATTCCTGATGTAAAACATCGCCACGAGGGCGTGAGGAGAGGCAATGTGGAATATAAATGTATTACTTAAAGGCACACTCATTACGGCTACAGCTGGACGCGCACTCGGGACTTTTCGCACCTGAAGCGAACTATCTACCACTGCGCTATCATGACGTCACGGAGGCTTTGCATATTTACTAGACTCGTTAACCCAGTGTTTACCCAGCACGTGCAGAGAATACTAATCACAGAAACAGAACAAAGATCGTTCTGACATACATGATGAGGCATCAAGGGAACAGACATGTATACATGTTATAGGTGTCCGATTAGCGCAGTGGTTAGCCGCTCGCTTCTCACCAATGCAACCAGGGTTCGATCCTCGGACAGGGAAGTATGTGAGATGGTACGGTATAGGTGAAATGCACGTTACCGGAGTTATGCTTTGGGGAAAGTGGTAACGTGCTCAGAATTGCTAATGTTCTGTGAGGCGTAGTTAGTGGCGTAGCTGGCCATGAATTGATGTACAAGCCACATTAAGGGCTGCCTTTACTCAGTATAACTTACTTGTGTCATCACTCATCTCGAACTGTTTTAGTTTTTCCTCAAGTCGCTTTGCTTCCGACGACGACGCCGACGACGATGTCATTTCTTAATATAATGTTTCCTGAAAATAGAAATATAGAAATGTTCAAGTGATCTTGAGAGCAGCTAGTTTAGTTTATACACATTTAGTTTAGCTCGATTGCGAAGCAAGTTCTTTCAACTTATATGAATCACTCTCGAGACCTCATTCCTGATGTAAATCCATCGCCATGAAGGAGAGAGAAGAGGCAATGTGGAATTTAAATGCCTTGCCGAAGGGCACAATCGTAACGGCTCCAGCGGGGTTCGAACTCCGGACCGTTCGCACCTGAGGCGAACGCGCATCCACTGTACTATCACGACTGCTTGAGAGCAGCTAAGGCTGAAAGAACTATAGATTAGTCATATTTATTGTAAAGCAATAGTAAATATGTCACGCACAAGATAAATACATAGTATGAACATGCACATCGTTTGGACTACACGGTTTAGTAACATTAGACGGCCCGCACCAAAGAACTATACACGATGTCTACCCAGCAACATTGAACTATACACGATGTCTAACCAGCAACATTGAACTATACACGATGTCTACCCAGCAACATTGAACTATGCACGATGTCTACCCAGCAACATTGAACTATACACGATGTCTACCCAGCAACATTGAACTATACACGATGTCTACACAGCAACATTGAACTATACACGATGTCTACACAGCAACATTGAACTATACACGATGTCTACCCAGCAACATTGAACTATACACGATGTCTACCCAGCAACATGAACTATACACAATGTATACACAGCAACATTGAACTATACACGATGTCTACACAGCAACATTGAACTATAAACGATGTCTACCCAGCAACATGAACTATACACGATGTCTACCCAGCAACATGAACTATACACGATGTCTACCCAGCAACATTGAACGGTTAGTTTTAACCAACAGTGAGGCAACATTGAACCAACATTGAGCCAACATTGAACCAACATTGAACCAACATTGAACCAACATTAAATCAACATTGAACCAACATTGAACCAACATTGAATCAACATTGAACCAACATTGAATCAACATTAAACCAACATTGAACCAACATTGAACCAACATTGAACCAACATTGAATCAACATTGAACCAACATTGAATCAACATTGAATCAACATTGAACCAACATTGAACCAACATTGAACCAACATTGAATCAACATTGAATCAACATTGCACCAACATTGAACCAACATTGAACCAACATTGAATCAACATTGAACCAACATTGAACCAACATTGAATCAACATTGAACCAACATTGAATCAACATTGAACCAACATTGAATCAACATCGGATTTCAGCGTTGGATTTTGGTTGGATTTATTCGATATTCGGAATATTTAAACAACGGGTAAATCCAATATTGGCCGTACATTGAATTCTACATTGATTCAATGTTGATAAAGCACCAATTACCGACCAACATTCACCAAGTTACACCTAATGATGCTGCTTAAAGATATAATCATGTTCAAACGTATTGTCACAATTTCTAAAAAAAACACAAAGTTGCTGTCATACAATTATATTAGTTACAAAATACACAAGATTTACAGTAATCGGTACTTCCCGAATCCTATGCTTGTAGGCCAGGCACCAGGCTGGTAGGTAATCGGTCAACATGAATGATAGGCCAGGCACCAGGCTGGTAGGTAATCGGTTAACATGAATTATAGGCCAGGCACCAGGCTGGTAGGTAATCGGTCAACATGAATTATAGGCCAGGCACTAGGCTGGTAGGTAATCGGTCAACATGAATTATAGGCCAGGCACCAGGCTGGTAGGTAATCGGTAAACATGAATTATAGGCCAGGCACCAGGCTGGTAGGTAATCGGTCAACATGAATTATAGGCTAGGCACTAGGCTGGTAGGTAATCGGTCAACATGAATTATAGGCCAGGCACCAGGCTGGTAGGTAATCGGTCGACATGAATTATAGGCCAGGCACCAGGCTGGTAGGTAATTATTCAACATGAATTATAGGCCAGGCACCAAGCAGGTAGGTAATCGGTCAACATGAATTATAGGCCAGGCACCAGGCTGGTAGGTAATCGGTCAACATGAATTATAGGCCAGGCACCAGGCTGGTAGGTAATCGGTCAACATAAATTAACTTGCTGGCGGCTCACCAACCGGCCATATCAGAACGAACCACTGACGAGGTTCGAATCAGTACTTCCCGAATCCTATGCCTATAGGCCAGTCACAAGGCTGATAGGTAATCGGTCAACATTATTTAACTAGCTGGTGGTTCACCAACGGGCCATATCAGAACTAACCCCTGACGAGGTTCGACCCTTCGACCTCCTACATTATTATCTGCAGTTATTATATCCATCTTGTTTAATATTTTTAATGTAACATTGATGAAAATATGAAATCGTATTTTGGCTAGGATAGTTTTTATTTCAGTAGACTCTGTACTAGCACCAATTCTCCGCAACACATCATTCTAGCAATGAAATGAACGTTCGTACATCATATCATTCTAGCAACGAAATGAACGTTCGTACATCACATCATTCTAGCAACGAAATGAACGTTCGTACAACACATCATTCTAGCAACGAAATGAACGTTCGTACATCACATCATTCTAGCAACGAAATGAACGTTCGTACATCACATCATTCTAGCAACGAAATGAACGTTCGTACATCACATACTCATTCTAGCAACGAAATGAACGTTCGTACATCACATAATTATTCTAGCAACGAAATGAACGTTCGTGCATCACATAATTATTCAGGCAATGAAATGAACGTTCGTACATCACATCATTCTAGCAATGAAATGAACGTTCGTACATCACATCATTCTAGCAACGAAATGAACGTTCGTACATCACATCATTCTAGCAATGAAATGAACGTTCGTACATCACATAATTATTCTAGCAATGAAATGAACGTTCGTACATCACATCATTCTAGCAATGAAATGACCGTTCGTACATCACATAATCATTCTAGCAATGAAATGACCGTTCGTACATCACATAATTATTCTAGCAATGAAATGAACGTTCGTACATCACATCATTCTAGCAATGAAATGAACGTTCGTGCATCACATAATCATTCTAGCATTTGGCATAAAACAGGACACTCGTATACAACAGGACACTCGTATACACTGCAATTTCGTTTTCTTGAACAGGAATATATCTTTACTGTTGAAAAACATTGAATAAGTCACGGTGAATATTTAACCTTCATGCAACGTGGCTCATGGTGAATATTTAACCTTCATGCAATGTGGCTCACGGTGAATATTTAACCTTCATGCAACGTGGCTCACGGTGAATATTTAACCTTCATGCAACGTGGCTCACGGTGAATATTTAACCTTCATGCAACGTGGCTTGGTTTGAAGGCTTGTGACATAGGAGACATATAAACTTCACATGATTTATATACACACTGTAGCCTCGGGTCTGTCGTACGCCTGTCCGTAGACTAATCACAGCAAAACCATAACACTGAAAGCTAGACTGTTACTAGGATGTGACACATCAACGTCCACGAGTAACTCGTATCAGACGAGCGCAATAGAAAGAGCGAATTGTGTTATTACAAATCTATCTACACGATTAAATGTGATTTATTGATTTATTTCTCGGCGGCAATGATCTCCCCCAGACGTGTGGTTCTGGCAAAACATCAAATCATTGCTACTGTATACACAACTATTTGTCAATACACACTGCTAACTTACTACAGTCAAACAACCAGGTCTGAACGATCAAAGATCAGACAGGTTCATTTCATACACAATGATAGGGTGGTTAATATTTTAGTGTATTGGAAATTTGGTTTATATTATAAAAATATCATGTATACATCATACTTGGCTGTGACAGTTAGACCTTAGTTTAAGAACTACTTTGGAAACAACTTTTGATTACAATATTTAATTATATTTATTTTATGAACGAAATAGTCGTGAAACATCTAAAATACACACGCTATATAAATGTATTTTTACACATACCAGTCATATTCAGTACACAATGAGCAAGCAAACACGACATAGTTATAGCTGTGCTGCTAGAGAAATTGTTAAAAATGTACATGCATTTTGGACGAAGGAGGAGTCTGGATTGCCGGTGGCGCTAAATCAAACCAAGCCATAGATTCATTTACTATTGACCTCACTTCTGACAGCGATGGGGACAGCGGCTCGGATACAGAGACAGCCAGCGAATGCGAAGATACTGATTGATACTGTGAAATGAACTGTAACTGTAATTGCTTGAAATGAAATAAAGTTGAAAATTAAATTATGAGAAAAAGAATAAAAAAATGAGAGTAAAAATACATACAATTCACTTTATATAAAATATAAATTTGAAAAAAAACTAGTAATAATACACCCAGTGAGATTTGAACTCGCAACTACAAAATATATCACAAGATATTTTATCTGTATTCCTCCGTTGTTACCATTCGGCCACGTATCATTTTCATTGATTTTGCGATGTTTATATTTTATTATACTAATGTTATTATAATAATAAATGCCCCATGTTATACGAAAGCTTCCACCCCTCTGAAATGGATGTGGCCGATCTTTGATCGTTCAAATTTGGAAGTTTATTTATACATTACACCTAATACATGGACACTATAATATCACATGTCGTCATGTTCAAGTGTGGGACCTCGCTGGCTTTTCTATTACTTACCTCCCTTGGCAATTTATCCCTAAATGTATAGCGGACCGTTCAGTTGGAATCCTTTGTTTTTACAGTTGTACAATAGCCAGATGTTATGATAAATGTGAGTTTATCTAAATCATGTTAGTTAATTGACAAACCAACTTTACAGATGTTTTACACATTGGATATACTGTAGGATATCTGTCCAGACATAGTAACATAATACTTATAATATGAGAAAGTGGAAGATATTTGATAGCATGTTGTGCAAAGGAAACAACGATAAAAACAAAGTAAACAGCTTAAGAGGACCAACCTACGTTTAGGGAGTATTCAGGGGAGGTAACTGACTGATATCTCTCATTAGTCCTGGTTTGAGTGACTTTAGGAACGTTTATGTTATTTTTAACACAGACGCTTGGGGTCTGGACAAATGGTTTATGGTCCAAAACCCAAAAACTAAAATACATGTATAAGAACACTATGACACACTATAGGCTTGGCAATATACATACAATTGTTAGGCCATTCCAAACATGTTTAATAATGACACGCCGTCAGTAGCAAGGCACATGCATAGTGTCAAGCCTATCGTGTATCAAAATCTTCTTAAAACCTTTTTGGGTTTTGAACCCGAAACCTTTTGTTCAAACCTCAAGCATCTTTGATTTTTAATGCGCTTATTGATCGCGTGAGCCTCTATATAGTATGCGCTAGTATCGACGTGACGCCTCTAGTATAGTATACTGCTAGTATCGACGTGACGCCTCTAGTATAGTAGTACTGCTAGTATCGACGTGACGCCTCTAATAGTAGTACTGCTAGTATCGACGTGACGCCTCTAGTATAGTAGTACTGCTAGTATCGACGTGACGCCTCTAGTATAGTAGTACTGCTAGTATCGACGTGACGCCTCTAGTATAGTAGTACTGCTAGTATCGACGTGACGCCTCTAGTATAGTAGTACTGCTAGTATCGACGTGACGCCTCTAGTATAGTAGTATTGCTAGTATCGACGTGACGCCTCTAGTATAGTAGTACTGCTAGTATCGACGTGACGCCTCTAGTATAGTAGTACTGCTAGTATCGACGTGACGCCTCTAGTATAGTAGTACTGCTAGTATCGACGTGACGCCTCTAGTATAGTAGTACTGTGTGTTTGTGGGTGGTTGTTTTGTTGTGTTTGGGTGTGTGGTTGTTGTTGCTATTATCGACGTGACTGCCTATAGTATATGTAGTATGTGCTAGTATCGACGTGACGCCTCTAGTATAGTAGTACTGCTAGTATCGACGTGACGCCTCTAGTATAGTAGTACTGCTAGTATCGACGTGACGCCTCTAGTATAGTAGTATTGCTAGTATCGACGTGACGCCTCTAGTATAGTAGTACTGCTAGTATCGACGTGACGCCTCTAGTATAGTAG
>CM026399.1:49478283-49515710 GCA_014843695.1 Archivesica marissinica | reverse complement strand
TAGTATCGACGTGACGCCTCTAGTATAGTAATACTGCTAGTATCGACGTGACTCCTCTAGTATAGTAGTATTGCTAGTATCGACGTGACGCCTCTAGTATAGTAGTGCTGCTAGTATCGACGTGACGCCTCTAGTATAGTAGTACTGCTAGTATCGACGTGACGCCTCTAGTATAGTAGTACTGCTAGTATTTGGAGGATAGTGCCATATTCAGAAGACTTAGAACCCTCCAATTCCAGAACCATCCCTGATTGTTTTACGGTTTTATCGGTTTCTAGTACACTTTGAAACACTGTTCATTAATAATACTAGGGTCCGACAGGGGATCGACCTTGCCACCCTAACTACGAGCTCTGCATGATTACCAGTCCTGGACCACTGATCAGTATTTAGTTAAACTCTAATGTGCAATATAAGCTTCTCTATACAACAAATCATGCTTACTGTGAACAGTGGATACAATGAAACACGAACAGAAATTGAAAGTAATTTAACTCCAGTAATTTCACTCCAGTAATTTCACTCCAGTAATTTTAACTCCAGTAATTTCACTCCAGTAACAGTAATTTCACTCCAGTAATTTAACTCCAGTAATTTAACTCCAGTAATTTTAACTCCAGTAATTTCACTCCAGTTTCGTGTTCACTTATCAACACTTAACAACATAGATCGATAGTTGTATCGGAGAACTTTCTATTTGGGGTGTCATTGTGTCGCTCCCCCACCCCAACCAAACCCGCACACCCGCACCCTCAACTAACATTAACTTTATACGTTCATAATTAACAAGTGATAATAACGAAACACACATTTATTTTAGAGCACATACCTTTACCCAAGTACTTCCTTTGGTAGTATATATAATACCTTTACCCAAGTACTTCCTTTGGTAGTATATATAATACCTTTACCCAAGTACTTCCTTTGGTAGTATATATAATACCTTTACCCAAGTACTTCCTTTGGTAGTATATATAATACCTTTACCCAAGTACTTCCTTTGGTAGTATATATAATACCTTTACCCAAGTACTTCCTTTGGTAGTATATATAATACCTTTACCCAAGTACTTCCTTTGGTAGTATATATAATACCTTTACCCACGTACTTCCTTTGGTAGTATATATAATACCTTTACCCAAGTACTTCCTTTGGTAGTATATATAATACCTTTACCCAAGTACTTCCTTTGGTAGTATATATAATACCTTTACCCAAGTACTTCCTTTGGTAGTATATATAATACCTTTACCCAAGTACTTCCTTTGGTAGTATATATAATACCTTTACCCACGTACTTCCTTTGGTAGTATATATAATAACAACAACTCATATGAATAAACTATATACTGTATTATAAGCCTCCAAACTTACGTCTAGATCTACCAATTTCTTCTTCATAGAATAAAGTAATTTTATTGTCTCGTTTATTAAGTAGCCATCTTACTCCCCCATAAATCACTTAATGGGATTTAAATGTAGAAAGAACTGGCTATATTTCTCTTGAAAACACACCCGGTTGAACATTCGGTCAAATACACACTATGTGTACAGTACTAGTATATATCGTTGTATTAACAGGCTAGGGCATTTTCAACCGAATTAGCGGCTGGTGCACCCAAACATAACAAAACTAAACAATACAAATTAATTAAGGGTCGTACAGTGCGCCGGGTAATTTAAAGAGAATATTATATTGTGTACAGTCTTCAGTTACTAAATAACAAATGGGAATATACTAAAGGCGGTTGTAATAGTTTCTATATAATTAAGTTAAGCAATTTATCATTGCAAAACAACAACACTGGTATAATCACTGTCCCGGTACATGAAACCACACTGGTATAATCACTGTCCCGGTACATGAAACCACACTGGTATAATCACTGTCCCGGTACATGACACCACACTGGTATAATCACTGTCCCGGTACATGAAACCACACTGGTATAATCACTGTCCCGGTACATGAAACCACACTGGTATAATCACTGTCCCGGTACATGAAACCACACTGGTATAATCACTGTCCCGGTACATGACACCACACTGGTATAATCACTGTCACGGTACATGAAACCACACTGGTATAATCACTGTCACGGTACATGAAACTACACTGGTATAATCACTGTCACCGTACATGAAACCACACTGGTATAATCACTGTCCCGGTACATGAAACCACACTGGTATAATCACTGTCACGGTACATGAAACCACACTGGTATAATCACTGTCACGGTACATGAAACCACACTAGTATACTCACTGTCACGGTACATGAAACCACACTGGTATAATCACTGTCACGGTACATGAAACCACACTGGTATAATCACTGTCACGGTACATGACACCACACTGATATAATCACTGTCACGGTACATGAAACCACACTGGTATAATCACTGTCACGGTACATGAAACCACACTGGTATAATCACTGTCACGGTACATGAAACCACACTGGTATAATCACTGTCACGGTACATGACACCACACTGATATAATCACTGTCACGGTACATGAAACCACACTGGTATAATCACTGTCACGGTACATGAAACCACACTGGTATAATCACTGTCACGGTACAGGAAACCACACTGGTATAATCACTATCACGGTACATGAAACCACACTGGTATAATCACTGTCACGGTACATGAAACCACACTGGTATACTCACTGTCCCGGTACATGAAACCACACTGGTATAATCACTGTCACGGTACATGAAACCACACTGGTATAATCACTGTCACAGTACATGAAACCACACTGGTATAATCACTGTCACAGTACATGAAACCACACTGGTATAATCACTGTCACGGTACATGAAACCACACTAGTATAATCACTGTCCCGGTATATGCAACCACACTGGTATACTCACTGTCACGGTACATGAAACCACACTGGTATAATCACTGTCACAGTACATGAAACCACACTGGTATAATCACTGTCACGGTACATGAAACCACACTGGTATAATCACTGTCCCGGTACATGACACCACACTGGTATAATCACTGTCACGGTACATGAAACCACACTGGTATAATCACTGTCACGGTACATGAAACTACACTGGTATAATCACTGTCACCGTACATGAAACCACACTGGTATAATCACTGTCCCGGTACATGAAACCACACTGGTATAATCACTGTCACGGTACATGAAACCACACTGGTATAATCACTGTCACGGTACATGAAACCACACTAGTATACTCACTGTCACGGTACATGAAACCACACTGGTATAATCACTGTCACGGTACATGAAACCACACTGGTATAATCACTGTCACGGTACATGACACCACACTGATATAATCACTGTCACGGTACATGAAACCACACTGGTATAATCACTGTCACGGTACATGAAACCACACTGGTATAATCACTGTCACGGTACATGAAACCACACTGGTATAATCACTGTCACGGTACATGACACCACACTGATATAATCACTGTCACGGTACATGAAACCACACTGGTATAATCACTGTCACGGTACATGAAACCACACTAGTATAATCACTGTCACGGTACAGGAAACCACACTGGTATAATCACTATCACGATACATGAAACCACACTGGTATAATCACTGTCACGGTACATGAAACCACACTGGTATACTCACTGTCCCGGTACATGAAACCACACTGGTATAATCACTGTCACGGTACATGAAACCACACTGGTATAATCACTGTCACAGTACATGAAACCACACTGGTATAATCACTGTCACAGTACATGAAACCACACTGGTATAATCACTGTCACGGTACATGAAACCACACTAGTATAATCACTGTCCCGGTATATGCAACCACACTGGTATACTCACTGTCACGGTACATGAAACCACACTGGTATAATCACTGTCACAGTACATGAAACCACACTGGCATAATCACTGTCACGGTACATGAAACCACACTGGTATAATCACTGTCCCGGTATATGCAACCACACTGGTATACTCACTGTCACGGTACATGAAACCACACTGGAATACTCACTGTCACAGTACATGAAACCACACTGGAATACTCACTGTCACGGTATATGCAACCACACTGGAATACTCACTGTCACAGTACATGAAACCACACTGGTATATTCACTATCCCGGTATATGCAACCACACTGGTATAATCACTGTCACGGTACATGAAACCACACTGGTATAATCACTCACGGTACATGAAACCACACTGGAATAATCACTGTCACGGTACATGCAACCACACTGGTATAATCACTGTCACGGTACATGAAACCACACTGGTATAATCACTGTCACGGTACATGAAACCACACTGGTATAATCACTGTCACGGTACATGAAACCACACTGGTATAATCACTGTCACGGTACATGAAACCACACTGGTATAATCACTGTCACGGTACATGCAACCACACTGGTATAATCACTGTCACGGTACATGAAACCACACTGGTATAATCACTGTCACAGTACATGAAACCACACTGGTATAATCACTGTCCCGGTACATGAAACCACACTGGTATAATCACTGTCACAGTACATGAAACCTCACTGGTGTAATCACTGTCACGGTACATGAAACCACACTGGTATACTCACTGTCACGGTACATGAAACCACACTGGTATAATCACTGTCACGGTACATGAAACCACACTGGTATAATCACTGTCACGGTACATGAAACCACACTGGTATAATCACTGTCACGGTACCTGAAACCACACTGGTATAATCACTATCCCAGTATATGCAACCACACTGGTATAATCACTGTCACGGTACATGAAACCACACTGGTATACTCACTGTCACGGTACATGAAACATCACTGGTATACTCACTGTCACGGTACATGAAACCACACTGGTATAATCACTGTCACGGTACATGCAACCACACTGGTATACTCACTGTCACGGTACATGAAACCACACTGGTATAATCACTGTCCCGGTACATGAAACCACACTGGTATACTCACTATCCCTGAAACATCACGTATACTCACTGTCACGGTACATAACCACACTGGTATAATCACTGTCACGGTACATGCAACCACACTGGTATACTCAGGTACATGAACCACACTGGTATACTCACTGTCACGGTACAGAACACCTGTATAATCATTGTCACGGTACATGAAACCACACTGGTATAATCACTGTCCCGGTAGTACATGAAACCACACTGGTATAATCACTGTCCCGGTACATGAAACCACACTGGTATAATCACTGTCACGGTACATGAAACCACACTGGTATACTCATTGTCACGGTACATGAAACCACACTGGAATAATCACTGTCACGGTACATGAAACCACACTGGTATAATCACTGTCCCGGTACATGAAACCACACTGGTATAATCACTGTCACGGTCATGAAACCACACTGGTATACTCATGTCACGGTACATGAAACCACACTGGAATACACTGTCACGGTACATGAAACCACACTGGTATAATCACTGTCCCGGTACATGAAACCACACTGGTATAATCACTGTCACGGTACATGAAACCACACTGGTATAATCACTGTCACAGTACATGAAACCACACTGGTATAATCACTGTCACTGTACATGAAACCACACTGGTATAATCACTGTCACGGTACATGAAACCACACTGGTATAATCACAGTCACGGTACATGAAACCACACTGGTATAATCACTGTCACAGTACATGAAACCACACTGGTATAATCACTGTCACGGTACATGAAACCACACTGGTATAATCACTGTCACGGTACATGAAACCACACTGGTATAATCACTGTCCCGGTACATGAAACCACACTGGTATAATCACTGTCACAGTACATGAAACCACACTGGTATAATCACTGTCACGGTACATGAAACCACACTGGTATAATCACTGTCCCGGTATATGCAACCACACTGGTATAATCACTGTCCCGGTATATGCAACCACACTGGTATAATCACTGTCACGGTACATGAAACCACACTGGAATACTCACTGTCACGGTACATGAAACCACACTGGAATAATCACTATCACAGTACATGAAACCACACTGGTATAATCACTATCCCGGTATATGCAACCACACTGGTATAATCACTGTCCCGGTATATGCAACCACACTGGTATAATCACTGTCCCGGTATATGCAACCACACTGGTATAATCACTGTCCCGGTACATGAAACCACACTGGTATAATCACTGTCACGGTACATGAAACCACACTGGTATAATCACTCTCACAGTACATGAAACCACACTGGTATACTCACTGTCACGGTACATGAAACCACACTGGTATAATCACTGTGTGCTATCACTGATTACTTTAATAGCAAGGTACAAACGACTATGTTTTCTTGTGTTCGGCAATTCACTCTTGCTGTCAAAACGATGCAGTCTAACAGAGACTTGTTGAATAATTGGAATATATATATAATTATAACCAATAACTATATGTGTATTACTGATATAAGTGTTAGAGAGTGAGAAATATCATAACTTAAGTGTTATTATTCAAATATACAGTCAATCCTGTCTTAAACCGCCAGCCAACGTGGTTGCTGGCTGCTTAATAGAGGTGAACTGTTGAAACAAATGTCACAATGGGAGCTTGGTTGTTGGCTGCTTAATATAGGTGAACTGCTGAAACAAATGTCACAATGGGAGCTTGGTTGCTGGCTGCTTAATAGAGGTGAACTGCTGAAACAAATGTCACAATGGGAGCTTGGTTGTTGGCTGCTTAATATAGGTGAACTGCTGAAACAAATGTCACACTGGGAGCTTGGTTGCTGGCTGCTTAATAGAGGTGAACTGCTGAAACAAATGTCACAATGGGAGCTTGGTTGCTGGCTGCTTAATAGAGGTGAACTGCTGAAACAAATGTCACACTGGGAGCTTGGTTGCTGGCTGCTTAATAGAGGTGAACTGCAAACAAACACAAACCCGCTTAATAGAGGGAACTGCTGAAACAAATGTCACACTGGGAGCTTGGTTGCTGGCTGCTTAATAGAGGTGAACTCTGAAACAAATGTCACAATGGGAGCTTGGTTACTGGCTGCTTAATAGAGGTGAAATGCTGAAACAAATGTCACACTGGGAGCTTGGTTGTTGAAACAAATGTCACAATGGGAGCTTGGTTACTGGCTGCTTAATATAGGTGAACTGCTGAAACAAATGTCACAATGGGAGCTTGGTTACTGGCTGCTTAATAGAGGTTAACTGCTGAAACAAATGTCACAATGGGAGCTTGGTTGCTGGCTGCTTAATAGAGGTGAACTGTTGAAACAAATGTCACAATGGGAGCTTGGTTGCTGGCTGCTTAATAGGGGTGAACTGCTGAAACAAATGTCACACTGGGAGCTTGGTTGCTGGCTGCTTAATAGAGGTGTGACTGTAAACTCCATCAATACTTAAGATGTCATTTTCTTTTCTTTTGTTCTGATTTAAGAATATACTTGATTTAACCATATTGTATTGCATATTTAATACATTTGACAATACAATATTACATACGAGCATGCGTCAGGTGCTAAATTACTTAACAGGGTATACGGCACATACATACATGTGTGCAACATTGCACACGGCATTATAATGTACTTAATAACTACATAATGCACATTCTAAGCTTTTAGATCAAAATCTACGTTACATAATTACTGTTGACATTTAAAGTCTAAAGTGTTACGTGCAGCTTGGAGTCTAAAGTGTTACGTGTAGCTTGAAGTCTAAAGTGTTACGTGTACCTTGAAGTATAAAGTGTTACGTGCAGCTTGAAGTCTAAAGTGTTAGGTGTAGCTTGAAGTCTAAAGTGTTTCGTATACCTTGAAGTCTAAAGTGTTAGGTGTAGCTTGAAGGCTAGATGTGTTACGTGTAGCTTGAAGTCTAAAGTGTTACGTGTACCTTGAAGTCTAAAGTGTTACGTGCAGCTTGAAGTCTAAAGTGTTAGGTGTAGCTTGAAGGCTAGATGTGTTACGTGTACCTTGAAGTATAAATAGTTACGTGTACCTTGAAGGCTAAAGTGTTACGTGCAGCTTGAAGTCTAAAGTGTTAGGTGTAGCTTGAAGGCTAGATGTGTTACGTGTACCTTGAAGTATAAATAGTTACGTGTACCTTGAAGGCTAAAGTGTTACGTGTAGCTTGAAGTTTTACAGTTATATTAAGTGAAACAGGAGAGGCCAGACGAATAAGATATAAAAGCTTGCCATATTGGCTCAATTATAGATACGTTTCCCTTATAGTGGTTGCTAACAATTATAGATACGTTTCCCTTATAGTGGTTGCTAACAATTATAGATACGTTTCCCTTATAGTGGTTGCTAACTGTAGTACACTGCATAACGATCGCGGACAAATAACCATTCGTTCAAACTGCATATAAATATACACATTTGTATTTACATTTACAATTTTATGGGAATTTAAAATTTAGGCTGAGCATCTTCTGTCCCATAGTTGTGTGTCACATTCCAGTGGAGGTCTAATCTGGATTTGAATGTGTCGACCTAGTTTGCAGAAACTACCCTCTCTGGCAAGTCATTCCAGGAATTCACGATTCTAATGCTGAACTAGTTTGACGTAACAATACAGCTTTGTGGAGAGTTGGTCTATATACGTTCATAGAATTTCCTCTCGTTGCTGAGATATTTGATCTTTTGAAATAATATTCAGAGTTTATTTGATACTTTGTTCCTAATAGAATTTTGAATGTTTCAACTAAGTCCCCTCCCTCTTACGCACAGCTGTTTCAAACTGTACACGTTTAAACTAGTTACTCGTTCTTCATACACAAGGTAAAACCGTTTCTTATTTCTGGAACAAGACGAGTAGCATAATTATTCTGAACTCTTTCCAAGCAGTCAATATCTTCGAGTAATAAGGAGTCCATGGCTGCACGGTATATTCCATTAATGGTCTTACATAAGTAGGGTACACAACTTTAAAACGTTCCATGTAAATATGTTTGACTATTATATACAATAGTTCAAGCCGCTGTAACACTTACTTAGCAACTTGTCCATCCACACTGTTCTGTTGGTTTACAATCTGAGATAATAGTCACACGAAGGTCCACTTCACTTTCAGAATTAGCAATTTCAACACTGCTTAAGCAATATTTCTGTTCAGGATTGTTATTAACAGTATGGCATCCGTGGTCCAATGGTAGAGCGTCGGATTTGGAGTCGAACGGTCCGCGTTCGATACTCAGTCAGGCCACGTATGTAGTGTCATTGAGCAAGGCACCTCACACACATTGCTTAGTACTGGTTAACCGCTATGGTCGGCTAAGCATGCCTAGGAAAACATGTCTAGGTCTCCGCAAGGGGTTTGACATTAATGGTACATACATACATACAACAAAGTATACAGTTTTACACTGGTTTTCATTAAACTTTAAAAGCTAGGTTTCAGACCAGTTACTCAAAATATTCAGATCACTTTGAATGGTGTATTTTGCCCTTGTCAAACAGTTTAGAGCCATCTACATACATACGGTATTTAGACGAAACAAAATCTGGGATCTCATTGACATGTGTCCCCAAGACTGACCCATGAGGAACGCTGCTGGGAACCACAAATGGTGCTGACTCACAACCTCAAACTGCTACGTTCTGGATAGGACCACACAAAAAGCCATTAATCCAACTAAGTGGATTACCTTGTATTCCACAACTTGCAAGCTTGATGAGTAGACGGGAAATTGGAACACATACAAAACGACACATATAGAACTGTTACTCGCCCCACACACGATATCATAGCAGAAGTGTTACATTTACGACATAGGCAGCCGAGTGCATAGATACGCCCTTGCACCCCTTGTAGAGATATGTACCCGGTCAAATCGTACCCTAGTCAACTCATACCCTGGTTATACGTCCCAGTACGCTACGGATTCCGATTTTAATCAATGATCCGGACTTCACTGTGTTCAATATTTCATATATCCCAAAAACTTGCCTTTGAATGAACGTCGATTGAGCTATATATATACCGTATATGCTAGTAGTTCATTTAATAAAGGGCCTTTAATGGAATGTAAAGCTTATGGTATGATTTCATCGGTACATATATCTACAAGGGGTGCAGGGGCGTATCTATGCATTCAACTGCCTAAGATTTATAATATATTTGCATTGTTGATAAATATGCTACAAACTGTTACATCATGCTTGCATTAAGCATAATTTATCCCTGACGTCTAGCTGGTTTGTTCTAACGTATCACGATATGTTGGGAAATGGGTTTTATTTACACAACATGAACCTAACACTGTATGAAGTATGTGTGTAGCAAATTATTTACAAACAACTATTTTCCAAAACGCAGAGATCGAAGAGATCGATCAAACATTCTTAAACGCGGTAAATCCATTCATGAACATCTAAATAATTAGAAGACAAAGTGTATAAACTCACCTGACAGAATGGTTTATCATTAAAAAATGCACTCCACCCACGACAGTATTAGCGCACAGATAAAATAGAAGTCTTTAAAGCGAAAAATGACAGAAACTTAATGATTCACATTATGCGACATGTACACAATGTAGCCAAACTCGATTTGCAACCCGCGTTTCTATTGGTTCGTTGTATAGTAAATGGCTGCCATAGTTGGCTGGCGATTAATAATTCGCCAATATCGGAGGTTCGGCGTGACATTTCTGATCAATAAATAGCTCTGCACAGCATACTTGTCGTAAGACGTTGGACTTGTAATCCAGGGATCGCAGGTTCGATCCCCCGTCTGACCCTAATAACAATAACAGTCTTTCAGATGGGACATTAAACCGAGGTCTCGTGTCGGTGTTTTACACCGTGCATGCAAACAAACCAGAGGAGAATCTGGCATGGGTCTCTGTCTGTATCATTGCACTATCATCTAAAAATCTAAAATGACTAATCTATTCAGGAGGCGTCGCTCATATGGGCAACCGGTAGCGACGATAAATAAACGTAAAACACACACACACACTTGTCTTAAAAACATTTTTAAAATGCTGTCCATTCAAAATACTGTTGGATTTTACTGCCCACCAAGCCCAGTCCACATGCGATACCCCTGGTGGGATTCGAACCAGCACAGTCCACATGCGATACCCCTGGTGGAATTCGAACCAGCACAGTCCACATGCGATACCCCTGGTGGGATTCGAACCAGCACAGTCCACATGCGATACCCCTGGTGGAATTCGAACCAGCACAGTCCACATGCGATACCCCTGGTGGGATTCGAACCAGCACAGTCCACATGCGATACCCCTGGTGGATTCGAACCAGCACAGTCCACATGCGATACCCTGGTGGGATTCGAACCAGCACAGTCCACATGCGATACCCCTGGTGGGATTCGAACCAGCACAGTCCACATGCGATACCCCTGGTGGGATTCGAACCAGCACAGTCCACATGCGATACCCCTGGTGGGATTCGAACCAGCACAGTCCACATGCGATACCCCTGGTGGGATTCGAACCAGCACAGTCCATATGCGATACCCCTGGTGGGATTCGAACCAGCACAGTCCACATGCGATACCCCTGGTGGGATTTGAACCAGCACAGTCCACATGCGATACCCCTGGTGGGATTCGAACCAGCATCGATACAGACTAGTAACGGAGAACATTGCTGTGTGGTTATATTCCTTTAAATACAACTATTTAAAACTACATGCACACAATATGCGCTGTGCTTTACCGATACAATTAATTATAGGTACTTGCTATATATAACCATTATTAATTATAGGTACTTGCTATATATAACCATTATTCTTTTGTGGCGGAGTCTCACTAGGTTAGTGTATACACATTTATTTTAGCTCGATTGCGAAACATGTTCTTACAACTTGATCTCCTGGTGGAATCATGCGCCATCACGACTTCCACTAGGTTATGGTTGGGGATTAGGGGTAGGGACAGGGTTAGGTTTCACTAGGTTATGGTTGGGGATTAGGGGTAGGGACAGGGTTAGGTTTCACTAGGTTATGGTTGGGGATTAGTGGTAGGGGTATGGACAGGGTTAGGTTTCACTAGGTTATGGTTGGGGATTAGGGGTAGGGACAGGGTTAGGTTTCACTAGGTTATGGTTGGGGATTAGGGGTAGGGACAGGGTTAGGTTTCACTAGGTTATGGTTGGGGATTAGTGGTAGGGGTATGGACGGGTTAGGTTTCACTAGGTTATGTTGGGGATAGGGGTAGGACAGGGTTAGGTTTCACTAGGTTATGGTTGGGGATTAGGGGTAGGGACAGGGTTAGGTTTCACTAGGTTATGGTTGGGGATTAGGGATAGGGACAGGGTTAGGTTTCACTAGGTTATGGTTGGGGATTAGGGGTAGGGACAGGGTTAGGTTTCACTAGGTTATGGTTGGGGATTAGTGGTAAGGGTAGGGACAGTGTTAGGTTTATGCACGTAATCTAAGTTCCACACTTGCATAACTAATTAATATTTACCTGCAGATATTCGTTATCGTTTTGCACACGCCCGATTAAATACCTAACCATACATTTAGTATATTATATATACAAGAATAAATAAACCATCATTGCATTATTTGAAGACTGTCATTAGCTGACGGCTTATCTGGCCCATACACGGAGTAAAGTCGTACTTATATATATGTAGCAATGAAAAAGGTGCACACGTATTGGAAACTAACACTTCAATGCTCGCTATTCACAAATGCATCGCGGGTTTGAATCTCGAACTGGGAAGTATGTGAGATGGTATTTTTGTCGCCAGATCGGATAGTTGGGTTTTCTCCGGTTTCCTCCCACACGAATGACCACAAATATGCTGTCATGGGCTCATCTGACTTCTGGTAATAGTACTGGGTCTCGAATCCACTCCATGGGCTCATCTGACTTCTGGTAATAGTAATGGGTCTCGAATCCACTCCATGGGCTCATCTGACTTCTGGTAATAGTACTGGGTCTCGAATCCACTCCATGGGCTCATCTGACTTCTGGTAATAGTACTGGGTCTCGAATCCACTCCATGGGCTCATCTGACTTCTGGTAATAGTACTGGGTCTCGAATCCACTCCATGCGCTCATCTGACATCTGGTAATAGTACTGGGTCTCGAATCCACTCCATGGGCTCATCTGACATCTGGTAATAGTACTGTGTCTCGAATCAAAGTACCACATCAATAAATATGGTGTGAAAACAACAGAAAGTCCACACCGTTTTAATAAGCTTGTCAATCAGGGTCTGCTGATACTGTGAAAGCGGTGCTCGCATGATTAGTTATTAAAATCAAACCGTTGCTTTCCTCACAAACCTATTATATATGCAGATGGTATGGTAGTTCTAAGCGTGTAAGTGGTCTAGTGGTTAATTCGTTGGACTGCGAATCCATTGATCGCAGTGTTCGATACCCCGTCTGACCTTAATACTATTAACAGTCTTTCAGATGGGACTATAAACCTGGGTATGACGTATCTGTGCTAAGCACCGGTCATGGAAAATAACCAGGGATGCTTCTGGAGTTATAGTCTTCTGTATCTTGCACTATCCTCACACAAACAGATAAAAATAACTATTATACTTCGGGACTCGCCGCTCCGATTAACCAGGGGCGACGATAACAAATATCAAAACTCAAATTTATAGTTCTAGACATCGTATATAGGCCACTAGTTAATTAAATAAACAACACGCGTGGTGACATTACTGTCGTTGTGTGTGTGTTTTTTACGTTTATTTATCGTCGCTACCGGTTGCCCATATGAGCGACGCCTCCTGAAGAGATTAGTCATTTTAGATTGTTGGAGGAGAGTGCAATGATACAGAAAGAGAACCATTCCAGAGTCTCCTCTGGTTCTTTTACGTGCACGGTGTAAAGCACCGACACGAGACCTCGTTTTAACGTCCCATCTGAAAGACTGTTAATTTTATTAGGGTCAGACGGGGAATCGAACCTGCGATCCGTGGATTACCAGTCCAGCGTGTTACCACTGTTACTGTCGTTTATTATCACTGTATTTATGTTGTGTCAATATCTAGAACATCTTAGAAGCCACACTCGCCGTAATGGGAGTTGTGCTCGCGTCATTCATACGAGAAACACCTTGTCGAACCTCACTTAACACAATACAGGTGTGTCATTTATCAAATACCCAAGGGCGTTTAATACTCCAACAAATAAAGGCAGACGACAGTTTACATTTGAACATGCGCATGCGTACATAGTATTTCCGTCATCTTAAGCTAAATATGTTTTCGCTTACGGTTATGAGCTAAATATTTTAATTAATTAGGAACAATACCTGCCAAACGGTTGCCAGGGAAGGTGATATAACGGACACGCGTTGCTATCGAGACAGGTAAATGGCTATTTCTTACATGACAACATATTCGTGAATAATTGAAAATGTCAGTACTGTACTCTGTACATCGTACAATCGGACTCGTACAAAAGAACGTAAACATACGGGCACTGTATAATAAACACACGCATAAACATCTGATCATATATATATCCACAAACGTGTTCAAAGTGCACACACTTTAGCTGGGGCTTTTTGTTCTTCTTGTTTGCAATTCAATTCATTTCAAATTTTACAAACAAATAACATTAGAATTATATGTCAGTATATCTATTTAGCGACCATATATCTGGAAGTGTACCAGGAGGCGATGGTAGGCCTATTACATGCATTAATGCGTGCATGATCACAGATTAAAATTTGGCACTGCCGTATAAAAGTTGTTGTATTATGTTATGTGTTGCATGTGTTACTATATTGTATTATGTTATGTGTTGCATGTGTTACTATATTGTATTATGTTATGTGTTGCATGTGTTACTATATTGTATTATGTTATGTGTTGCATGTGTTACTATATTGTATTATGTTATGTGTTGCATGTATGACTATGTTGTATTATGTGATGTGTTGCATGTGTTACTATATTGTATTATGTTATGTGTTGCATGTGTTACTATATTGTATTATGTTATGTGTTGCATGTATGGCTATGTTGTACTATGTTATGTGTTGCATGTGTTACTATGTTGTATTATGTGATGTGTTGCATGTGTTACTATATTGTATTATGTTATGTGTTGCAGATACTATTTTATTATGTATGTGTTGCATGTGTTACTATATTGTATTATGTTATGTGTTGCATGTGTTACTATATTGTATTATGTTATGTGTTGCATGTGTTACTATATTGTATTATGTTATGTGTTGCATGTGTTACTATATTGTATTATGTTATGTGTTGCATGTATGACTATGTTGTATTATGTGATGTGTTGCATGTGTTACTATATTGTATTATGTTATGTGTTGCATGTATGACTATATTGTATTATGTTATGTGTTGCATGTGTTACTATATTGTATTATGTTATGTGTTGCATGTATGGCTATGTTGTACTATGTTATGTGTTGCATGTGTTACTATGTTGTATTATGTGATGTGTTGCATGTGTTACTATATTGTATTATGTTATGTGTTGCATGTATGACTATGTTGTATTATGTGATGTGTTGCATGTGTTACTATATTGTATTATGTTATGTGTTGCATGTGTTACTATATTGTATTATGTTATGTGTTGCATGTGTTACTATATTGTATTATGTTATGTGTTGCATGTGTTACTATATTGTATTATGTTATGTGTTGCATGTGTTACTATATTGTATTATGTTATGTGTTGCATGTGTTACTATATTGTATTATGTTATGTGTTGCATGTGTTACTATATTGTATTATGTTATGTGTTGCATGTGTTACTATATTGTATTATGTTATGTGTTGCATGTGTTACTATATTGTATTATGTATGTGTGCATGTGTTACTATATTGTATTATGTTATGTGTTGCATGTGTTACTATTTGTATTATGTTATGTGTTGCATGTGTTACTATATTGTATTATGTTATGTGTTGCATGTATGACTATGTTGTATTATGTGATGTGTTGCATGTGTTACTATATTGTATTATGTATGTGTTGCATGTATGACTATATTGTATTATGTTATGTGTTGCATGTGTTACTATATTGTATTATGTATGTGTTGCATGTATGGCTATGTTGTACTATGTTATGTGTTGCATGTGTTACTATGTTGTATTATGTGATGTGTTGCATGTGTTACTATATTGTATTATGTTATGTGTGCATGTATTACTATATTGTATTATGTGATGTGTTGCATGTGTTACTATATTGTATTATGTTATGTGTTGCATGTGTTACTATATTGTATTATGTTATGTGTTGCATGTGTTACTATATTGTATTATGTTATGTGTTGCATGTTTTACTATATTGTATTATGTTATGTGTTGCATGTGTTACTATATTGTATTATGTTATGTGTTGCATGTGTTACTATATTGTATTATGTTATGTGTTGCATGTGTTACTATATTGTATTATGTTATGTGTTGCATGTGTTACTATATTGTATTATGTTATGTGTTGCTGTGTACTATATGTATTATGTTATGTGTTGCATGTGTTACTATATTGTATTATGTATGTGTTGCATGTGTTACTATATGTATTATGTTATGTGTGCATGTGTTACTATATTGTATTATGTTATGTGTTGTGGGTTTAGACTATGGTATATACCTGGGTATGTTATGGGTTTTAGACTATGGTATATATCCTGGGTATGTTATGGGTTTTAGACTATGGTATATATACTGGGTATGTTATGTTATGGGTTTTAGACTATGGATATACATGGGTATGTTATGTTATGGGGTTTAGACGGTATATACATGGGTATGCTATGTTATAGGGTTTACACTATGGTATATATCCTGGGTATGTTATGTTATGGGTTTTAGACTATGGTATATAGCTGGGTATGCTATGTTATAGGGTTTAGACTATGGTATGTATCCTTGGTATGCTATGTTATAGGGTTAGACTATGGTATGTATCCTGGGGTATGTTATAGGGTAGACTATGGTATGTATCCTGGGTATGTTATGTTATGGGGTTTAGACTATGGTATATACCTGGGTATGTTATGTTATGGGGTTTAGACTATGGTATAACCTGGTATGTTATGTTATGGGGTTTAGACTATGATAATACCTGGTATGTTATGTTATGGGGTTTAGACTATGGTATATACATGGGTATGTTATGTTATGGGTTTAGACTATGTATATACCTGGGTATGTTATGTTATGGGGTTTAGACTATGATATATACCTGGGTATGTTATGTTATGGGGTTAGACTATGATATATACCGGGTATGTTATGTTATGGGGTTCAGACTATGATATATACCTGGGTATGTTATGTTATGGGTTATGTTATGTGTTGTGGGTTTAGACTATGGTATATACCTGGGTATGTTATGGGTTTTAGACTATGGTATATATCCTGGGTATGTTATGGGTTTTAGACTATGGTATATATACCTGGGTATGTTATGTTATGGGTTTTAGACTATGGTATATACATGGGTATGTTATGTTATGGGGTTTAGACTATGGTATATACATGGGTATGCTATGTTATAGGGTTTACACTATGGTATATATCCTGGGTATGTTATGTTATGGGTTTTAGACTATGGTATATAGCCTGGGTATGCTATGTTATAGGGTTTAGACTATGGTATGTATCCTTGGTATGCTATGTTATAGGGTTTAGACTATGGTATGTATCCTGGGGTATGTTATAGGGTTTAGACTATGGTATGTATCCTGGGTATGTTATGTTATGGGGTTTAGACTATGGTATATACCTGGGTATGTTATGTTATGGGGTTTAGACTATGGTATATACCTGGGTATGTTATGTTATGGGGTTTAGACTATGATATATACCTGGGTATGTTATGTTATGGGGTTTAGACTATGGTATATACATGGGTATGTTATGTTATGGGGTTTAGACTATGATATATACCTGGGTATGTTATGTTATGGGGTTTAGACTATGATATATACCTGGGTATGTTATGTTATGGGGTTTAGACTATGATATATACCTGGGTATGTTATGTTATGGGGTTCAGACTATGATATATACCTGGGTATGTTATGTTATGGGGTTTAGACTATGTATATACATGGGTATGTTATGTTATGGGTTTAGACTATGATATATACCTGGGTATGTTATGTTATGGGGTTTAGACTATAGTATATATCCTGGGTATGTTATGCTATAGGGTTTAGACTATGGTATATACCTGGGTATGTTATGTTATGGGTTTAGACTATGGTATATAGCCTGGGTATGTTATGTTATGGGGTTTAGACTATCGTATATACATGGTTATGTTATGTTATGGGGTTTAGACTATGGTAATTATCCTGAGTATGTTATGGGGTTTAGACTATGGTATATATCATGGGTATGTTATGTTATGGGGTTTAGACTATGGTATATATCATGGGTATGTTATGTTATGGGGTTTAGACTATGATATATACCTGGGTATGTTATGTTATGGGTTTAGACTATGGTATATATCTGGGTATGTTATGGGTTTAGACTAGATATATACCTGGTATTTATGTTATGGGTTTAGACTATGGTATATACATGGGTATGTTATGTTATGGGGTTTAGACTATGATATATACCTGGGTATGTTATGTTATGGGGTTTAGACTATGGTATATATCCTGGGTATGTTATGGGTTTTAGACTATGGTATATACATGGTTATGTTATGTTATAGGGTTTAGACTATGGTATATACCTGGGTATGTTATGCTATGGGGTTTAGACTATGGTATATAGCCTGGGTATGTTATGTTATGGGGTTTAGACTATCGTATATACATGGTTATGTTATGTTATGGGGTTTAGACTATGGTAATTATCCTGGGTATGTTATGGGGTTTAGACTATGGTATATACATGGGTATGTTATGTTATGGGGTTTAGACTATGGTATATACCTATGTATGTTATGTTATGGGGTTTAGACTATGGTATATATCATGGGTATGTTATGTTATGGGGATTAGACTATGGTATATATCCTGTGTATGTTATGTTATGGGGTTTAGACTATGGTAAATATCCTGGGTGTGTTATGTTATAGGGTTTAGACTATGGTATATGTCCTGGGTATGTTATGGGGTTTAGACTATGGTATATATCCTGGGTATGTCATGGGGCTTAGACTATGATATATATCCAGGGTATGTTATGTTATAGGGTTTAGACTATGGTATATACATGGGTATGTTATGTTATGGGGTTTAGACTATGATATATACCTGGGTATGTTATGTTATGGGGTTTAGACTATAGTATATATCCTGGGTATGTTATGCTATAGGGTTTAGACTATGGTATATACCTGGGTATGTTATGTTATGGGGTTTAGACTATGGTATATAGCCTGGGTATGTTATGTTATGGGGTTTAGACTATCGTATATACATGGTTATGTTATGTTATGGGGTTTAGACTATGGTATATACATGGGTATGTTATGTTATGGGGTTTAGACTATGATATACCTGGGTATGTTATTTATGGGGTTTAGACTATAGTATATATCCTGGGTATGTTATGCTATAGGGTTTAGACTATGGTATATACCTGGGTATGTTATGTTATGGGGTTTAGACTATGGTATATAGCCTGGGTATGTTATGTTATGGGGTTTAGACTATCGTATATACATGTTATGTTATGTTATGGGGTTTAGACTATGGTAATTATCCTGAGTATGTTATGGGGTTTAGACTATGGTATATATCATGGGTATGTTATGTTATGGGGTTTAGACTATGGTATATATCATGGGTATTATGTTATGGGGTTTAGACTATGATATATACCTGGGTATGTTATGTTATGGGGTTTAGACTATGGTATATACATGGGTATGTTATGTTATGGGGTTTAGACTATGATATATACCTGGGTATGTTATGTTATGGGGTTTAGACTATGTAATACATGGGTATGTATTTATGGGGTTTAGACTAGATATATACCTGGGTATGTTATGTTATGGGGTTTAGACTATGGTATATATCCTGGGTATGTTATGGGTTTTAGACTATGGTATATACATGGTTATGTTATGTTATAGGGTTTCGACTATGGTATATACCTGGGTATGTTATGTTATGGGGTTTAGACTATGGTATATAGCCTGGGTATGTTATGTTATGGGGTTTAGACTATCGTATATACATGGTTATGTTATGTTATGGGGTTTAGACTATGGTAATTATCCTGGGTATGTTATGGGGTTTAGACTATGGTATATACATGGGTATGTTATGTTATGGGGTTTAGACTATGGTATATACCTATGTATGTTATGTTATGGGGTTTAGACTATGGTATATATCATGGGTATGTTATGTTATGGGGATTAGACTATGGTATATATCCTGTGTATGTTATGTTATGGGGTTTAGACTATGGTAAATATCCTGGGTGTGTTATGTTATAGGGTTTAGACTATGGTATATGTCCTGGGTATGTTATGGGGTTTAGACTATGGTATATATCCTGGGTATGTCATGGGGCTTAGACTATGATATATATCCAGGGTATGTTATGTTATAGGGTTTAGACTATGGTATATATCCTGGGTATGTTATGTTATGGGGTTTAGACTATGGTATATATCCTGGGTATGTTATGTTATGGGGTTTAGACTATGGTATTTATCCTGGGTATGTTATGTTATGGGTTTTAGACTATGGTATATACATGGGTATGTTATGTTATGGGGTTTAGACTATGATATATATCCAGGGTATGTTATGGGGTTTAGACTATGGTATATATCCTGTGTATGTTATGGGGTTTAGACTATGGTATATACATGGGTATGTTATACTATGGGGTTTAGACTATGGTATATACATGGGTATGTTATGTTATGGGGTTTAGACTATGATATATATCCAGGGTATGTTATGGGGTTTAGACTATGGTATATATCCTGGGTATGTTATGGGGTTTAGACTATGGTATATACATGGGTATGTTATGCTATGGGGTTTAGACTATGGTATATACCTATGTATGTTATGTTATGGGGTTTAGACTATGGTATATATCCTGGGTATGTTATGTTATGGGGTTTAGACTATGGTATATACCTGTGTATGTTATGTTATGGGGTTTAGACTATGGTAAATATCATGGGTGTGTTATGTTATGGGGTTTAGACTATGGTATATATCCTGGGTATGCTATGTTATGAGTTTTAGACCTGGATGTGTTATAGGGTTTAGACTATGATATATATCCAGGATATGTTATGGGGTTTAGACTATGGTATATATCCTGGGTATGTTATGTTATGGGGTTTAGACTATGGTATGTATCCTGGGTATGCTATGTTATAGGGTTTAGACTATGGTATATATCCAGGGTATGTTATGGGGTTTAGACTATGATATATATCCAGGGTATGTTATGGGGTTTAGACTATGGTATATATCCTGCGTATGTTATGTTATGGGGTTTAGACTATGGTATATATCCTGGGTATGTTATGGGGTTTAGACTATGATATATACCTGGGTATGTTATGTTATGGGGTTTAGACTATGGTATATACCTGTGTATGTTATGTTATGGGGTTTAGACTATGGTATATATCATGGGTATGTTATGTTATGGGGTTTAGACTATGGTATATATCATGGGTATGTTATGTTATGGGGTTTAGACTATGGTATATATCATGGGTATGTTATGTTATGGGGTTTAGACTATGGTATATATCCTGGGTATGTTATGTGTTGTGGGTTTAGACTATGGTATATACCTGGGTATGTTATGTTATGAGTTTTAGACCTGGATGTGTTATAGGGTTTAGACTATGATATATACCTGGATGTGTTACAGGGTTTAGACTATGATATATACCTGGATGTGTTACAGGGTTTAGACTATGATATATACCTGGATGTGTTATAGGGTTAAGACTATGATATATACCTGGATGTATTATAGGGTTTAGACTATGGTATATACCTGGATGTGTTATAGGGTTTAGACTATGATATATACCTGGATGTGCTATAGGGTTTAGACTATGATATATACCTGGATGTGTTATAGGGTTTATACTATGGTATATAACCTGGATGTGTTATAGGGTTTAGACTATGATATATACCTGGATGTGTTATAGGGTTTATACTATGGTATATAACCTGGATGTGTTATAGGGTTTATACTATGGTATATACCTGGATGTGTTATAGGGTTTAGACTATGGTATATACCTGGATGTGTTATAGGGTTTATACTATGGTATATACCTGGATGTGTTATAGGGTTTAGACTATGGTATATAACCTGGATGTGTTATAGGGTTTAGACTATGGTATATACCTGGATGTGTTATAGGGTTTAGACTATGGTATATACCTGGATGTGTTATAGGGTTTAGACTATGGTATATACCTGGATGTGTTACAGGGTTTAGACTATGGTATATAACCTGGATGTGTTATATGGTTTAGACTATGGTATATACCTGGATGTGTTATAGGGTTTAGACTATGGTATATACCTGGATGTGTTGCAGGGTTTAGACTATGGTATATACCTGGATGTGTTATAGGGTTTAGACTATGGTATATACCTGGATGTGTTACAGGGTTTAGACTATGGTATATACCTGGATGTGTTACAGGGTTTAGACTATGGTATACACCTGGATGTGTTACAGGGTTTAGACTATGGTATATACCTGGATGTGTCATAGGGTTTGGACTATGGTATATACCTGGATGTGTTACAGGGTTTAGACTATGGTATATACCTGGATGTGTCATAGGGTTTAGACTATGGTATATACCTGGATGTGTTACAGGGTTTAGACTATGCTATATACCTGGATGTGTTATAGGGTTTAGATATAATTTTTTAAAATATCCGTTCCATTTAATTGAGACGTCTAAAATGTATGAAGTAACTTAAATATTCACCTGGATATATATAATTCACTTCAATTCAAGTTGTGTACAAGAAGGCACTCCTTGTAAATACTTTAGTGTGGAAAATATAAACGTGAGCCGCATTAACAATGCACATAGTTTACTTACCAATTCTCGTTAAAATCACCCAGCGTAAATTGTGTACATTTTATCGCGGTTTAATGCATATAATTATTCAAACTCATGTTGTCATTTGTAACTGATATTATATATATATATAACTATATACACACGAAAACTTAAATACAGCGATTATTTATAGGCCCGCAAAATGTTGGTTTCTCGTCCAACAACAGATTCCGATATTTGACTATCTTTGAAAAACTTTATTTATTTTACAACGATTGCGACATAAGCTTTAAAAACTTATATTAATCACTCTCTTTGGTGCGGATGCAAGCGTAAATGTGGTCCGTCGCGTGGAAGGAAACCGGATTACCCGGAAAAACCCCCACTTGTCCGATCTGGCGATCATCATACCATCTCACCTACTTCCCGGTCCGAGGATCGAACCCGGGTTGCATTGCATTCCACTGCGCTAATCGGACAAACTATATTTAGGTCTATAGTGTAGACCCCCGCACACACATACATTATCCACATCACCGCCCCCGCACATACATACATTGTCCACATCACCGCCCCCGCACATACATACATTGTCCACATCACCGCCCCCGCACATACATACATTGTCCACATTCACCGCCCCCGCACACACATACATTGTCCACATCACCGCCCCCGCACACACATACATTGTCCACATCACCGCCCCCGTATACATTGTCCACATCACCGCCCCCGCACATACATACATTGTCCACATCACCGCCCCCGCACACACATACATTGTCCACATCACCGCCCCCGCACACACATACATTGTCCACATCACCGCCCCCGCACACACATACATTGTCCACATCACCGCCCCCGCACACACATACATTGTCCACATCACCCCCGCACAAACATACATTGTCCACATCACCGCCCCCGCACATACATACATTGTCCACATCACCGCCCCCGCACACACATACATTGTCCACATCACCGCCCCCCCCCGCACACACATACACTGTCCACATCACCGCCCCCCCCCCGCACACACATACACTGTCCACATCACCGCCCCCGCACTCACATACATTGTCCACATCACCGCCCCCGCACTCACATACACTGTCCACATCACGGCCCCCCCCGCACACACATACACTGTCCACATCACCGCCCCCCCGCACACACATACATTGTCCACATCACCGCCCCGCACACACATACATTGTCCACATCACCGCCCCCCCCGCACACACATACATTGTCCACATCACCGCCCCCGCACACACATACATTGTCCACATCACCGCCCCCGCACACACATACATTGTCCACATCACCACCCCCGCACACACATACATTGTCCACATCACCGCCCCGCACACACATACATTGTCCACATCACCGCCCCCGTATACCTTGTCCACATCACCGCCCCCGCACACACATACATTGTCCACATCACCACCCCCGCACACACATACATTGTCCACATCACCACCCCCGCACACACATACATTGTCCACATCACCTCCCCCGTATACATTGTCCACATCACCGCCCCCGCACACACATACATTGTCCACATCACCACCCCCGCACACATACATTGTCCACATCACCACCCCCGCACACACATACATTGTCCACATCACCACCCCCGCACACACATACATTGTCCACATCACCGCCCCCCGCACACACATACATTGTCCACATCACCACCCCCGCACACACATACATTGTCCACATCACCGCCCCCCCCACACACATACATTGTCCACATCACCACCCCCGCACACACATACATTGTCCACATCACCGCCCCCGCACACATACATTGTCCACATCACCGCCCCCGCACACACATACATTGTCCGCATCACCGCCCCGCACACACATTCATTGTCCACATCACCACCCCCGCACACACATACATTGTCCACATCACCGCCCCCGCACTCACATACATTGTCCGCATCACCGCCCCGCACACACATACATTGTCCACATCACCACCCCCGCACACACATACATTGTCCACATCACCGCCCCCGCATACACATACATTGTCCACATCACCGCCCCGCACACACATACATTGTCCGCATCACCGCCCCCGCACACACATACATTGTCCGCATCACCGCCCCCGCACACACATACATTGTCCGCATCACCGCCCCCGCACACACATACATTGTCCACATCACCGCCCCCGCACACACATACATTGTCCGCATCACCGCCCCCGCACACACATACATTGTCCACATCACCGCCCCCGCACACACATACATTGTCCGCATCACCGCCCCCGCACACACATACATTGTCCGCATCACCGCCCCCGCACACACGTATGTGTCCACATCATGAGATAATACCAGTAATAAGATTATAATGTGAATAAATTGGGGAAGTCGTGATAGCACAGTGCTTTCCCTTCAGATGCGAAAGACCCGGAGTTCGCACCCAGCTGGCATGCCTGCAGGCAAGGCATTTAAATTACGTTCTTCTCTCTCACTCATGGCGATGGAATCCATCTTTAAAAATCTAAAAACTTGGGTCGCAATCGAAATGTAAACACAGTATAAACGTTATTTATTTTACAAGGAGTGCGAAACAAGCTTCAACAACGTATACTAATCACTCTCGTTGGCGCAGATGAAAGCGTATATACATTATGTGGGCATGCGTATGGGAGGAAACCGGAGTACCCAGAGTAAACCCACATGCTCACCGTACCATCTCACATATTTCCCGATCCGAAGATCGAACCCGTGTTGCATTGGTAAGAAGCGAGCGAGCATGTACACAATTAACAGAGAACATATATGGTTGGTATTAGAAAATGTATACAAACAAACTATCACTTGTGTCTGAATGTGTCGAGCAATAGTCGTAAAACTTAAACAATGTATTCTTAGTTTGTGTCCTGGACCCGAAAGCTCGATATTTTATTCTTGGTTGCTGGATCGATCGGGCTGTCAATTCCGTGTCCTTTTCTAGTGATTTATGAACTGTCAGAAACATTCTGTCTTCCGAAACTTACCGTGTGCAATTTTGTCATAATGGTCGTATAATGTTTTAACATGTTTTAGTGTGTTGTTGTTGCTAGGTAACCTAGCTGTTCTGAATATTGCAAGAATGGCGGAAACGGTTAAAACTGTGGAACATAAAGACTTCAAGGGCGGTGTGATGAGCCCCAATTCACAACGAACATTTGCAGGTTAGTTTAGTTTATATGTTGCTATACCTGGATACAAATTATTATTATTATAAAACAGTGTAATTTGTACAATACATGTAGTATTAAATTGACTATTATAAAACAGTGTAATTTGTACAATACATGTAGTATTAAATTGACTATTATAAAACAGTGTAACTTGTACAATACATGTAGTATTAAATTGACTATTATAAAACAGTGTAACTTGTACAATACATGTAGTATTAAATTGACTATTATAAAACAGTGTAACTTGTACAATACATGTAGTATTAAATTGACTATTCTATATGTCATAGAAAAACAACGTGTACATTACACATGGCAATATATATATATATGTATTCGTTTTGCAATAGTCTTACACCATTGCGGTTTAGTAAATTATGCACATTTTGTAAATAATGTTTACACATCCATTTATTCAGTCATATTCCTGTATAGTACAGAAAGATGACCTTGCATGAGTGTCTGGTTTTGTATGACAGCAATTTTAATAAAATATGCTAACCTATGATTTACGTATAGTGTTTACTTTGCTATTATGAGTTACTGGAGAAACGTTTAAAGCGGGCAGAACAATAAACGTAGCTTTAAAGCGGGCAGAACAATAAACGTAGCTTTAAAGCGGGCAGAACAATAAACGTAGCTTTAAAGCGAGCAGAACAATAAACGTAGCTTTAAAGCGGGCAGAACAATAAACGTAGCTTTAAAGCGGGCAGAACAATAAACGTAGCTTTAAAGCGGGCAGAACAATAAACGTAGCTTTAAAGCGGCAGACAATAAACGTAGCTTAAAGCGGGCAGAACAATAAACGTAGCTTTAAAGCGGGCAGAACAATAAACGTAGCTTTAAAGCGGGCAGAACAATAAACGTAGCTTTAAAGCGGGCAGAACAATAAACGTAGCTTTAAAGCGGGCAGAACAATAAACGTAGCTTTAAAGCGGGCAGAACAATAAACGTAGCTTTAAAGGGGGCAGAACAATAAACGTAGCTTTAAAGGGGGCAGAACAATAAACGTAGCTTTAAAGGGGGCAGAACAATAAACGTAGCTTTAAAGTGGACAGAACAATAAACGTAGCTTTAAAGCGGGCAGAACAATAAACGTAGCTTTAAAGGGGGCAGAACAATAAACGTAGCTTTAAAGCGGGCAGAACAATAAACGTAGCTTTAAAGGGGGCAGAACAATAAACGTAGCTTTAAAGCGGGCAGAACAATAAACGTAGCTTTAAAGGGGGCAGAACAATAAACGTAGCTTTAAAGCGGGCAGAACAATAAACGTAGCTTTAAAGGGGGCAGAACAATAAACGTAGCTTTAAAGCGGGCAGAACAATAAACGTAGCTTTAAAGTGGGCAGAACAATAAACGTAGCTTTAAAGCTGGCAGAACAATAAACGTAGCTTTAAAGCGGGCAGAACAATAAACGTAGCTTTAAAGTGGCAGAACAATAAACGTAGCTTTAAAGCGGGCAGAACAATAAACGTAGATTTAAAGCGAGCAGAACAATAAACGTAGATTTAAAGGGAGCATAACAATAAACGTAGCTTTAAAGTGGACAGAACAATAAACGTAGCTTTAAAGCGGGCAGAACAATAAACATAGCTTTAAAGCAAGCAGAACAATAAACGTAGCTTTAAAGCGAGCAGAACAATAAACGTAGCTTTAAAGCGGGCAGAACAATAAACGTAGCTTTAAAACGAGCAGAACAATAAACGTAGCTTTAAAGCGGGCAGAACAATAAACGTAGCTTTAAAGGGGGCAGAACAATAAACGTAGCTTTAAAGCGGGCAGAACAATAAACGTAGCTTTAAAGGGGGCAGAACAATAAACGTAGCTTTAAAGCGGGCAGAACAATAAACGTAGCTTTAAAGGGGGCAGAACAATAAACGTAGCTTTAAAGGGGGCAGAACAATAAACGTAGCTTTAAAGGGGGCAGAACAATAAACGTAGCTTTAAAGCGGGCAGAACAATAAACGTAGCTTTAAAGGGGGCAGAACAATAAACGTAGCTTTAAAGCGGGCAGAACAATAAACGTAGCTTTAAAGCGGGCAGAACAATAAACGTAGCTTTAAATCTGACAGAACAATAACCGTAGCTTTAAAACGAGCAGAACAATAAACGTAGCTTTAAAACGAGCAGAACAATAAACGTAGCTTTAAAGTGGACAGAACAATAAACGTAGCTTTAAAGCTGGCAGAACAATAAACGTAGCTTTAAAGCGGGCAGAACAATAAACGTAGATTTAAAGCGAGCAGAACAATAAACGTAGATTTAAAGGGAGCATAACAATAAACGTAGCTTTAAAGTGGACAGAACAATAAACGTAGCTTTAAAGCGGGCAGAACAATAAACGTAGATTTAAAGCGAGCAGAACAATAAACGTAGATTTAAAGGGACCATAACAATAAACGTAGCTCTAAAGCGGGCATAACAATAAACGTAGCTCTAAAGCGGGCAGAACAATAAACATAGCTTTAAAGCAAGCAGAACAATAAACGTAGCTTTAAAGCGAGCAGAACAATAAACGTAGCTCTAAAGCGGGCAGAACAATAAACGTAGCTTTAAAGCGAAGAGAACAATAAACGTAGCTTTAAAGCGAGCAGAACAATAAACGTAGCTTTAAAGCAAGCAGAACAATATACGTAGCTTTAAAGCGAGCAGAACAATAAACGTAGATTTAAAGCAAGCAGAACAATAAACGTAGCTTTAAAGCGGGCAGTACAATAAACGTAGCTTTAAAGCGGGCAGAACAATAAACGTAGCTTTAAATCTGACATAACAACAACCGTAGCTTTAAATCTGACAGAACAATAACCGTAGCTTTAAAACGAGCAGAACAGTAAACGTAGCTTTAAAACGAGCAGAACAATAAACGTAGCTTTAAAGCGGGCAGAACAAAAAACGTAGATTTAAAGCAAGCAGAACAATAAACGTAGATTTAAAGCGAGCAGAACAATAAACGTAGATTTAAAGCGAGCAGAACAATAAACGTAGCTTTAAAGCGGGCAGAACAAAAAACGTAGATTTAAAGCAAGCAGAACAATAAACGTAGATTTAAAGCGAGCAGAACAATAAACGTAGATTTAAAGCGAGCAGAACAATAAACGTAGATTTAAAGCGGACAGAACAATAAACGTAGATTTAAAGCAAGCAGAACAATAAACGTAGCTTTAAAGCGAGCAGAACAATAAACGTAGCTCTAAAGCGGGCAGAACAATAAACGTAGCTTTAAAGCGAGCAGAACAATAAACGTAGATTTAAAGCAAGCAGAACAATAAACGTAGATGTTTACTTTGCTATTATGAGTTACTACGGAGAAACGTTTAAACTGGGCAAAACAATAAACGTAGCTTTAAAGGGGGCAGAACAATAAACGTAGCTTTAAATCTGGCAGAACAATAGACGTAGTTTTAAAGCGGGCAGAACAATAAACGTAGCTTTAAAGCGGGCAAAACAATAAACGTAGCTTTAAAGCGAGCAGAACAATAACGTAGATTTAAAACGAGCAGAACAATAAACGTAGCTTTAAACCGAGCAGAACAATAAACGTAGATTTAAAGCAAGCAGAACAATATACGTAGGTTTAAAACGAACAGAACAATAGACGTAGCTTTAAGGCGAGCAGAACAATAAACGTAGATTTAAAGCAAGCATAACAATGTACGTAGCTTTAAAGCGAGCAGAACAATAGACGTAGATTTAAAGCAAGCAGAACAATAAACGTAGCGTTAAAGCGAGCAGAACAATAAACGTAGATTTAAAGCAAGCAGAACAATATACGTAGCTTTAAAACGAACATAACAATATACGTAGCTTTAACGCGAGCAGAACAATAAACGTAGCTTTAAAGCGAGCAGATCAGTAGACGTAGCTTTAAAGCGAGCAGATCAGTAGACGTAGCTTTAAAGCGAGCAGAACAATAAACGTAGCTTTAAAGCGACCAGAACAATAAACGTAGCTTGTTGATTGTTTAATTGTGAAAAGGAATATGACTTGCGTGGCCTTAGTTATGTTGTATATTGTGCTGTATATTATGCTGTATATTGTGCTGTATATTATGCTGTATATTGTGATGTATATTGTGCTGTATATTGTGCTGTATATTGTGCTGTATATTGTGCTGTATGTTATGCTGTATATTGTGCTGTATATTATGCTGTATATTGTGCTGTATATTATGCTGTATATTGTGCTGTATATTATGCTGTATATTGTGCTGTATATTGTGCTGTATATTGTGCTGTATATTGTGCTGTATATTATGCTGTATGCTATGCTGTATATTGTGCTGTATATTATGCTGTATATTATGCTGTATATTATGCTGTATATTATGCTGTATATTATGCTGTATATTGTGCTGTATATTGTGCTGTATATTATGCTGTATATTATGCTGTATATTGTGCTGTATATTGTGCTGTATATTGTGCTGTATATTATGCTGTATATTGTGCTGTATATTGTGCTGTATATTGTGCTGTATATTATGCTGTATATTATTTTTCATTGTAGAACTCCGACATGTCCCTACCCCAGCAACCCCCAAGCAGAAAATTATCCTGGACGAAGAATCGTTTGAGCACACGTTTCTGCAATGTATGCTGTGTAAGGAGAGATATAACATGTCAGAGAGGTATGTATGGTGTACCTGTATGTATATATATATAACATATCAGAGAGGTATGTATGGTGTACCTGTATGTATATATATAACATGTCAGAGAGGTATGTATGGTGTACCTGTATGTATATATATAACATGTCAGAGAGGTATGTATGGTGTACCTGTATGTATAGATATAACATGTCAGAGAGGTATGTATGGTGTACCTGTATGTATATATATAACATGTCAGAGAGGTATGTATGGTGTACCTGTATGTATATATATAACATGTCAGAGAGGTATGTATGGTGTACCTGTATGTATGTATATATATATATAACATGTCAGAGAGGTATGTATGGTGTACCTGTATGTATATATATAACATGTCAGAGAGGTATGTATGGTGTACCTGTATGTATATATATAACATGTCAGAGAGGTATGTATGGTGTACCTGTATGTATATATATAACATGTCAGAGAGGTATGTATGGTGTACCTGTATGTATATATATATATATAACATGTCAGAGAGGTATGTATGGTGTACCTTTATGTATATATATAACATGTCAGAGAGGTATGTATGGTGTACCTGTATGTATATATATAACATGTCAGAGAGGTATGTATGGTGTACCTGTATGTATATATATAACATGTCAGAGAGGTATGTATGGTGTAACTGTATGTATATATATATATAACATGTCAGAGAGGTATGAATGTTGTACCTGTATGTTTATATATAACATGTCAGAGAGGTATGTATGGTGTACCTGTATGTATATATATAACATGTCAGAGAGGTATGAATGGTGTACCTGTATGTATATATATATAACATGTCAGAGAGGTATGTATGGTGTACCTGTATGTATATATATAACATGTCAGAGAGGTATGTATGGTGTACCTGTATGTATATATATAACATGTCAGAGAGGTATGTATGGTGTACCTGTATGTATATATATAACATGTCAGAGAGGTATGTATGGTGTACCTGTATGTATATATATAACATGTCAGAGAGGTATGTATGGTGTACCTGTATGTATATATATATAACATGTCAGAGAGGTATGTATGGTGTACCTGTATGTATAGATATAACATGTCAGGGAGGTATGTATGGTGTACCTGTATGTATAGATATAACATTTCAGAGAGGTATGTATGGTGTACCTGTATGTATATATATATAACATGTCAGAGAGGTATGTATGGTGTACCTGTATGTATATATATAACATGTCAGAGAGGTATGTATGGTGTACCTGTATGTATAGATATAACATGTCAGAGAGGTATGTATGGTGTACCTGTATGTATAGATAAAACATGTCAAAGAGGTATGTATGGTGTACCTGTATGTATATATATATAACATGTCAGAGAGGTATGTATGGTGTACCTGTATGTATAGATATAACATGTCAGAGAGGTATGTATGGTGTACCTGTATGTATAGATATAACATGTCAGAGAGGTATGTATGGTGTACCTGTATGTATATATATAACATGTCAGAGAGGTATGTATGGTGTACCTGTATGTATATATATATAACATGTCAGAGAGGTATGTATGGTGTACCTGTATGATATATATATATATATAACATGTCAGAGAGGTATGTATGGTGTACCTGTATGTATATATATAACATGTCAGAGAGGTATGTATGGTGTACCTGTATGTATATATATAACATGTCAGAGAGGTATGTATGGTGTACCTGTATGTATATATATATAACATGTCAGAGAGGTATGTATGGTGTACCTGTATGTATATATATATAACATGTCAGAGAGGTATGTATGGTGTACCTGTATGTATATATATAACATGTCAGAGAGGTATGTATGGTGTACCTGTATGTATATATATATAACATGTCAGAGAGGTATGTATGGTGTACCTGTATGTATATATATATAACATGTCAGAGAGGTATGTATGGTGTACCTGTATGTATAGATATAACATGTCAGAGAGGTATGTATGGTGTACCTGTATGTATAGATATAACATGTCAGAGAAGTATGTATGGTGTACCTGTATGTATATATATAACATGTCAGAGAGGTATGTATGGTGTACCTGTATGTATAGATATAACATGTCAGAGAGGTATGTATGGTGTACCTGTATGTATAGATAAAACATGTCAAAGAGGTATGTATGGTGTACCTGTATGTATATATATATAACATGTCAGAGAGGTATGTATGGTGTACCTGTATGTATAGATATAACATGTCAGAGAGGTATGTATGATGTACCTGTATGTATAGATATAACATGTCAGAGAGGTATGTATGGTGTACCTGTATGTATATATATAACATGTCAGAGAGGTATGTATGGTGTACCTGTATGTATATATATATAACATGTCAGAGAGGTATGTATGGTGTACCTGTATGTATATATATATATATATAACATGTCTGAGAGGTATGTATGGTGTACCTGTATGTATAGATATAACATGTCAGAGAGGTATGTATGGTGTACCTGTATGTATATATATAACATGTCAGAGAGGTATGTATGGTGTACCTGTATGTATATATATATAACATGTCAGAGAGGTATGTATGGTGTACCTGTATGTATGTATATATATATATAACATGTCAGAGAGGTATGTATGGTGTACCTTTATGTATATATATAACATGTCAGAGAGGTATGTATGGTGTACCTGTATGTATATATATAACATGTCAGAGAGGTATGTATGGTGTACCTGTATGTATATATATAACATGTCAGAGAGGTATGTATGGTGTACCTGTATGTATATATATATAACATGTCAGAGAGGTATGTATGGTGTACCTGTATGTATATATATATAACATGTCAGAGAGGTATGTATGGTGTACCTGTATGTATATATATAACATGTCAGAGAGGTATGTATGGTGTACCTGTATGTATATATATAACATGTCAGAGAGGTATGTATGGTGTACCTGTATGTATATATATAACATGTCAGAGAGGTATGTATGGTGTACCTGTATGTATATATATAACATGTCAGAGAGGTATGTATGGTGTACCTGTATGTATATATATATAACATGTCAGAGAGGTATGTATGGTGTACCTGTATGTATATATATAACATGTCAGAGAGGTATGTATGGTGTACCTGTATGTATATATATAACATGTCAGAGAGGTATGTATGGTGTACCTGTATGTATATATATAACATGTCAGAGAGGTATGTATGGTGTACCTGTATGTATATATATAACATGTCAGAGAGGTATGTATGGTGTACCTGTATGTATATATATATATAACATATCAGAGAGGTATGTATAGTGTACCTGTATGTATATATATATAACATGTCAGAAAGGTATGTATGGTGTACCTGTAAGTATAGATATCACATGTCAGAGAGGTATGTATGGTGTACCTGTATGTATATATATAACATGTCAGAGAGGTATGTATGGTGTACCTGTATGTATATATATATAACATGTCAGATATGTATGTATGATGTACCTGTATGTATATATATATAACGTGTCAGAGAGGTATGTATGATGTACCTGTATGTATATATATAACATGTCATAGAGGTATGTATGGTGTACCTGTATGTATAGATATAATATGTCAGAGAGGTATTTATGGTGTACCTGTATGTATATATATATAACATGTCAGAGAGGTGTGTATGGTGTACCTGAATGTATATATATATAACATGTCATAGAGGTATGTATGGTGTACCTGTATGTATATATATATAACATGTCAGAGAGGTAGGTATGGTGTAACTGTATGTATATATATATATAACATGTCAGAGAGGTATGTATGGTGTACCTGTATGTATATATATAACATGTCAGAGAGGTATGTATGGTGTACCTGTATGTATATATATAACATGTCAGAGAGGTATGTATGGTGTACCTGTATGTATATATATACATGTCAGAGAGGTATGTATGTGTACCTGTATGTATATATATAACATGTCAGAGAGGTATGTATGGTGTACCTTATGTATATATATAACATGTCAGAGAGGTATGTATGGTGTACCTGTATGTATATATATAACATGTCAGAGAGGTATGTATGGTGTACCTGTATGTATATATATAACATGTCAGAGAGGTATGTATGGTGTACCTGTATGTATATATATATAACATGTCAGAGAGGTATGTATGGTGTACCTGTATGTATATATATAACATGTCAGAGAGGTATGTATGGTGTACCTGTATGTATATATATAACATGTCAGAGAGGTATGTATGGTGTACCTGTATGTATATATATATAACATGTCAGATATGTATGTATGATGTACCTGTATGTATATATATATAACATGTCAGAGAGGTATGTATGGTGTACCTGTATGTATATATATAACATGTCATAGAGGTATGTATGGTGTACCTGTATGTATAGATATAACATGTCAGAGAGGTATGTATGGTGTACCTGTATGTATATATATATAACATGTCAGAGAGGTATGTATGGTGTACCTGTATGTATATATAATAACATGTCAGAGAGGTATGTATGGTGTACCTGAATGTATATATATATATAACATGTCAGAGAGGTATGTATGGTGTACCTGTATGTATATATATATAACATGTCAGAGAGGTATGTATGGTGTACCTGTATGTATATATATAACATGTCAGAGATGTATGTATGGTGTACCTGTATGTATATATATATAACATGTCAGAGAGTTATGTATGGTGTACCTTTATGTATATATAACATGTCAGAGAGGTATGTATGGTGTACCTGTATGTATATATATAACATGTCAGAGAGGTATGTATGGTGTACCTGTATGTATATATATAACATGTCAGAGAGGTATGTATGGTGTACCTGTATGTATATATATAACATGTCAGAGAGGTATGTATGGTGTACCTGTATGTATATATATAACATGTCAGAGAGGTATGTATGGTGTACCTGTATGTATAATATAACATTCAGAGAGTATGTATGGTACCTGTATATATATATATAACATGTCAGAGAGGTATGTATGGTGTACCTGTATGTATGTATATATATAACATGTCAGAGAGGTATGTATGGTGTACCTGTATGTATGTATATATATAACATGTCAGAGAGGTATGTATGGTGTACCTGTATGTATATATATAACATGTCAGAGAGGTATGTATGGTGTACCTGTATGTACATATATAACATGTCAGAGATGTATGTATGGTGTACCTGTATGTATATATATAACATGTCAGAGAGGTATGTATGGTGTACCTGTATGTATATATATAACATGTCAGAGAGGTATGTATGGTGTACCTGTATGTATATATATAACATGTCAGAGAGGTATGTATGGTGTACCTGTATGTATATATATATAACATGTCAGAGAGGTATGTATGGTGTACCTGTATGTACATATATAACATGTTAGAGAGGTATGTATGGTGTACCTGTATGTATATATATAACATAAATGTCAGAGAGGTATGTATGGTGTACCTGTATGTATATATATATAACATGTCAGAGAGGTAGTATGGTGTACATGTATATATATATATAACATGTCAGAGAGGTATGTATGGTGTACCTGTATGTATATATATAACATGTCAGAGAGGTATGTATGGTGTACCTGTATGTATATATATAACATGTCAGAGATGTATGTATGGTGTACCTGTATGTATATATATATAACATGTCAGAGAGGTATGTATGGTGTACCTGTATGTATATATATAACATGTCAGAGAGGTATGTATGGTGTACCTGTATGTATAATATAACATGTCAGAGAGGTATGTATGGTGTACCTGTATGATATATATATAACATGTCAGAGAGGTATGTATGGTGTACCTGTATGTATATATATAACATGTCAGAGAGGTATGTATGGTGTACCTGTATGTATATATAAACATGTCAGAGAGGTATGTATGGTGTACCTGTATGTATATATATAACATGTCAGAGAGGTATGTATGGTGTACCTGTATGATATATATATAACATGTCAGAGAGGTATGTATGGTGTACCTGTATGAATATATATAATAACATGTCAGAGAGGTATGTATGGTGTACCTGTATGTATATATATATAACATGTCAGAGAGGTATGTATGGTGTACCTGTATGTATATATATAACATGTCAGAGAGGTATGTATGGTGTACCTGTATGTATATATATAACATGTCAGAGAGGTATGTATGGTGTACCTGTATGTATATATATATAACATGTCAGAGAGGTATGTATGGTGTACCTGTATGTATATATATAACATGTCAGAGAGGTATGTATGGTGTACCTGTATGTATATATATATAACATGTCAGAGAGGTATGTATGGTGTACCTGTATGTATATATATAATAACATATCAGAGAGGTATTTATTGTATACCTGTATGTATATATATAACATGTCAG
>CM026399.1:49454391-49477283 GCA_014843695.1 Archivesica marissinica | reverse complement strand
ACATGTCAGAGAGGTATGTATGGTGTACCTGTATGTATGTATATATATGTATAACATGTCAGAGAGGTATGTATGGTGTACCTGTGTGTATAGATATAACATGTCAGAGAGGTATGTATGGTGTACCTGTATGTATAGATATAACATTTCAGAGAGGTAGGTATGGTGTACCTGTATGTATATATATATAACATGTCAGAGAGGTATGTATGGTGTACCTGTATGTATATATATAAATGTCAGAGAGGTATGTATGGTGTACCTGTATGTATATATATATAACATGTCAGAGAGGTATGTATGGTGTACCTGTATGTATATATATATACATGTCAGAGAGGTATGTATTGTGTACCTGTATATATATATATATATATATATAACATGTCAGAGAGGTATGTATGGTGTACCTGTATGTATATATATAACATGTCAGAGAGGTATGTATGGTGTACCTGTATGTATATATTTAACATGTCAGAGAGGTATGTATGGTGTACCTTTATGTATATATATAACATGTCAGAGAGGTATGTATGGTGTACCTTTATGTATATATATAACATGTCAGATAGGTATGTATGGTGTACCTGTATGTATATATATAACATGTCAGATAGGTATGTATGGTGTACCTGTATGTATATATATAACATGTCAGATAGGTATGTATGGTGTACCTGTATGTATGTATATATATAACATGTCAGAGAGGTATGTATGGTGTACCTGTATGTATATATATAACATGTCAGAGAGGTATGTATGGTGTACCTGTATGTATATATATATATATATATCATGTCAGAGAGGTATGTATGGTGTACCTGTATGTATGTATATATATAACATGTCAGATAGGTATGTATGGTGTACCTGTATGTATGTATATATATAAAATGTCAGAGAGGTATGTATGGTGTACCTGTATGTATATATATAACATGTCAGAGAGGTATGTATGGTGTACCTGTATGTACATATATAACATGTCAGAGATGTATGTATGGTGTACCTGTATGTACATATATAACATGTCAGAGAGGTATGTATGGTGTACCTGTATGTATATATATAACATGTCAGAGAGGTATGTATGGTGTACCTGTATGTACATATATAACATGTTAGAGAGGTATGTATGGTGTACCTGTATGTATATATATATAACATGTCAGAGAGGTATGTATGGTGTACCTGTATGTACATATATAACATGTTAGAGAGGTATGTATGGTGTACCTGTATGTATATATATAACATGTCAGAGATGTATGTATGGTGTACCTGTATGTACATATATAACATGTCAGAGATGTATGTATGGTGTACCTGTATGTACATATATAACATGTCAGAGAGGTATGTATGGTGTACCTGTATGTATATATATAACATGTCAGAGAGGTATGTATGGTGTACCTGTATGTACATATATAACATGTTAGAGAGGTATGTATGGTGTACCTGTATGTATATATATATAACATGTCAGAGAGGTATGTATGGTGTACCTGTATGTACATATATAACATGTTAGAGAGGTATGTATGGTGTACCTGTATGTATATATATAACATGTCAGAGATGTATGTATGGTGTACCTGTATGTACATATATAACATGTCAGAGAGGTATGTATGGTGTACCTGTATGTACATATATAACATGTCAGAGAGGTATGTATGGTGTACCTGTATGTATATATATAACATGTCAGAGAGGTATGTATGGTGTACCTGTATGTATATATATAACATGTCAGAGAGGTATGTATGGTGTACCTGTATGTATATATATAACATGTCAGAGAGGTATGTATGGTGTACCTGTATGTATATATATAACATGTCAGAGAGGTATGTATGGTGTACCTGTATGTATATATATATATAACATATCAGAGAGGTATGTATGGTGTACCTGTATGTATATATATATAACATTTCAGAGAGGTATGTATGGTGTACCTGTATGTATAGATATCACATGTCAGAGAGGTATGTATGGTGTACCTGTATGTATATATATAACATGTCAGAGAGGTATGTATGGTGTACCTGTATGTATATATATATACATGTCAGATATGTATGTATGATGTACCTGTATGTATATATATATAACATGTCAGAGAGGTATGTATGGTGTACCTGTATGTATATATATAACATGTCATAGAGGTATGTATGGTGTACCTGTATGTATAGATATAACATGTCAGAGAGGTATGTATGGTGTACCTGTATGTTATATATAAACATGTCAGAGAGGTATGTATGGTGTACCTGTATGTATATATATAACATGTCAGAGAGGTATGTATGGTGTACCTGTATGTATATATATAACATGTCAGAGAGGTATGTATGGTGTACCTGTATGTATATATATAACATGTCAGAGAGGTATGTATGGTGTACCTGTATGTATATATATAACATGTCAGAGAGGTATGTATGGTGTACCTGTATGTATATATATAACATGTCAGAGAGGTATGTATGGTGTACCTGTATGTATATATATAACATGTCAGAGAGGTATGTATGGTGTACCTGTATGTATATATATAACATGTCAGAGAGGTATGTATGGTGTACCTGTATGTATATATATAACATGTCAGAGAGGTATGTATGGTGTACCTGTATGTATATATATAACATGTCAGAGAGGTATGTATGGTGTACCTGTATGTATATATATAACATGTCAGAGAGGTATGTATGGTGTACCTGTATGTATGTATATATATAACATGTCAGAGAGGTATGTATGGTGTACCTGTATGTATGTATATATATAACATGTCAGAGAGGTATGTATGGTGTACCTGTATGTATATATATAACATGTCAGAGAGGTATGTATGGTGTACCTGTATGTATATATATAACATGTCAGAGAGGTATGTATGGTGTACCTGTATGTATATATATAACATGTCAGAGAGGTATGTATGGTGTACCTGTATGTATATATATATACATGTCAGAGAGGTATGTATGGTGTACCTGTATGTATATATATAACATGTCAGAGAGGTATGTATGGTGTACCTGTATGTATATATATATTACATGTCAGAGAGGTAGGTATGGTGTACCTGTATGTATATATATATAACATGTCAGAGAGGTATGTATGGTGTACCTGTATATATATATATAACATGTCAGAGAGGTATGTATGGTGTACCTGTATGTATATATATAACATGTCAGAGAGGTATGTATGGTGTACCTGTATATATATATATAACATGTCAGAGAGGTATGTATGGTGTACCTGTATGTATATATATAACATGTCAGAGAGGTATGTATGGTGTACCTGTATGTATATATATAACATGTCAGAGAGGTATGTATGGTGTACCTGTATGTATATATATAACATGTCAGAGAGGTATGTATGGTGTACCTGTATGTATATATATAACATGTCAGAGAGGTATGTATGGTGTACCTGTATGTATATATATAACATGTCAGAGAGGTATGTATGGTGTACCTGTATGTATATATATAACATGTCAGAGAGGTATGTATGGTGTACCTGTATGTATATATATAACATGTCAGAGAGGTATGTATGGTGTACCTGTATATATATATATAACATGTCAGAGAGGTATGTATGGTGTACCTGTATATATATATATAACATGTCAGAGAGGTATGTATGGTGTACCTGTATATATATATATAACATGTCAGAGAGGTATGTATGGTGTACCTGTATATATATATATAACATGTCAGAGAGGTATGTATGGTGTACCTGTATGTATATATATAACATGTCAGAGAGGTATGTATGGTGTACCTGTATGTATATATATAACATGTCAGAGAGGTATGTATGGTGTACCTGTATGTATATATAACATGTCAGAGAGGTATGTATGGTGTACCTGTATGTATATATATAACATGTCAGAGAGGTATGTATGGTGTACCTGTATGTATATATATAACATGTCAGAGAGGTATGTATGGTGTACCTGTATGTATATATATAACATGTCAGAGAGGTATGTATGGTGTACCTGTATGTATATATATAACATGTCAGAGAGGTATTATAGAATATTGCTCGGAGGAACACTAGTGGTCTTCCAGTCGCCTAAGCTGTCGGGGCGATCCCCCCCCCCCCCACACACACACACACTCGCACACAGCTATCATGATTGACAGGAAAGTATTGTGTACAAGAAAAGATCTATCATCGTCAATTTATAAGTAAAATTTACATTTTTGTAGCGAGCAACTCCTTGTATTCCACATTCTAGCACGATATTTGCAAATTTACCTGGAATAAACAAACAGATCCAACTAAAATCCAATACATTGCATAGCCTACTGTGCAGCAATGTCGCTCAATTTTAATGAAGGTTGCCGTTTTTGATGCCTACAATTGGCAACCATCACGTAATAGAATAGGACAGAATAATTCAGTTTAAGTTTAACATTGTACATAATAATTGACACCAAATTTTGATTATTATATCTAAATACATTATATCTACATCTGCACTTGCATGATGCTAACTACAAATTGACAAGCTCACCAAAGTAAGAAGTGGATCATCAGAAAGAATGTGTTCTTAATACATATATACCCGTACTTCTGTGCGTAAGTGCGACGATTACCAAGTTTATAATAATATAATGATTACATGTGATTCTAGGTGCCCTCGCTTACTGCCGTGTCACCACGCCTTCTGTTTGGCCTGTCTCTTACATGTGTACCAGCGGGAAGAGGACTACAGACAGAGTCTAGCTCCCATCTCGTCCACAACGACCTCCAACATGGCGTTTGCAGTCTCCATCTCTTGTCCCACGTGCTCGGCTAACTTCATTTCCACGCTAGAGGGGTTGAAGCAGTTGACCACGGACCACCGGATCGTCCAGCTCATGGATTTTGTAGGAGCTACGGATAAACAGACTATCACATTTTGCCCAAACCACGCGCTTCAGCCACTAAACTTCTTCTGTGAGAAATGTGTTCAAGCGATATGCAGAGACTGCACCGTTCTAGACCATAAACTGTGTGCACAGGATCTGCTAGTCATCGACCTGACAAGTGCCACCGAGAAGTACATACCCGCCTTAGACGAAGGAGTTACCAGTATGAGCGATGAGGCGAAATCATTGACCGAGAAGGCAGCCGAATGTCAACAGGCGATGGAAAATTGTCAAAAGGGCGATGATACATTGACAAAATCGATAAAAGAATCATTTGCGAAACTTCGAAAGGCCTTAGATGAGCGTGAACAAGAGATATTAGATATGACTGGAAATCCGGTAAAATGTACGGAGGTTATTACAAATAAGATAGCCAAGCTGTCAGAGAAAGCAACAGAAGTGGGCGAGATATCAGAGGCGATTAATAAAGCTAAAACGACAGGGAAAGTTCAAGAGATGTTTCTGGTTTTCAAAAGAATTCGTGAATACGAAACAGAGTGCGGCATTGATCTAGATGAACTGCAGAAGAATGACCAACCGCCATCCACCTTCAACAAACGTGACGAACAAACAATTTTATCCAAAATATCCAACTATGGCGAAATACAATCTTCCCTTAAGAAATCAAATGGGTATAGCTCTAGTTCCGGTTCCGGTTACACAAGCGGAAGTTCCTACATGAGCAATAGTTCAGTATATTCGACGTATTCACCTTCCCCCTATACCAGTCAGCGCTATGCGCCGAGAACATACAAGTACTAACTTAGAAAATAGATGAAAGATTGAGCGAGTTGTCCGACTTCAGCTGCAGTCACGTGTCAACATTATTACCAAAGGCGTGTGCAGTCTCAACTATAAGTATAACAATATTATATTATTACCCCACCCTCCTTTCAATAGTCATTAGTGATAATAGTATAGTGGCAATGGAAGCGAACATATACAACATACGAGATGCTGTGTATTTCTCATTGCCCGTCACACCTCTTGTATACCACTGTAACCTATCATCACTGATGGTCACGGGTTCGAGCACCGCTTAAACCATGGCTCATTTATATGGACAAGTTGGCAGCTTCTTATGGAGGTTGGTGCACCAAGTACTGGTTAACCCGCTGGAGCCTGCCCAGGAAAAGTGATGTTTGGTAAACTGAAGGTCGCTCAACTGGACGGTCAGTAGCGACGCTAAATAAACTTAAATAACAAAAAGTGGCATCCATAAACACGTTGCAGCGGTGCGGATATGAGTATTAATATACCTTCTAGCTCCCTACATACAGCATTGCTCTGATGAACCCGGTTGATACATGGATAAAACAAAGTTACACAAACCCTGTGATAGTGTTTTATATATTGTCGTATATGTTGTATTCTTGTTCCCGGTCGATTGTAGTGATTATACATGGCTTCTTTCTGTTATCTATGCACTTTCTATTGTGACCCAATCCATGAGCCAATATAGCTAAACCCAAACGATAACGTGATTCCCGCGAAAAAGATAGCACGGGCTAATATTATTATAACGGGTAAAAATAAGTTTATTATCATTTATGTATGCATTACTTGGCACACATGATTATTTATTACACCCTACGTATTGATTTGGCTTATTCCAAACCTATTTATAGTAATGCTTGTAAATAACACGTTATCGTTGGGCCATACTATATAGTAGCTATACTGACATCATACCAAAACTGTGCACTTTTATAATGAGCGTTACATTTTCCATACACATTTGTAGAATTATGGATTTTACTATCATGAGTAAAGAAAATCATCCTGCACACATTGCACTAATGTACCCAATATTTAAGCGCGTGGACGTCCAAATTTGCCTATAATTGTTCTATGTATAGAATATAAGCCGAACACGATAAAATATGTAAAATATTGGAATGTGTGAGGCGTGTACTTAAAATACACACTTATATAACAAGATTCTATTAATTAAAATTGTTAATTTCGTACCGGTAGACTTATGATTCATAGTGCTATGGCCTTTTGGCAGCAGTCCCATTATAAATATAATACGTTACACTATGTTACCAGTGGAAGTCGTGATAGCGCAGTGGATGGGCGTTCGCTTCAGGTGCGAAAGCTCCGGAGTTCCAGCCCCGCTGGAGCCGTTACGATTGTGCCCTTAGGCAAGGCATTTAAATTCCACGTTGCCTCTTCTCTCTCCCTCGTGGCGATGGATTACATCAGGAATGAGGTCTCGAGAGTGATTAATATAAGTTGAAAGAACATGTTTCGCAATCGAGCTAAGATAAATTTGTATAAACTAATAATAATTGTTTGCAAGTACAAAGGTATGACGTCACGTTGGTGTTTTAAGTATAGGATATAAACAGAAAACGATCCAATATGTAAAATATTGGACTGTGTGAGGCATGTAGCGCCGAAGACAGTACCAATAATTTACATATTGGATCCGTTTGAGGCTTATATCTTACATACACACACACACTTAAACAACAAGATCCTACTAATTAAAATAGTTAATTTTGTACATGTACACGTAAGATTTAATATAATACTCTGGCCTTTTCACACCAGCCCAATATTAATAATAATGGACTGCGAGTATAAAGGTATGACAGTGTTTTATATAAGTGCACAATTTTAGTGTCAGTATATATTATAATTCTATGTATTGCAATTACATGTCGTACGATAAACACACTAACAGATTATATATGCCGAAACTAAATGAGCATACATATATATACTGTTGCATACCACATAATCCTGCATTTTAAATAAATATCTTATATATAAACATTTTTGTTTTTTTCTGTTCCATTTCTTTACTTCAAAATAGTGTTCGAAGTAAAATTACGCAAAATGAACTTATATTATTTACAGACTGCATGATCGTGCTACAGCCTTGTTAGTATATATGCATAGACAGACTGTAGCACATTTACAAGGATACCATGTTAGTATATATGCATAGACAGACTGTAGCACATTTACAAGGATACCATGTTAGTATATATGCATGGACAGACTGTAACACATTTACAAGGATACCATGTTAGTATATATGCATGGACAGACTGTAACACATTTACAAGGATACCATGTTAGTATATATGCATGGACAGACTGTAATACATTTACAAGGATACCATGTTAGTATATATGCATGGACAGACTGTAACACATTTACAAGGATACCATGTTAGTATATATGCATGGACAGACTGTAATACATTTACAAGGATACCATGTTAGTATATATGCATGGACAGACTGTAATACATTTACAAGGATACCATGTTAGTATATATGCATGGACAGACTGTAATACATTTACAAGGATACCATGTTAGTATATATGCATGGACAGACTGTAATACATTTACAAGGATACCATGTTAGTATATATGCATGGACAGACTGTAATACATTTACAAGGATACCATGTTAGTATATATGCATGGACAGACTGTAACACATTTACAAGGATACCATGTTAGTATATATGCATGGACAGACTGTAACACATTTACAAGGATACCATGTTAGTATATATGCATGGACAGACTGTAATACATTTACAAGGATACCATGTTAGTATATATGCATGGACAGACTGTAACACATTTACAAGGATACCATGTTAGTATATATGCATGGACAGACTGTAATACATTTACAAGGATACCATGTTAGTATATATGCATGGACAGACTGTAATACATTTACAAGGATACCATGTTAGTATATATGCATGGACAGACTGTAATACATTTACAAGGATACCATGTTAGTATATATGCATGGACAGACTGTAATACATTTACAAGGATACCATGTTAGTATATATGCATGGACAGACTGTAGCACATTTACAAGGATACCATGTTAGTATATATGCATGGACAGACTGTAGCACATTTACAAGGATACCATGTTAGTATATATGCATGGACAGACTGTAGCACATTTACAAGGATACCATGTTAGTATATATGCATGGACAGACTGTAGCACATTTACAAGGATACCATGTTAGTATATATGCATGGACAGGCTGTAACACATTTACAAGGATACCATGTTAGTATACATATGCATGGACAGGCTGTAGCACATTTACAAGGATACCATGTTAGTATATATGCATGGACAGGCTGTAACACATTTACAAGGATACCATGTTAGTATATATGCATGGACAGGCTGTAACACATTTACAAGGATACCATGTTAGTATATATGCATGGACAGGCTGTAGCACATTTACAAGGATACCATGTTAGTATATATGCATGGACAGACTGTAACACATTTACAAGGATACCATGTTAGTATATATGCATGGACAGACTGTAGCACATTTACAAGGATACCATGTTAGTATATATGCATGGACAGGCTGTAGCACATTTACAAGGATACCATGTTATATGCATGGACATACTGTAGCACATTTACAAGGATACAATGTTAGTATATATGCATGGACAGGCTGTAGCACATTTACAAGGATACCATGTTATATGCACGGACAGACTATAACACATTTACAAGGATACCATATTAGTATATATGCATGGACAGACTGTAGCACATTTACGAGGATACCATGTTAGTATATATGCATGGACAGGCTGTAACACATTTACAAGGATACCATGTTAGTATATATGCATGGACAGGCTGTAGCACATTTACAAGGATACGATGTTAGTATATATGCATGGACAGGCTGTAACACATTTACAAGGATACCATGTTAGTATACATATGCATGGACAGGCTGTAGCACATTTACAAGGATACCATGTTAATATACATGCATGGACAGGCTGTAACACATTTACAAGGATACCATGTTAGTATATATGCATGGACAGGCTGTAACACATTTACAAGGATACCATGTTATATGCATGGACATACTGTAGCACATTTACAAGGATACCATGTTAGTATATATGCATGGACAGGCTGTAGCACATTTACAAGGATACCATGTTATATGCACGGACAGACTATAACACATTTACAAGGATACCATGTTAGTATATATGCATGGACAGACTGTAGCACATTTACGAGGATACCATTTTAGTATATATGCATGGACAGGCTGTAACACATTTACAAGAAAACCATGTTAGTATATATGCATGGACAGGCTGTAACACATTTACAAGGATACCATGTTAGTATATATGCATGGACAGGCTGTAACACATTTACAAGAATACCATGTTTGTATATATGCATGGACAGACTGTAACACATTTACAAAGATACCATGTTATATGCATGGACATGCTGTAACACATTTACAAGGATACCATGTTATATGCATGGACTGGCTGTAGCACATTTACAAGGATACCGTGTTAGTATATATGCATGGACAGGCTGTACACATTTACATGGATACCATGGTATATGCATGGACAGGCTGTAGCACATTTACAAGGATACGATGTTAGTATATATGCATGGACAGGCTGTAACACATTTACAAGGATACCATGTTAGTATACATATGCATGGACAGGCTGTAGCACATTTACAAGGATACCATGTTAATATACATGCATGGACAGGCTGTAACACATTTACAAGGATACCATGTTAGTATATATGCATGGACAGGCTGTAACACATTTACAAGGATACCATGTTAGTATATATGCATGGACAGGCTGTAGCACATTTACAAGGATACCATGTTAGTATATATGCATGGACAGACTGTAACACATTTACAAGGATACCATGTTAGTATATATGCATGGACAGACTGTAGCACATTTACAAGGATACCATGTTAGTATATATGCATGGACAGGCTGTAGCACATTTACAAGGATACCATGTTATATGCATGGACATACTGTAGCACATTTACAAGGATACAATGTTAGTATATATGCATGGACAGGCTGTAGCACATTTACAAGGATACCATGTTATATGCACGGACAGACTATAACACATTTACAAGGATACCATATTAGTATATATGCATGGACAGACTGTAGCACATTTACGAGGATACCATGTTAGTATATATGCATGGACAGGCTGTAACACATTTACAAGGATACCATGTTAGTATATATGCATGGACAGGCTGTAGCACATTTACAAGGATACGATGTTAGTATATATGCATGGACAGACTGTAACACATTTACAAGGATACCATGTTAGTAAATATGCATGGACGAGGAAGCTGTACACATTTACAAGGATACCATGTTAGTATATATGCATGGACAGGCTGTAACACATTTACAAGGATACCATGTTAGTATATATGCATGGACAGGCTGTAGCACATTTACAAGGATACCATGTTAGTATATATGCATGGACAGACTGTAACACATTTACAAGGATACCATGTTAGTATATATGCATGGACAGACTGTAGCACATTTACAAGGATACCATGTTAGTATATATGCATGGACAGGCTGTAGCACATTTACAAGGATACCATGTTATATTATGCATGGACATACTGTAGCACATTTACAAGGATACAATGTTAGTATATATGCATGGACAGGCTGTAGCACATTTACAAGGATACCATGTTATATGCACGGACAGACTATAACACATTTACAAGGATACCATATTAGTATATATGCATGGACAGACTGTAGCACATTTACGAGGATACCATGTTAGTATATATGCATGGACAGACTGTAGCACATTTACGAGGATACCATTTTAGTATATATGCATGGACAGGCTGTAACACATTTACAAGGAAACCATGTTAGTATATATGCATGGACAGGCTGTAACACATTTACAAGGATACCATGTTAGTATATATGCATGGACAGGCTGTAACACATTTACAAGAATACCATGTTTGTATATATGCATGGACAGACTGTAACACATTTACAAAGATACCATGTTATATGCATGGACATGCTGTAACACATTTACAAGGATACCATGTTATATGCATGGACTGGCTGTAGCACATTTACAAGGATACCGTGTTAGTATATATGCATGGACAGGCTGTACACATTTACATGGATACCATGGTATATGCATGGACAGGCTGTAGCACATTTACAAGGATATGATGTTAGTATATATGCATGGACAGGCTGTAACACATTTACAAGGATACCATGTTAGTATACATATGCATGGACAGGCTGTAGCACATTTACAAGGATACCATGTTAATATACATGCATGGACAGGCTGTAGCACATTTACAAGGATACCATGTTAGTATATATGCATGGACAGGCTGTAACACATTTACAAGGATACCATGTTAGTATATATGCATGGACAGGCTGTAGCACATTTACAAGGATACCATGTTAGTATATATGCATGGACAGACTGTAACACATTTACAAGGATACCATGTTAGTATATATGCATGGACAGACTGTAGCACATTTACAAGGATACCATGTTAGTATATATGCATGGACAGGCTGTAGCACATTTACAAGGATACCATGTTATATGCATGGACATACTGTAGCACATTTACAAGGATACAATGTTAGTATATATGCATGGACAGGCTGTAGCACATTTACAAGGATACCATGTTATATGCACGGACAGACTATAACACATTTACAAGGATACCATATTAGTATATATGCATGGACAGACTGTAGCACATTTACGAGGATACCATGTTAGTATATATGCATGGACAGGCTGTAACACATTTACAAGGATACCATGTTAGTATATATGCATGGACAGGCTGTAGCACATTTACAAGGATACGATGTTAGTATATATGCATGGACAGGCTGTAACACATTTACAAGGATACCATGTTAGTATACATATGCATGGACAGGCTGTAGCACATTTACAAGGATACCATGTTAATATACATGCATGGACAGGCTGTAACACATTTACAAGGATACCATGTTAGTATATATGCATGGACAGGCTGTAACACATTTACAAGGATACCATGTTAGTATATATGCATGGACAGGCTGTAGCACATTTACAAGGATACCATGTTAGTATATATGCATGGACAGACTGTAACACATTTACAAGGATACCATGTTAGTATATATGCATGGACAGACTGTAGCACATTTACAAGGATACCATGTTAGTATATATGCATGGACAGGCTGTAGCACATTTACAAGGATACCATGATATATGCATGGACATACTGTAGCACATTTACAAGGATACAATGTTAGTATATATGCATGGACAGGCTGTAGCACATTTACAAGGATACCATGTTATATGCACGGACAGACTATAACACATTTACAAGGATACCATATTAGTATATATGCATGGACAGACTGTAGCACATTTACGAGGATACCATGTTAGTATATATGCATGGACAGGCTGTAACACATTTACAAGGATACCATGTTAGTATATATGCATGGACAGGCTGTAGCACATTTACAAGGATACCATGTTAGTATATATGCATGGACAGGCTGTAACACATTTACAAGGATACCATGTTAGTATATATGCATGGACAGGCTGTAGCACATTTACAAGGATACCATGTTATATGCATGGACAGACTGTAGCACATTTACAAGGATACCATGTTATATGCATGGACAGGCTGTAACACATTTACAAGGATACCATGTTAGTATATATGCATGGACAGGCTGTAACACATTTACAAGGATACCATGTTAGTATATATGCATGGACAGACTGTAACACATTTACAAGGATACCATGTTAGTATATATGCATGGACAGACTGTAGCACATTTACAAGGATACCATGTTAGTATATATGCATGGACAGGCTGTAGCACATTTACAAGGATACCATGTTATATGCATGGACAGACTGTAGCACATTTACAAGGATACCATGTTAGTATATATGCATGGGCTGTAGCACATTTACAAGGATACCATGTTATATGCAGGACAGACTGTAACACATTTACAAGGATACCATGTTAGTATATATGCATGGACAGACTGTAGCACATTTACAAGGATACCATGTTAGTATATATGCATGGACAGACTGTAGCACATTTACAAGGATACCATGTTAGTATATATGCATGGACAGGCTGTAACACATTTACAAGGATACCATGTTAGTATATATGCATGGACAGACTGTAACACATTTACAAGGATACCATGTTAGTATATATGCATGGACAGACTGTAGCACATTTACAAGGATACCATGTTAGTATATATGCATGGACAGGCTGTAGCACATTTACAAGGATACCATGTTAGTATATATGCATGGACAGACTGTAACACATTTACAAGGATACCATGTTATATGCATGGACAGGCTGTAGCACATTTACAAGGATACCATGTTAGTATATATGCATGGACAGGCTGTAACACATTTACAAGGATACCATGTTAGTATATATGCATGGACAGGCTGTAGCACATTTACAAGGATACCATGTTAGTATATATGCATGGACAGGCTGTAACACATTTACAAGGATACCATGTTAGTATATATGCATGGACAGACTGTAACACATTTACAAGGATACCATGTTATATGCATGGACAGACTGTAACACATTTACAAGGATACCATGTTAGTATATATGCATGGACAGACTGTAACACATTTACAAGGATACCATGTTAGTATATATGCATGGACAGACTGTAACACATTTACAAGGATACCATGTTAGTATATATGCATGGACAGACTGTAGCACATTTACAAGGATACCATGTTATATGCATGGACAGACTGTAACACATTTACAAGGATACCATGTTAGTATATATGCATGGACAGGCTGTAACACATTTACAAGGATACCATGTTAGTATATATGCATGGACAGACTGTAACACATTTACAAGGATACCATGTTAGTATATATGCATGGACAGACTGTAACACATTTACAAGGATACCATGTTATATGCATGGACAGGCTGTAACACATTTACAAGGATACCATGTTATATGCATGGACAGGCTGTAGCACATTTACAAGGATACCATGTTAGTATATATGCATGGACAGGCTGTAACACATTTACAAGGATACCATGTTAGTATATATGCATGGACAGGCTGTAGCACATTTACAAGGATACCATGTTAGTATATATGCATGGACAGGCTGTAACACATTTACAAGGATACCATGTTAGTATATATGCATGGACAGGCTGTAACACATTTACAAGGATACCATGTTAGTATATATGCATGGACAGGCTGTAGCACATTTACAAGGATACCATGTTAGTATATATGCATGGACAGACTGTAACACATTTACAAGGATACCATGTTAGTATATATGCATGGACAGACTGTAGCACATTTACAAGGATACCATGTTAGTATATATGCATGGACAGGCTGTAGCACATTTACAAGGATACCATGTTATATGCATGGACATACTGTAGCACATTTACAAGGATACCATGTTAGTATATATGCATGGACAGGCTGTAGCACATTTACAAGGATACCATGTTATATGCACGGACAGACTATAACACATTTACAAGGATACCATGTTAGTATATATGCATGGACAGACTGTAGCACATTTACGAGGATACCATGTTAGTATATATGCATGGACAGGCTGTAACACATTTACAAGGATACCATGTTAGTATATATGCATGGACAGGCTGTAACACATTTACAAGGATACCATGTTAGTATATATGCATGGACAGGCTGTAACACATTTACAAGGATACCATGTTTGTATATATGCATGGACAGACTGTAACACATTTACAAAGATACCATGTTATATGCATGGACAGCTGTAACACATTTACAAGGATACCATGTTATATGCATGGACTGGCTGTAGCACATTTACAAGGATACCGTGTTAGTATATATGCATGGACAGGCTGTACACATTTACATGGATACCATGGTATATGCATGGACAGGCTGTAGCACATTTACAAGGATACCATGTTAGTATATATGCATGGACAGGCTGTAACACATTTACAAGGATACCATGTTAGTATATATGCATGGACAGGCTGTAGCACATTTACAAGGATACCATGTTAGTATATATGCATGGACAGGCTGTAACACATTTACAAGGATACCATGTTAGTATATATGCATGGACAGGCTGTAACACATTTACAAGGATACCATGTTAGTATATATGCATGGACAGGCTGTAGCACATTTACAAGGATACCATGTTAGTATATATGCATGGACAGACTGTAACACATTTACAAGGATACCATGTTAGTATATATGCATGGACAGACTGTAGCACATTTACAAGGATACCATGTTAGTATATATGCATGGACAGGCTGTAGCACATTTACAAGGATACCATGTTATATGCATGGACATACTGTAGCACATTTACAAGGATACCATGTTAGTATATATGCATGGACAGGCTGTAGCACATTTACAAGGATACCATGTTAGTATATATGCATGGACAGACTGTAACACATTTACAAGGATACCATGTTAGTATATATGCATGGACAGACTGTAGCACATTTACAAGGATACCATGTTAGTATATATGCATGGACAGGCTGTAACACATTTACAAGGATACCATGTTAGTATATATGCATGGACAGGCTGTAGCACATTTACAAGGATACCATGTTAGTATATATGCATGGACAGGCTGTAACACATTTACAAGGATACCATGTTAGTATATATGCATGGACAGGCTGTAGCACATTTACAAGGATACCATGTTAGTATATATGCATGGACAGGCTGTAACACATTTACAAGGATACCATGTTAGTATATATGCATGGACAGGCTGTAACACATTTACAAGGATACCATGTTAGTATATATGCATGGACAGGCTGTAGCACATTTACAAGGATACCATGTTAGTATATATGCATGGACAGACTGTAACACATTTACAAGGATACCATGTTAGTATATATGCATGGACAGACTGTAGCACATTTACAAGGATACCATGTTAGTATATATGCATGGACAGGCTGTAGCACATTTACAAGGATACCATGTTATATGCATGGACATACTGTAGCACATTTACAAGGATACCATGTTAGTATATATGCATGGACAGGCTGTAGCACATTTACAAGGATACCATGTTATATGCACGGACAGACTGTAACACATTTACAAGGATACCATATTAGTATATATGCATGGACAGACTGTAGCACATTTACAAGGATACCATGTTAGTATATATGCATGGACAGGCTGTAACACATTTACAAGGATACCATGTTAGTATATATGCATGGACAGGCTGTAACACATTTACAAGGATACCATGTTAGTATATATGCATGGACAGGCTGTAACACATTTACAAGGATACCATGTTAGTATATATGCATGGACAGGCTGTAACACATTTACAAGGATACCATGTTAGTATATATGCATGGACAGGCTGTAGCACATTTACAAGGATACCATGTTAGTATATATGCATGGACAGGTTAGCACATTAAAGGATACCATGTTATATGCATGGACTGGCTGTAGCACATTTACAAGGATACCGTGTTAGTATATATGCATGGACAGGCTGTAACACATTTACAAGGATACCATGTTATATGCATGGACAGGCTGTAGCACATTTACAAGGATACCATGTTAGTATATATGCATGGACAGGCTGTAACACATTTACAAGGATACCATGTTAGTATATATGCATGGACAGGCTGTAGCACATTTACAAGGATACCATGTTAGTATATATGCATGGACAGACTGTAACACATTTACAAGGATACCATGTTAGTATATATGCATGGACAGCTGTAACACATTTACAAGGATACCATGTTAGTATATATGCATGGACAGACTGTAACACATTTACAAGGATACCATGTTAGTATATATGCATGGACAGACTGTAACACATTTACAAGGATACCATGTTAGTATATATGCATGGACAGACTGTAATACATTTACAAGGATACCATGTTAATATATATGCATGGACAGACTGTAACACATTTACAAGGATACCATGTTAGTATATATGCATGGACAGACTGTAGCACATTTACAAGGATACCATGTTAGTATATATGCATGGACAGGCTGTAGCACATTTACAAGGATACCATGTTAGTATATATGCATGGACAGACTGTAACACATTTACAAGGATACCATGTTATATGCATGGACAGGCTGTAGCACATTTACAAGGATACCATGTTACTATATATGCATGGACAGGCTGTAACACATTTACAAGGATACTATGTTAGTATATATGCATGGACAGGCTGTAGCACATTTACAAGGATAACATGTTAGTATATATGCATGGACAGGCTGTAACACATTTACAAGGATACCATGTTAGTATATATGCATGGACAGACTGTAAAACATTTACAAGGATACCATGTTATATGCATGGACAGGCTGTAACACATTTACAAGGATACCATGTTAGTATATATGCATGGACAGGCTGTAACACATTTACAAGGATACCATGTTAGTATATATGCATGGACAGGCTGTAACACATTTACAAGGATACCATGTTAGTATATATGCATGGACAGACTGTAACACATTTACAAGGATACCATGTTATATGCATGGACAGGCTGTAACACATTTACAAGGATACCATGTTAGTATATATGCATGGACAGGCTGTAACACATTTACAAGGATACCATGTTAGTATATATGCATGGACAGGCTGTAACACATTTACAAGGATACCATGTTTGTATATATGCATGGACAGACTGTAACACATTTACAAGGATACCATGTTATATGCATGGACAGGCTGTAACACATTTACAAGGATACCATGTTATATGCATGGACTGGCTGTAGCACATTTACAAGGATACCATGTTAGTATATATGCATGGACAGGCTGTAACACATTTACAAGGATACCATGTTAGTATATATGCATGGACAGGCTGTAGCACATTTACAAGGATACCATGTTAGTATATATGCATGGACAGGCTGTAACACATTTACAAGGATACCATGTTAGTATATATGCATGGACAGGCTGTAACACATTTACAAGGATACCATGTTAGTATATATGCATGGACAGACTGTAGCACATTTACAAGGATACCATGTTAGTATATATGCATGGACAGACTGTAACACATTTACAAGGATACCATGTTAGTATATATGCATGGACAGACTGTAGCACATTTACAAGGATACCATGTTAGTATATATGCATGGACAGACTGTAACACATTTACAAGGATACCATGTTAGTATATATGCATGGACAGACTGTAACACATTTACAAGGATACCATGTTAGTATATATGCATGGACAGGCTGTAGCACATTTACAAGGATACCATGTTAGTATATATGCATGGACAGACTGTAACACATTTACAAGGATACCATGTTAGTATATATGCATGGACAGACTGTAGCACATTTACAAGGATACCATGTTAGTATATATGCATGGACAGGCTGTAACACATTTACAAGGATACCATGTTAGTATATATGCATGGACAGACTGTAACACATTTACAAGGATACCATGTTAGTATATATGCATGGACAGGCTGTAACACATTTACAAGGATACCATGTTAGTATATATGCATGGACAGACTGTAACACATTTACAAGGATACCATGTTATATGCATGGACAGACTGTAACACATTTACAAGGATACCATGTTATATGCATGGACAGGCTGTAGCACATTTACAAGGATACCATGTTAGTATATATGCATGGACAGACTGTACACATTTACAAGGATACCATGTTAGTATATATGCATGGACAGGCTGTAGCACATTTACAAGGATACCATGTTAGTATATATGCATGGACAGGCTGTAACACATTTACAAGGATACCATGTTAGTATATATGCATGGACAGGCTGTAGCACATTTACAAGGATACCATGTTAATATATGCATGGACAGACTGTAACACATTTACAAGGATACCATGTTAGTATATATGCATGGACAGACTGTAACACATTTACAAGGATACCATGTTAGTATATATGCATGGACAGGCTGTAACACATTTACAAGGATACCATGTTAGTATATATGCATGGACAGACTGTAACACATTTACAAGGATACCATGTTAGTATATATGCATGGACAGACTGTAGCACATTTACAAGGATACCATGTTAGTATATATGCATGGACAGGCTGTAGCACATTTACAAGGATACCATGTTATATGCATGGACAGACTGTAGCACATTTACAAGGATACCATGTTAGTATATATGCATGGACAGGCTGTAGCACATTTACAAGGATACCATGTTATATGCATGGACAGACTGTAACACATTTACAAGGATACCATGTTAGTATATATGCATGGACAGACTGTAGCACATTTACAAGGATACCATGTTAGTATATATGCATGGACAGGCTGTAACACATTTACAAGGATACCATGTTAGTATATATGCATGGACAGGCTGTAACACATTTACAAGGATACCATGTTAGTATATATGCATGGACAGACTGTAACACATTTACAAGGATACCATGTTAGTATATATGCATGGACAGGCTGTAACACATTTACAAGGATACCATGTTAGTATATATGCATGGACAGACTGTAGCACATTTACAAGGATACCATGTTAGTATATATGCATGGACAGGCTGTAACACATTTACAAGGATACCATGTTAGTATATATGCATGGACAGACTGTAACACATTTACAAGGATACCATGTTAGTATATATGCATGGACAGACTGTAACACATTTACAAGGATACCATGTTAGTATATATGCATGGACAGGCTGTAGCACATTTACAAGGATACCATGTTAGTATATATGCATGGACAGGCTGTAATACATTTACAAGGATACCATGTTAGTATATATGCATGGACAGACTGTAACACATTTACAAGGATACCATGTTAGTATATATGCATGGACAGACTGTAGCACATTTACAAGGATACCATGTTATATGCATGGACAGACTGTAATACATTTACAAGGATACCATGTTAGTATATATGCATGGACAGGCTGTAACACATTTACAAGGATACCATGTTAGTATATATGCATGGACAGACTGTAACACATTTACAAGGATACCATGTTAGTATATATGCATGGACAGGCTGTAACACATTTACAAGGATACCATGTTAGTATATATGCATGGACAGACTGTAATACATTTACAAGGATACCATGTTAGTATATATGCATGGACAGGCTGTAGCACATTTACAAGGATACCATGTTAGTATATATGCATGGACAGACTGTAATACATTTACAAGGATACCATGTTAGTATATATGCATGGACAGACTGTAACACATTTACAAGGATACCATGTTAGTATATATGCATGGACAGACTGTAGCACATTTACAAGGATACCATGTTAGTATATATGCATGGACAGACTGTAATACATTTACAAGGATACCATGTTAGTATATATGCATGGACAGGCTGTAACACATTTACAAGGATACCATGTTAGTATATATGCATGGACAGACTGTAACACATTTACAAGGATACCATGTTAGTATATATGCATGGACAGGCTGTAGCACATTTACAAGGATACCATGTTAGTATATATGCATGGACAGACTGTAGCACATTTACAAGGATACCATGTTATATGCATGGACAGACTGTAATACATTTACAAGGATACCATGTTAGTATATATGCATGGACAGGCTGTAACACATTTACAAGGATACCATGTTAGTATATATGCATGGACAGACTGTAATACATTTACAAGGATACCATGTTAGTATATATGCATGGACAGGCTGTAACACATTTACAAGGATACCATGTTAGTATATATGCATGGACAGACTGTAATACATTTACAAGGATACCATGTTAGTATATATGCATGGACAGGCTGTAGCACATTTACAAGGATACCATGTTAGTATATATGCATGGACAGACTGTAATACATTTACAAGGATACCATGTTAGTATATATGCATGGACAGGCTGTAACACATTTACAAGGATACCATGTTAGTATATATGCATGGACAGACTGTAACACATTTACAAGGATACCATGTTAGTATATATGCATGGACAGACTGTAACACATTTACAAGGATACCATGTTAGTATATATGCATGGACAGGCTGTAGCACATTTACAAGGATACCATGTTTATATATGCATGGACAGCTGTAACATTAAAGGATACCATGTTAGTATATATGCATGGACAGACTGTAGCACATTTACAAGGATACCATGTTAGTATATATGCATGGACAGACTGTAATACATTTACAAGGATACCATGTTAGTATATATGCATGGACAGACTGTAACACATTTACAAGGATACCATGTTAGTATATATGCATGGACAGACTGTAGCACATTTACAAGGATACCATGTTAGTATATATGCATGGACAGACTGTAACACATTTACAAGGATACCATGTTAGTATATATGCATGGACAGACTGTAATACATTTACAAGGATACCATGTTAGTATATATGCATGGACAGACTGTAACACATTTACAAGGATACCATGTTAGTATATATGCATGGACAGACTGTAATACATTTACAAGGATACCATGTTAGTATATATGCATGGACAGACTGTAATACATTTACAAGGATACCATGTTAGTATATATGCATGGACAGGCTGTAGCACATTTACAAGGATACCATGTTAGTATATATGCATGGACAGACTGTAACACATTTACAAGGATACCATGTTAGTATATATGCATGGACAGACTGTAGCACATTTACAAGGATACCATGTTAGTATATATGCACGGACAGACTGTAGCACATTT
>CM026399.1:49439102-49453391 GCA_014843695.1 Archivesica marissinica | reverse complement strand
GAGATGTTGCAATACTCGGTGTATTAAGGCTCGATAGTGACCTCTTTAGACATGGACTCCTGGTGGAGATGCTGCAACACCTGGTATTAAGGCTAGATATTGACCTCTTTAGACATGGACTCCTGGTGGAGATGCAGCAATACCTGGTATTAAGGCTAGATAGTGACCTCTTTAGACATGGAATCCTGGTGGAGATGCTGCAATATCTGGTATTAAGGCTAGATAGTGACCTCTTTAGACATGGACTCCTGGTGGAGATGCAGCAATACCTGGTATTAAGGCTCGATAGTGACCTCTTTAGACATGGACTCCTGGTGGAGATGCTGCAACACCTGGTATTAAGGCTAGATAGTGACCTCTTTAGACATGGACTCCTGGTGGAGATGCTGCAACACCTGGTATTAAGGCTAGATAGTGACCTCTTTAGACATGGACTCCTGGTGGAGATGCTGCAACACCTGGTATTAAGGCTAGATATTGACCTCTTTAGACATGGACTCCTGGTGGAGATGCTGCAACACCTGGTATTAAGGCTAGATATTGACCTCTTTAGACATGGACTCCTGGTGGAGATGCTGCAACACCTGGTATTAAGGCTAGATATTGACCTCTTTAGACATGGACTCCTGGTGGAGATGCTGCAACACCTGGTATTAAGGCTAGATATTGACCTCTTTAGACATGGACTCCTGGTGGAGATGCTGCAATACCTGGTATTAAGGCTCGATAGTGACCTCTTTAGACATGGAATCGAACCTCGTGGAGATGCAGCAACACCTGGTATTAAGGCTAGATATCGACCTCTTTAGACATGGAATCGAACCTCGTGGAGCTGCAGCAACACCTGGTATTAAGGCTAGATATTGACCTCTTTAGACATGGAATCGAACCTCGTGGAGTGGTAGCAATACCTGGTATTAAGGCTAGATATTGACCTCTTTAGACATGGAATCGAACCTCATGGAGATGCAGCAACACCTGGTATTAAGGCTCGATATTGTCCTCTTTAGAAATGGAATCGAACCTCGTGGAGATGCTGCAATACCTGGTATTAAGGCTAGATATTGACCTCATTAGACATGGACTCCTGGTGGAGATGCTGCAATACCTGGTATTAAGGCTAGAGAGTGACCTCTTTAGACATGGAATCAACCTCGTGGAGATGCAGCAACACCTGGTATTAAGGCTAGATATCAACCTCTTTAGACATGAAATCGAACCTCGTGGAGATGCAGCAACACCTGGTATTAAGGCTAGATATTGACCTCTTTAGACATGGAATCGAACCTCGTGGAGTGGCAGCAACACCTGGTATTAAGGCTCGATATTGACCTCTTTAGACATGGAATCGAACCTCGTGGAGCTGCAGCAATACCTGGTATTAAGGCTAGATATTGACCTCTTTAGACATGGAATCGAACCTCATGGAGATGCAGCAACACCTGGTATTAAGGCTCGATATTGTCCTCTTTAGAAATGGAATCGAACCTCGTGGAGATGCTGCAATACCTGGTATTAAGGCTAGATAGTGACCTCTTTAGACATGGACTCCTGGTGGAGATGCTGCAATACCCGGTGTATTAAGGTTCTATAGTGACCTCTTTAGACATGGACTCCTGATGGAGATGCTGCAACACCTGATATTAAGGCTGGATAGTGACCTCTTTAGACATGGACTCCTGGTGGAGATGCTGCAACACCTGGTATTAAGGCTAGATAGTGACCTCTTTAGACATGGACTCCTGGTGGAGATGCTGCAATACCTGGTATTAAGGCTAGATAGTGACCTCTTTAGACATGGACTCCTGGTGGAGATGCAGCAATACCTGGTATTAAGGCTCGATAGTGACCTCTTTAGACATGGACTCCTGGTGGAGATGCTGCAACACCTGGTATTAAGGCTAGATAGTGACCTCTTTAGACATGGACTCCTGGTGGAGATGCTGCAACACCTGGTATTAAGGCTAGATATTGACCTCTTTAGACATGGACTCCTGGTGGAGATGCTGCAACACCTGGTATTAAGGCTAGATATTGACCTCTTTAGACATGGACTCCTGGTGGAGATGCTGCAACACCTGGTATTAAGGCTAGATAGTGACCTCTTTAGACATGGACTCCTGGTGGAGATGCAGCAACACCTGGTATTAAGGCTAGATATCAACCTCTTTAGACATGGAATCAACCTCGTGGAGCTGCAGCAACACCTGGTATTAAGGCTAGATATTGACCTTTAGACCTGGAATCAACCTCGTGGAGTGGTAGCAACACCTGGTATTAAGGCTCGATATTGACCTCTTTAGACATGGAATCGAACCTCGTGGAGATGCTGCAATACCTGGTATTAAGGCTAGATAGTGACCTCTTTAGACATGGACTCCTGGTGGAGATGCTGCAACACCTGGTATTAAGGCTGGATAGTGACCTCTTTAGACATGGACTCCTGGTGGAGATGCTGCAACACCTGGTATTAAGGCTAGATAGTGACCTCTTTAGACATGGACTCCTGGTGGAGATGCTGCAATACTGGTATTAAGGCTAGATAGTGACCTCTTTAGACATGGACTCCTGGTGGAGATGCTGCAATACTGGTATAAGGCTAGATAGTGACCTATTTAGACATGGAACTCCTGGTGGAGATGCTGCAACACCTGGTATTAAGGCTAGATATTGACCTATTTGACATTGACTCCATGGTGAGATGCTGCAATACCTGTATTAATGCTAGATAGTGACCTCTTTAGAAATGGGAACCTCGTGGAGATGCTGCAACACCTGGTATAAGGCTAGATATTGAACTCTTTAGACATGGACTCCTGGTGGAGATGCTGCAATACCTGGTATTAAGGCTAGATAGTGACCTCTTTAGACATGGACTCCTGGTGGAGATGCTGCAATACCTGGTATTAAGCCTAGATAGTGACCTCTTTAGACATGGACTCCTGGTGGAGATGCTGCAACACCTGGTATTAAGGCTAGATAGTGACCTCTTTAGACATGGACTCCTGGTGGAGATGCTGCAATACCTGGTATTAAGGTAGATAGTGACCTCTTTAGACATCGAATCGAACCTCGTGGAGATGCAGCAACACCTGGTATTAAGGCTAGATAGTGACCTCTTTAGACATGGAATCGAACCTCGTGGAGATGAAGCAACACCTGGTATTAAGGCTAGATAGTGACCTCTTTAGACATGGAATCGAACCTCGTGGAGATGCAGCAACACCTGGTATTAAGGCTAGATATTGACCTCTTTAGACATGGAATCGAACCACGTGGAGATGCAGCAACACCTGGTATTAAGGCTAGATAGTGACCTCTTTAGACATGGAATCGAACCTCGTGGAGATGCAGCAACATCTGGTATTAAGGCTAGATATTGACCTCTTTAGACGTGGACTCCTGGTGGAGATGCAGCAACACCTGGTATTAAGGCTAGATAGTGACCTCTTTAGACATGGAATCGAACCTCGTGGAGATGCAGCAACACCTGGTATTAAGGCTAGATATTGACCTCTTTAGACGTGGACTCCTGGTGGAGATGCAGCAACACCTGGTATTAAGGCTAACTATTGACCTCTTTAGACGTGCACTCCTGGTGGAGATGCAGCAACACCTGGTATTAAGGCTAGATAGTGACGTCTTTAGACATGGAATCGAACCTGGTGGAGAAGCAGCAACACCTGGTATTAAGGCTAGATAGTGACACTATGTATTCATGCTCAATAGTGACCTTGTATTTGTTCAGACTCGATTGATGACCTCTTGTATTGTTCAGACTCGATTGATGACCACTTGTACGTGTTCAGACTCGATTGATGACCTCTTGTATTGCGCAGACTCGATTGGTGACCTCTTGTACGTGTTCAGACTCCATTGGTGACCTTGACGGCGTTCAGACTCTAGTGGTGACCTTGTAGGTGTTCAGGCTGGATTGGTGACCTTGTATGTGTTCAGGCTCGATTGGTGACCTTGTATGTGTTCAGGCTCGATTGGTGACCTATTAGGTGTCCAGACTCTATTGGTGACCTTGTATGTGTTCAGGCTCTATTGGTGACCTTGTAGGTGTTCAGGCTCGATTGGTGACCTTATAGGTGTTCAGACTGGATTGGTGACCTTATAGGTGTTCAGATTGGATTGGTGACCGTGTTGGTGTTCAGGCTCGATTGGTGACCTTATATGTGTTTAGGCTCGATTGGTGACCTATTAGGTGTCCATACTCTATTGGTGACCTTGTAGGTGTTCAGACTGGATTGGTGACCTTGTATGTGTTCATGCTGGATTGGTGACCGTGTATGTGTTCATGCTGGATTGGTGACCGTGTATGTGTTCAGGCTGGATTGGTGACCTTGTATGTGTTCATGCTGGATTGGTGACCGTGTAGGTGTTCAGGCTGGATTGGTGACCTTGTAGGTGTTCAGGCTGGATTGGTGACCGTGTATGTGTTCAGGCTGGATTGGTGACCGTGTATGTGTTCATGCTGGATTGGTGACCGTGTATGTGTTCAGACTGGATTGGTGACCGTGTATGTGTTCATGCTGGATTGGTGACCGTGTATGTGTTCATGCTGGATTGGTGACCGTGTATGTGTTAAGGCTGGATTGGTGACCTTGTATGCGTTCATGCTGGATTGGTGACCGTGTATGTGTTCAGGCTGGATTGGTGACCCTGTAGGTGTTCAGGCTGGATTGGTGACCGTGTATGTGTTCATGCTGGATTGGTGACCGTGTATGTGTTCAGGCTGGATTGGTGACCGTGTAGGTGTTCAGGCTGGATTGGTGACCGTGTATGTGTTCAGGCTGGATTGGTGACCGTGTATGTGTTCATGCTGGATTGGTGACCGTGTATATGTTCATGCTGGATTGGTGACCGTGTATGTGTTCATGCTGGATTGGTGACCTTGTAAGTTTTCATGCTGGATTGGTGACCGTGTATGTGTTCAGGCTGGATTGGTGACCGTGTATGTGTTCATGCTGGATTGGTGACCTTGTATGTGTTCATGCTGGATTGGTGACCGTGTATGTGTTCATGCTGGATTGGTGACCGTGTATGTGTTCATGCTGGATTGGTGACCTTGTAAGTGTTCATGCTGGATTGGTGACCGTGTATGTGTTCAAGCTGGATTGGTGACCGTGTATGTGTTCATGCTGGATTGGTGACCTTGTAAGTGTTCATGCTGGATTGGTGACCGTGTATGTGTTCATGCTGGATTGGTGACCGTGTATGTGTTCAGGCTGGATTGGTGACCGTGTATGTGTTCATGCTGGATTGGTGACCTTGTAAGTTTTCATGCTGGATTGGTGACCTTGGAGGTGTTCAGGCTGGATTGATGACCTCTTGTAAGTGTTTAGGTTCGGTTGGTGACCCTGTATGTGTCCAGGCTCTATTGGTGACCTTGTAAGTGTTCAGGCTGGATTGGTGACCTTGTAGGTGTTCAGACTCTATTGGTGACCTTGTAGGTGTTCAGACAGGATTGGTGACTTCTTAGGTGTTCAGCCTCGATTGGTGACCTCTTGTAGGTGTTCATGTTCAATTGATGACCTTGTAGGTGTTCAGGTTCGACTGGTGGCATCTTGCAGGTGTTCTGACACACGATTAGTGACCTTGTAGGTGACCTATTGATGATCATACAAGGGTTAGAAGACAGTCATAATGTTACCTGGTTGTTCTGGAGTCGTACAAGAGTTTACGTGTTGTCGGAATGGCAGTATATAATGATAAGTATATTTCATCATATATGGAATGAATCCTCGTGCACTTACTGAACAAACATATGTTCAAAACATGCTGCTAACCTCAAATAATGTTGGGTCTATATAAAATGAGAATGTTCTGGGGTTGGAATTACGTTATGTATTATCGTGCACTTGAATTGTTCATTTTCATTACACACTTGTTTAATTTTCCAAATTGAGCAATGTACATAGGATCTTATATGAGTGCTGGTTTTATACGGTATACTGTATTTTATGAAGCGAGTTTTGGAATTTTGCTATTAAAACGAGTTTCATAAAATAGTGCATCAAATCACGACGAATGTAAGATTCACATTACCACATAACAACAACCATCTATTTGAAAATACTTTTCTGTTTGTCAGTAGGCTTTGGAGCATTAGTACATCTCAAGGAAATCAGTAGGGTGCATCTGTACACCGTAGTAAAGGAAATCAGTAGGGTGCATCCGTACACCGTAGTAAAGGAAATCAGTAGGGTGCATCCGTACACCGTAGTAAAGGAAACCAGTAGGGTGCATCCGTACACCGTAGTAAAGGAAATCAGTAGGGTGCATCCGTACACCGTAGTAAAGGAAATCAGTAGGGTGCATCTGTACACCGTAGTAAAGGCAATCAGTAGGGTGCATCCGTACACCGTAGTAAAGGAAATCAGTAGGGTGCATCCGTACACCGTAGTAAAGGAAATCAGTAGGGTGCATCTGTACACCGCAGTAAAGGAAATCAGTAGGGTGCATCTGTACACCGTAGTAAAGGAAATCAGTAGGGTGCATCCGTACACCATAGTAAAGGAAATCAGTAGGGTGCATCCGTACACCGTAGTAAAGGAAATCAGTAGGGTGCATCCGTACACTGTAGTAAAGGAAATCAGTAGGGTGCATCCGTACACCGTAGTAAAGGAAATGTGTAGGGTGCATCCGTACATCGTAGTAAAGGAAATCAGTAGGGTGCATCCGTACACCGTAGTAAAGGAAATCAGTAGGGTGCATCCGTACACCCTAGTAAAGGAAATCAGTAGGGTGCATCCGTACACCGTAGTAAAGGAAATCAGCAGGGTGCATCCGTACACCGTAGTAAAGGAAATCAGCAGGGTGCATCCGTACACCGTAGTAAAGGAAATCAGTAGGGTGCATCCGTACACCGTAGTAAAGGAATTCAGTAGGGTGCATCCGTACACCCGTAGTAAAGGAAATCAGTAGGGTGCATCCGCGCACCGTAGTAAAGGAAATCAGTAGGTGCATCCGTACACCGTAGTAAAGGAAATCAGTAGGGTGCATCCGTACACCGTAGTAAAGGAAATCAGTATGGTGCATCCGTACACCGTAGTAAAGGAAACCAGTAGGGTGCATCCGTACACCGTAGTAAAGGAAATCAGTAGGGTGCATCCGTACACCGTAGTAAAGAAAATCAGTAGGGTGCATCTGTACACCGTAGTAAAGGCAATCAGTAGGGTGCATCCGTACACCGTAGTAAAGGAAATCAGTAGGGTGCATCCGTACACCGTAGTAAAGGAAATCAGTAGGGTGCATCTGTACACCGTAGTAAAGGAAATCAGTAGGGTGCATCTGTACACCGTAGTAAAGGAAATCAGTAGGGTGCATCCGTACACCATAGTAAAGGAAATCAGTAGGGTGCATCCGTACACCGTAGTAAAGGAAATCAGTAGGGTGCATCCGTACACCGTAGTAAAGAAAATCAGTAGGGTGCATCTGTACACCGTAGTAAAGGAAATCAGTAGGGTGCATCTGTACACCGTAGTAAAGGAAATCAGTAGGGTGCATCCGTACACCATAGTAAAGGAAATCAGTAGGGTGCATCAGTACACCGTAGTAAAGGAAATCAGTAGGGTGCATCCGTACACTGTAGTAAAGGAAATCAGTAGGGTGCATCCGTACACCGTAGTAAATGAAATGTGTAGGGTGCATCCGTACATCGTAGTAAAGGAAATCAGTAGGGTGCATCCGTACACCGTAGTAAAGGAAATCAGTAGGGTGCATCCGTACACCCTAGTAAAGGAAATCAGTAGGGTGCATCCGTACACCGTAGTAAAGGAAATCAGCAGGGTGCATCCGTACACCGTAGTAAAGGAAATCAGTAGGGTGCATCCGTACACCGTAGTAAAGGAAATCAGTAGGGTGCATCCGCGCACCGTAGTAAAGGAAATCAGTAGGGTGCATCCGTACATCGTAGTAAAGGAAATCAGTAGGGTGCATCCGTACACCGTAGTAAAGGAAATCAGTATGGTGCATCCGTACACCGTAGTAAAGGAAATCAGTAGGGTGCATCCGTACACCGTAGTAAAGGAAATCAGTAGGGTGCATCCGTACACTGTAGTAAAGGAAATCAGTAGGGTGCATCCGTACACCGTAGTAAAGGAAATCAGTAGGGTGCATCCGTACACCGGAGTAAAGGAAATCAGTAGGGTGCATCAGTACACCGTAGTAAAGGAAATCAGTAGGGTGCATCCATACACCGGAGTAAAGGAAATCAATAGTGTGCATCCGTACACCGTAGTAAAGGAAATCAGTAGGGTGCATCCGTACACCATAGTAAAGGAAATCAGTAGGGTGCATCTGTACACCATAGTAAAGGAAATCAGTAGGGTGCATTCGTACACTGTAGTAAAGGAAATCAGTAGGGTGCATACAGTCTATCCATGCATATATACTAACATGGTATCCTTGTAAATGTGTTACAGCCTGTCCATGCATATATACTAACATGGTATCCTTGTAAATGTATTACAGTCTGTCCATGCATATATACTAACATGGTATCCTTGTAAATGTATTACAGTCTGTCCATGCATATATACTAACATGGTATCCTTGTAAATGTATTACAGTCTGTCCATGCATATATACTAACATGGTATCCTTGTAAATGTGTTACAGCCTGTCCATGCATATATACTAACATGGTATCCTTGTAAATGTATTACAGTCTGTCCATGCATATATACTAACATGGTATCCTTGTAAATGTGTTACAGTCTGTCCATGCATATATACTAACATGGTATCCTTGTAAATGTGTTACAGTCTGTCCATGCATATATACTAACATGGTATCCTTGTAAATGTGTTACAGTCTGTCCATGCATATATACTAACATGGTATCCTTGTAAATGTGCTACAGCCTGTCCATGCATATATACTAACATGGTATCCTTGTAAATGTGTTACAGTCTGTCCATGCATATATACTAACATGGTATCCTTGTAAATGTGTTACAGTCTGTCCATGCATATATACTAACATGGTATCCTTGTAAATGTGTTACAGTCTGTCCATGCATATATACTAACATGGTATCCTTGTAAATGTGTTACAGTCTGTCCATGCATATATACTAACATGGTATCCTTGTAAATGTGTTACAGTCTGTCCATGCATATATACTAACATGGTATCCTTGTAAATGTGTTACAGTCTGTCCATGCATATATACTAACATGGTATCCTTGTAAATGTGTTACAGTCTGTCCATGCATATATACTAACATGGTATCCTTGTAAATGTGCTACAGCCTGTCCATGCATATATACTAACATGGTATCCTTGTAAATGTGTTACAGTCTGTCCATGCATATATACTAACATGGTATCCTTGTAAATGTGCTACAGCCTGTCCATGCATATATACTAACATGGTATCCTTGTAAATGTGTTACAGCCTGTCCATGCATATATACTAACATGGTATCCTTGTAAATGTGCTACAGTCTGTCCATGCATATATACTAACATGGTATCCTTGTAAATGTATTACAGTCTGTCCATGCATATATACTAACATGGTATCCTTGTAAATGTGCTACAGTCTGTCCATGCATATAACATGGTATCCTTGTAAATGTGTTACAGCCTGTCCATGCATATATACTAACATGGTATCCTTGTAAATGTATTACAGCCTGTCCATGCATATATACTAACATGGTATCCTTGTAAATGTATTACAGTCTGTCCATGCATATAACATGGTATCCTTGTAAATGTGCTACAGTCTGTCCATGCATATATACTAACATGGTATCCTTGTAAATGTGTTACAGTCTGTCCATGCATATATACTAACATGGTATCCTTGTAAATGTGCTACAGTCTGTCCATGCATATATACTAACATGGTATCCTTGTAAATGTGTTACAGCCTGTCCATGCATATATACTAACATGGTATCCTTGTAAATGTGCTACAGTCTGTCCATGCATATATACTAACATGGTATCCTTGTAAATGTATTACAGTCTGTCCATGCATATATACTAACATGGTATCCTTGTAAATGTGCTACAGTCTGTCCATGCATATATACTAACATGGTATCCTTGTAAATGTATTACAGTCTGTCCATGCATATATACTAACATGGTATCCTTGTAAATGTATTACAGTCTGTCCATGCATATATACTAACATGGTATCCTTGTAAATGTATTACAGTCTGTCCATGCATATATACTAACATGGTATCCTTGTAAATGTATTACAGTCTGTCCATGCATATATACTAACATGGTATCCTTGTAAATGTGTTACAGCCTGTCCATGCATATATACTAACATGGTATCCTTGTAAATGTATTACAGTCTGTCCATGCATATATACTAACATGGTATCCTTGTAAATGTGTTACAGTCTGTCCATGCATATATACTAACATGGTATCCTTGTAAATGTATTACAGTCTGTCCATGCATATATACTAACATGGTATCCTTGTAAATGTATTACAGTCTGTCCATGCATATATACTAACATGGTATCCTTGTAAATGTGTTACAGTCTGTCCATGCATATATACTAACATGGTATCCTTGTAAATGTGTTACAGTCTGTCCATGCATATATACTAACATGGTATCCTTGTAAATGTGTTACAGTCTGTCCATGCATATATACTAACATGGTATCCTTGTAAATGTGCTACAGTCTGTCCATGCATATATACTAACATGGTATCCTTGTAAATGTGCTACAGTCTGTCCATGCATATAACATGGTATCCTTGTAAATGTGCTACAGTCTGTCCATGCATATAACATGGTATCCTTGTAAATGTGTTACAGCCTGTCCATGCATATATACTAACATGGTATCCTTGTAAATGTGCTACAGTCTGTCCATGCATATATACTAACATGGTATCCTTGTAAATGTATTACAGTCTGTCCATGCATATATACTAACATGGTATCCTTGTAAATGTGTTACAGTCTGTCCATGCATATATACTAACATGGTATCCTTGTAAATGTATTACAGTCTGTCCATGCATATATACTAACATGGTATCCTTGTAAATGTATTACAGTCTGTCCATGCATATATACTAACATGGTATCCTTGTAAATGTGTTACAGCCTGTCCATGCATATATACTAACATGGTATCCTTGTAAATGTATTACAGTCTGTCCATGCATATATACTAACATGGTATCCTTGTAAATGTGTTACAGCCTGTCCATGCATATATACTAACATGGTATCCTTGTAAATGTATTACAGTCTGTCCATGCATATATACTAACATGGTATCCTTGTAAATGTGTTACAGTCTGTCCATGCATATATACTAACATGGTATCCTTGTAAATGTGCTACAGTCTGTCCATGCATATATACTAACATGGTATCCTTGTAAATGTGCTACAGTCTGTCCATGCATATAACATGGTATCCTTGTAAATGTGCTACAGTCTGTCCATGCATATAACATGGTATCCTTGTAAATGTGTACAGCCTGTCCATGCATATATACTAACATGGTATCCTTGTAAATGTGCTACAGTCTGTCCATGCATATATACTAACATGGTATCCTTGTAAATGTGTTACAGCCTGTCCATGCATATATACTAACATGGTATCCTTGTAAATGTGTTACAGTCTGTCCATGCATATATACTAACATGGTATCCTTGTAAATGTATTACAGTCTGTCCATGCATATATACTAACATGGTATCCTTGTAAATGTGCTACAGTCTGTCCATGCATATATACTAACATGGTATCCTTGTAAATGTGTTACAGTCTGTCCATGCATATATACTAACATGGTATCCTTGTAAATGTGTTACAGTCTGTCCATGCATATATACTAACATGGTATCCTTGTAAATGTATTACAGTCTGTCCATGCATATATACTAACATGGTATCCTTGTAAATGTGTTACAGTCTGTCCATGCATATATACTAACATGGTATCCTTGTAAATGTGCTACAGTCTGTCCATGCATATATACTAACATGGTATCCTTGTAAATGTGCTACAGTCTGTCCATGCATATAACATGGTATCCTTGTAAATGTGCTACAGTCTGTCCATGCATATAACATGGTATCCTTGTAAATGTGATACAGCCTGTCCATGCATATATACTAACATGGTATCCTTGTAAATGTGTTACAGTCTGTCCATGCATATATACTAACATGGTATCCTTGTAAATGTATTACAGCCTGTCCATGCATATATACTAACATGGTATCCTTGTAAATGTGCTACAGCCTGTCCATGCATATATACTAACATGGTATCCTTGTAAATGTGCTACAGTCTGTCCATGCATATATACTAACATGGTATCCTTGTAAATGTATTACAGTCTGTCCATGCATATATACTAACATGGTATCCTTGTAAATGTGTTACAGTCTGTCCATGCATATATACTAACATGGTATCCTTGTAAATGTGCTACAGTCTGTCCATGCATATAACATGGTATCCTTGTAAATGTGTTACAGTCTGTCCATGCATATATACTAACATGGTATCCTTGTAAATGTGCTACAGTCTGTCCATGCATATATACTAACATGGTATCCTTGTAAATGTATTACAGTCTGTCCATGCATATATACTAACATGGTATCCTTGTAAATGTATTACAGTCTGTCCATGCATATATACTAACATGGTATCCTTGTAAATGTGTTACAGTCTGTCCATGCATATATACTAACATGGTATCCTTGTAAATGTATTACAGTCTGTCCATGCATATATACTAACATGGTATCCTTGTAAATGTGTTACAGCCTGTCCATGCATATATACTAACATGGTATCCTTGTAAATGTATTACAGTCTGTCCATGCATATATACTAACATGGTATCCTTGTAAATGTGCTACAGCCTGTCCATGCATATATACTAACATGGTATCCTTGTAAATGTATTACAGTCTGTCCATGCATATATACTAACATGGTATCCTTGTAAATGTGTTACAGCCTGTCCATGCATATATACTAACATGGTATCCTTGTAAATGTGCTACAGTCTGTCCATGCATATATACTAACATGGTATCCTTGTAAATGTGTTACAGTCTGTCCATGCATATATACTAACATGGTATCCTTGTAAATGTGTTACAGTCTGTCCATGCATATATACTAACATGGTATCCTTGTAAATGTATTACAGTCTGTCCATGCATATATACTAACATGGTATCCTTGTAAATGTGTTACAGTCTGTCCATGCATATATACTAACATGGTATCCTTGTAAATGTGCTACAGTCTGTCCATGCATATATACTAACATGGTATCCTTGTAAATGTGCTACAGTCTGTCCATGCATATAACATGGTATCCTTGTAAATGTGCTACAGTCTGTCCATGCATATAACATGGTATCCTTGTAAATGTGATACAGCCTGTCCATGCATATATACTAACATGGTATCCTTGTAAATGTGTTACAGTCTGTCCATGCATATATACTAACATGGTATCCTTGTAAATGTATTACAGCATGTCCATGCATATATACTAACATGGTATCCTTGTAAATGTGCTACAGCCTGTCCATGCATATATACTAACATGGTATCCTTGTAAATGTGCTACAGCCTGTCCATGCATATATACTAACATGGTATCCTTGTAAATGTATTACAGTCTGTCCATGCATATATACTAACATGGTATCCTTGTAAATGTGTTACAGCCTGTCCATGCATATATACTAACATGGTATCCTTGTAAATGTATTACAGTCTGTCCATGCATATATACTAACATGGTATCCTTGTAAATGTATTACAGTCTGTCCATGCATATATACTAACATGGTATCCTTGTAAATGTATTACAGTCTGTCCATGCATATATACTAACATGGTATCCTTGTAAATGTATTACAGTCTGTCCATGCATATATACTAACATGGTATCCTTGTAAATGCATTACAGTCTGTCCATGCATATATACTAACATGGTATCCTTGTAAATGTGTTACAGCCTGTCCATGCATATATACTAACATGGTATCCTTGTAAATGTATTACAGTCTGTCCATGCATATATACTAACATGGTATCCTTGTAAATGTGCTACAGCCTGTCCATGCATATATACTAACATGGTATCCTTGTAAATGTATTACAGTCTGTCCATGCATATATACTAACATGGTATCCTTGTAAATGTGTTACAGCCTGTCCATGCATATATACTAACATGGTATCCTTGTAAATGTGCTACAGTCTGTCCATGCATATATACTAACATGGTATCCT
>CM026399.1:49416112-49438102 GCA_014843695.1 Archivesica marissinica | reverse complement strand
CGATGGATTCCATCAGGAATGAGGTCTCTTCTCTCTCCCTCGTGGCGACGGATTCCATCAGGAATGAAGTCTGATTAATATAAGTTGTACGAACTTGTTTCGCAATCGAGCTCAAATAAATTTGTATAAACTAAGATCTGATTAAGCCATTCAACTAGACGTATTGTCCAGTCATTGGATCATACAATATCTTATTGATATTTCATTGGTTTACGGGTTATATCCTGGTTTGAAAACCCAAGTCTCCCACTCACCATATCTTACTCTGTTGCCTAGCAATCAAATAAATTAATATTAAACATTGTGTGTTTTACTTTTATTTATCATCGCTACCGGTTGCCCATATGAGCGATGCCTCCTGAAGACATTATCAGTAGTCATTTTAGATTTTTGGAGGATAGTGCAATGATAGAGACAGAGACCCATTCCAGAGTCTCCTCTGGTTCTTTTACGTGATGGGTGTAAAGCACTTGGTTTAAAGTCCCATCTGAAAGACTTAGTATTATTACGGTCAGACAGGGGATCGAACCTGCGATCCCGGGATTACAAGTCCAACACTGGACTACAGATCTGTCTGTATATTAAACATTCATGCAACTTCTGTTTTAAAATTGCACACCCACATGGTTCGGTGCACAAGGTAAATAAACTCGTACATCATAAGTTTAATCAATTCTTTTTCAGAATGTTTTAATGCAAAGAATTACTTATAAGAATAGTCAAAATTGGTATTAAAATGCTGCTTTTCTTTTGCGAGTATATTATTATATATATATATTGGTCCATGGTAACGTAATGGCAAAACTTCTACATATCACAGCATGTAACAATCTACTTGAAAATCTACTAGAAAAACGTAATTACATAATACTGAAGTACCAAGACCTCACAAGTGTTGCTAACCATTAGTGTAAATATCTTAATTAACAAAAACAGACAAACAAGGGACACAACATAGGGAACTGGTCCTTTCCACTGGTCATAACAGAAAAATTGTACAACTGTAGCTGTTTCAAGGATATATACGGTATCAAGTTTTCATTTTAATACAAATAGTACGGTAATGGAAATACATGATTCATAGTACAGTAATGGAAATACATGATTCATAATACGGTAATGGAAATACATGATTCATAGTACAGTAATGGAAATACATGATTCATAGTACGGTAATGGAAATACATGATTCATAGTACAGTAATGGAAATACATGATTCATAGTACGGTAATGGAAATACTCGCACGCACGCACACACACGCAAAAATACAAAGGACAATAATCAATCATAAGTTGGAAAATAAATAAACGCAAATATGAGCAATCAGTCATTAACACAATTAATAATCTTTAGAAAATATGGATTTCATTATATTATGTACAGTACTATTCATTTCTAACATCAATTTGGCAAATATATTTAATTTATGTTTAATAACATACAATAATATCGCTGTAAAAAGATAATTATGTTCAAATAATTTTATTTTAGAAAACTTACATACCAGTAAATACGCACACAAAAATTTAACAACACAATAGAAATCTTGAAGTTTTGAGTTTAAACCTGCCAGAACCACAGCGTTGGCATCCCTTGGCAAGTCATTCAAGTGGACATTGCCCCATATCTCTCATCCATAGCGATTCCATCAGGAATGAGGTGTTGGCATCCCTAGGCAAGTCATTCAAGTGGACATTGCCCCATATCTCTCATCCATAGTGATTCAATCAGACAGGAGGTGTTGGCATCCCTAGGCAAGTCATTCAAGTCGACATTGCCCCATATCTCTCATCCATAGCGATTCCATCAGGAATGAGGTGTTGGCATCCCTAGGCAAGTCATTCAAGTGGACATTGCCCCATATCGCTCATCCATAGCGATTCCATCAGGAATGAGGTGTTGGCATCCCTAGGCAAGTCATTCAAGTCGACATTGCCCCATATCTCTCATCCATCGCGATTCCATCAGGAATGAGGTGTTGGCATCCCTAGGCAAGTCATTCAAGTGGACATTGCCCCATATCTCTCATCCATCGCGATTCCATCAGGAATGAGGTGTTGGCATCCCTAGGCAAGTCATTCAAGTCGACATTGCCCCATATCTCTCATCCATAGCGATTCCATCAGGAATGAGGCGTTGGCATCCCTAGGCAAGTCATTCATGTCGACATTGCCCCATATCTCTCATCCATAGCGATTCCATCAGGAATGAGGTGTTGGCATCCCTAGGCAAGTCATTCATGTCGACATTGCCCCATATCTCTCATCCATAGCGATTCCATCAGGAATGGGGTGTTGGCATCCCTAGGCAAGTCATTCATGTCGACATTGCCCCATATCTCTCATCCATAGCGATTCCATTAGGAATGAGGTGTTGGCATCCCTAGGCAAGTCATTCATGTCGACATTGCCCCATATCTCTCATCCATAGCGATTCCATCAGGAATGAGGTGTTGGCATCCCTAGGCAAGTCATTCATGTCGACATTGCCCCATATCTCTCATCCATCGCGATTCCATCAGGAATGAGGTGTTGAGAGGGATTAAACTCTAATGTTGTAAGAACATGTTTTGCAATCGAGCTATGAGAAATTTGTATAAGACTATTAATAGGAATGAGGTAGAGTATAAGATATTTGACAAGGAACAGATAAAAGCTGCATTTCCTCGATTGAAAAGTTTCAACAATAAACAGTACCGCGAGTTATGGCGTTGCTGTAAATTTAACTGGTATTCAAAATAAAATATTTACATTATGAAAAGCACCAAATACATAATTTTCATTCAATTTTAATTAACTTAACTCTTTGCCTACTGAGTAAATAAAATCACTTTTGCAAACAACATAGATCCAGATCAGCCATGGCATCATGATCTATGTTGTTTGCTATTCAACCAAGTGTCTTAGCTCCACTATCCGAGTAGCACAGGATAGAGCCGGATCAGACGCGCATTCTGTGTGTGTCGTCTGATCTGGCTTTATGCTTGCCGGATCAGATGCGCATTCTGTGTGTGTCGCCTGATCTGGCTCTATGCTTGCTGGATCAGACTGTGCATTCTGTGTGTGTCGCCTGATCTGGCTCTATGCTTGCCGGATCAGACTGCGCATTCTGTGTGTGTCGCCTGATCTAGCTCTATGCTTGCCGGATCAGACTGCGCATTCTGTGTGTGTCGCCTGATCTGGCTCTATGCTTGCCGGATCAGACTGCACATTCTGTGTGTGTCGCCTGATCTGGCTCTATGCTTGCCGGATCAGACTGCGCATTCTGTGTGTGTCGTCTGATCTGGCTCTATGCTTTGCAAACGTGATTTTATTTGCTAAGGGTTAATAACAAGAGGTTATTGACTTCTCACAAGAATCGCGTCCATGCTCTTAATGCATGCTTACACGTTGTGCATGTGTAATACGTCACGTTATTCTGGTAACTGCCGAACTACTGATCTTATCTCCATACTGCTGATCAGCAATACTCAATAATCAAGTTTTGTTGGAATAAATAATGGTGTGGAATGGCGGCAATATGTGGAAAGCAATAATGGTATTTTATGTGGAGTAAATGGTTAACTTTTGAGAAAATGGTCAAAATCTTTACAGTTTGTGAAATACAATTCCGCAATTACCAAATTCTCTATTCATTTGCAACTTGGTAATACATTAACTACTACAAGAGTTAAATCGATAATACACATGTAGAACGGGACAATAATTGCAAGATGTTATTGAGACTATCACGAATCTAACATAAAGATGGTCGTGATAGCGCAGTGATAGCGCAGTGGTAGCGCAGTGGTAGCGCAGTGGTAGCGCAGTGATAGCGCAGTGGTAGCGCAGTGATAGCGCAGTGGTAGCGCAGTGGTAGCGCAGTGGTAGCGTGTTCGCTTCATGTGCGAAAGGCCTGAGGTTCGTGCTAAGCCGTAGCTGTTACGATTGTGCCCCTAGGTAAGGCACTTAAATTCCACGTTGCCTCTTCTCTCTACCTCGTGGCGATGGATTCCATCAGGAATTGAGGTCTCGAGAGCGATTAATATAAGTTGTAAGAACTTGTTTCGCAATCTAGCTAAAATAAATGTGTATAAACTGACATAAAGATCATTACTGAAAACACTAGCAAATAGAACACAATGTCACGACTCCAGTAAAACAAAGACCTTTCCCAAAAATACAGACAGAACATTACAATACAACACAATGTGTAGTACCAGTATTTTTGCACCTTATATCTGATAAAGAAGGCCAGCAGATGAGATATTATCTCCACCCCCACCTGTCTGAAGAACTTCCGTGCATACCAACACTGGTGCCAGACAGATGTCAAATTCTTCCTCTGACCAACACGAGACCGGCCGCTGCTCCTCCAGTGGTATTCTATCAGCAGAATCCTCCGACATGCTCGTGGAAAACGAATCATCCATCAACAGTTTTGCCTTTTCAGTATCGATGTAGTTGGACCCACAGACGTGTCTATTGGCTGTAAGAGAAGCCTTCGCTGCAGCAGACATTGTGTTCTTCCATGCGGAACCTTTAGTTGTTAGAATCGCCTGATAAGCCAAGGTATGCACATGAAGCCTCGTTAACTTTCTCTTACCATTTGATTCATCCGTATCTTTGAGTAGATCATAAACGGTCCTCATCTGATCCAGAACTGTGGCGATTCTTGGCCGAGAGTCGGAAATCAAGGCTATTTTGCCACTAGTAAGTATACTGACTAGGTTAGGCAGCTCTTGCTCATTCATGCCGAGGGAATCGGAATGATATACGACAGTGTCTACGATCTCCTTCATTAACGTCTCATCGCTGAACGAAGCAAGTTCAAAATGTGTTTTGGTAGAGCGGTTCGTCTTGATCAGCAGTTCGTGTAATTTATTGAGTCGTTCTTCACGCACACCTGAATATTGAACAAGAGAATGCTTCAGGATTCATACAAGTCCAAACAATTACCGTGTATGTTCAATGCACCCATAATAAATGTACATGTAATGTGCTTTATTCTGGCAATCTGTCTTTTAACAAGAAAAGCAAAATGAGCTCACTAGCCTCTGCCGCTATGGGTATCTAAATGCACATTTTTATATCACTACAAAATATTTTTTATTAAGCGTCACATCAAACCCTATAGCCACTTTCCACCTTTATCCAACAGAGGAAGGCCACAAATGCCCCCCCCCCACAAGTATGGTTCCAGGCAAATCTACACACTTAATAATGAGGGTGTAAGTAGATGGCGCTACGATCGGAAATCAAGTTTCCCAAGGCTGTCATTTTGCCAGAAGTTAATAAGTGAAAAATTGACAGACTGGAACCCAGGCTAGGGCACCCATTTAGAATCTAAGAGTTCAAGCCAGCTAGATAGCATCCTGACTTGAACGAATCTTGGATGTATCTACACCAGTAAGACCCAAACTCATAGTGATGAGGGGCCGGTGGTTGACAATGATTAAGCAATGATATATAATAAATCATACGAACCGTGTTTAAAAGGGAAGTTATCCATCATTTGCAGGCCGCCGATGACGAGAATCGATGGATCAAAACTTGGTAGCTCCAACTCAAGTTCCTCCAATGTGTCCAAGAACGGATTACTCTTGTCACTATGGACGATAAATCTGCAACAACAAAACACTAGAATTGTGTGTCAAAATCATTGAAGAGATGAAAAGGGTATGGTTTATGTTTTTTAATAAGCTTTTCTACCATGAAAACGGTCAAGATCATGTCACAGGGCTCATTCTAGAGGGTGACTTGGGAGAAATAGTCACCTTAGGGCCCTGACTTCGCCACCTGGGGCCCCACTTCTCCCGAAAAAAAAATTACACTGAAAGCTACACTGGCCCATTGTAAAGCACTGCTTCTAGTCACATGTTCTATTTAATGGTCATATTGTGTATTTTAGCTTCTATTTTGTTGAACTATATTATAAATAACACAATTTAAATTTCTCACTTCTCCCACATCTGACCCAGAATAAGCCCTGACGTCACGGTCATTGTGTGCAAACAACAGCTAAATGAATCCGGGGATCAAGAACTTACAGCCATGGATAACGCCTAACGAAGGACGTTAAATCAAGTAACCACTTGTTTAACCCGTAGCATGCTAATCACAACAGCAAATAGTTGGCTAGTGGAGCTAAAACACATGTCTGAATAGCAAGCAACATAGATCATGATCAGACGCGGCATTACGTCTTGGCTGATCTGGATCTATGTTGTTTGCATATTCCGTCCAATTTATTCGGCAGGTTAAGGATTAAGAATAAGAAAATCAAAAGCTAAGAATCACTACTTGGTCTGGATATTTGTTTGTTTCAGTAAATGATTAAATTATATTTCATTGAATGAACATAGAAAGCATTATCAGGAGTAACGTTCGATGTTCATGAGAGAAATATTAATCTATCATCCACTTAAACACACAAATGTTTTTATCTTAGGCTGAAAGGTGCTTCTATGATCGAAAACGAAGCATTTGTGCGCTAAATGGTGCTAGAGAGTCGTGCTTAGATGACCATAAATGATGTCACTGACAGCTTGAATCTGAAAACGTTCACGTTGACAATAGTTCAACATGCAGCAACTAGGTACAACATGTGCAAAACCAGTGAGAAATAAAATGTGTTATTCCGGTGCCATCAATCAGTGGTTGCTTTCAATCAGTGGTTGCTTTCAATCAGTGGTTGCTTTCAACCAGTGGTTGCTTTCAATCAGTGGTTGCCATCAATCAGTGGTTGCTTTCAATCAGTGGTTGCCATCAATCAGTGGTTGCTTTCAACAAGTGGTTGCTTTCAATCAGTGGTTGCTTTCAATCAGTAGTTGCTTTCAATCAGTGGTTGAATCAGTAGTTGCTTTCAATCAGTGGTTGCCATCAATCAGTGGTTGCCATCAATCAGTGGTTGCCATCAATCAGTGGTTGCTTTCAATCAGTAGTTGCTTTCAATCAGTGGTTGCTTTCAATCAGTGGTTGCTTTCAATCAGTGGTTGCCATCAATCAGTGGTTGCTTTCAATCAGTGGTTGCTTTCAATCAGTGGTTGCCATCAATCAGTGGTTGCTTTCAATCAGTAGTTGCTTTCAATCAGTGGTTGCTTTCAACAAGTGGTTGCATTCAATCAGTGGTTGCTTTCAATCAGTGGTTGCTTTCAATCAGTGGTTGCTTTCAATCAGTGGCTGCCATCAATCAGTGGTTGCTTTCAATCAGTGGTTGCCATCAATCAGTGGTTGCTTTCAATCAGTAGTTGCTTTCAATCAGTGGTTGCTTTCAATCAGTGGTTGCTTTCAATCAGTGGTTGCCATCAATCAGTGGTTGCTTTCAATCAGTGGTTGCTTTCAATCAGTGGTTGCCATCAATCAGTGGTTGCTTTCAATCAGTAGTTGCTTTCAATCAGTGGTTGCTTTCAACAAGTGGTTGCATTCAATCAGTGGTTGCTTTCAATCAGTGGTTGCTTTCAATCAGTGGTTGCTTTCAATCAGTGGCTGCCATCAATCAGTGGTTGCTTTCAATCAGTGGTTGCCATCAATCAGTGGTTGCTTTCAATCAGTGGAATAACACATTTTATTTCACCGATAGATTTCTATATTTCATTGCAAAGCATAAAATATAAACATGACAATGTTGTTACTGACCTGTTAGCTCTGGAAGCCGAATAGTTGCCCCACTTGCTACCAGCACTGTACTCCAATATAAGATGTAGTTCGTCAACATCCAATGGCTTACCTAGAACTGTAGATAAGGTAAGATTGTCATTATATATTGCATGGCTTACCTAGAACTGTAGATAAGGTAATATTGTCATTATATATTGCATGGCTTACCTAGAACTGTAGAAATAGTAAGATTGTCATTATATATTGCATGGCTTGCCTAGAACTGTAGAAATAGTAATATTGTCATTATATATTGCATGGCTTGCCTAGAACTGTAGAAATAGTAATATTGTCATTATATATTGCATGGCTTACCTAGAACTGTAGAAATAGTAATATTGTCATTATATATTGCATGGCTTACCTAGAACTGTAGAAATAGTAATATTGTCATTATATATTGCATGGCTTGCCTAGAACTGTAGAAATAGTAAGATTGTCATTATATATTGCATGGCTTACCTAGAACTGTAGAAATAGTAATATTGTCATTATATATTGCATGGTTTGCCTAGAACTGTAGAAATAGTAAGATTGTCATTATATATTGCATGGCTTGCCTAGAACTGTAGAAAAGGTAAGATTGTCATTATATATTGCATGGCTTACCTAGAACTGTAGAAATAGTAATATTGTCATTATATATTGCATGGCTTACCTAGAACTGTAGAAAGTTTGTGTTTGTTTTTTTGTGGTTTGTGTGTAGTAAGATTGTCATTATATATTGCATGGCTTACCTAGAACTGTAGAAATGGTAATATTGTCATTATATATTGCATGGCTTACCTAGAACTGTAGATAAGGTAAGATTGTCATTATATATTGCATGGCTTCCTAGAACTGTAGAAATAGTAATATTGTCATTATATATTGCATGGTTGCCTAGAACTGTAGAAATAGTAATATTGTCATTATATATTGCATGGCTTACCTAGAACTGTAGAAAAGGTAAGATTGTCATTATATATTGCATGGCTTACCTAGAACTGTAGAAATAGTAAGATTGTCATTATATATTGCATGGCTTACCTAGAACTGTAGAAAAGGTAAGATTGTCATTATATATTGCATGGCTTACCTAGAACTGTAGAAATAGTAATATTGTCATTATATATTGCATGGCTTACCTAGAACTGTAGAAATAGTAAGATTGTCATTATATATTGCATGGCTTACCTAGAACTGTAGAAATAGTAAGATTGTCATTATATATTGCATGGCTTACCTAGAACTGTAGAAAAGGTAAGATTGTCATTATATATTGCATGGCTTACCTAGAACTGTAGAAATAGTAATATTGTCATTATATATTGCATGGCTTACCTAGAACTGTAGAAATAGTAAGATTGTCATTATATATTGCATGGCTTACCTAGAACTGTAGAAATAGTAAGATTGTCATTATATATTGCATGGCTTGCCTAGAACTGTAGAAATAGTAAGATTGTCATTATATATTGCATGGCTTACCTAGAACTGTAGAAATAGTAAGATTGTCATTATATATTGCATGGCTTACCTAGAACTGTAGAAATAGTAAGATTGTCATTATATATTGCATGGCTTACCTAGAACTGTAGAAAAGGTAAGATTGTCATTATATATTGCATGGCTTACCTAGAACTGTAGAAATAGTAATATTGTCATTATATATTGCATGGCTTGCCTAGAACTGTAGATAAGGTAAGATTGTCATTATATATTGCATGGCTTACCTAGAACTGTAGAAATAGTAAGATTGTCATTATATATTGCATGGCTTACCTAGAACTGTAGAAAAGGTAAGATTGTCATTATATATTGCATGGCTTACCTAGAACTGTAGAAATAGTAATATTGTCATTATATATTGCATGGCTTGCCTAGAACTGTAGATAAGGTAAGATTGTCATTATATATTGCATGGCTTACCTAGAACTGTAGAAATAGTAAGATTGTCATTATATATTGCATGGCTTACCTAGAACTGTAGAAAAGGTAAGATTGTCATTATATATTGCATGGCTTACCTAGAACTGTAGATAAGGTAAGATTGTCATTATATATTGCATGGCTTGCCTAGAACTGTAGATAAGGTAAGATTGTCATTATATATTGCATGGCTTGCCTAGAACTGTAGATAAGGTAAGATTGTCATTATATATTGCATGGCTTACATAGAACTGTAGAAATAGTAAGATTGTCATTATATATTGCATGGCTTACCTAGAACTGTAGAAAAGGTAATATTGTCATTATATATTGCATGGCTTGCCTAGAACTGTAGATAAGGTAATATTGTCATTATATATTGCATGGCTTGACTAGAACTGTAGAAATAGTAAGATTGTCATTATATATTGCATGGCGTACCTAGAACTGTAGAAATAGTAAGATTGTCATTATATATTGCATGGCTTGCCTAGAACTGTAGAAATAGTAATATTGTCATTATATATTGCATGGTTTGCCTAGAACTGTAGAAAAGGTAAGATTGTCATTATATATTGCATGGTTTGCCTAGAACTGTAGAAATAGTAATATTGTCATTATATATTGCATGGCTTACCTAGAACTGTAGAAATAGTAAGATTGTCATTATATATTGCATGGCTTACCTAGAACTGTAGAAATAGTAATATTGTCATTATATATTGCATGGCTTGCCTAGAACTGTAGAAAAGGTAAGATTGTCATTATATATTGCATGGCTTGCCTAGAACTGTAGAAAAGGTAAGATTGTCATTATATATTGCATGGTTTGCCTAGAACTGTAGAAAGGTAAGATTGTCATTATATATTGCATGGTTCTAGAACTGTAGAAAGTAAGATTGTATTATATATTGCATGGTACCTAGAACTGTAGAAATAGTAAGATTGTCATTATATATTGCATGGCTTACCTAGAACTGTAGAAATAGTAATATTGTCATTATATATTGCATGGTTTGCCTAGAACTGTAGAAAAGGTAAGATTGTCATTATATATTGCATGGTTTGCCTAGAACTGTAGAAATAGTAAGATTGTCATTATATATTGCATGGCTTACCTAGAACTGTAGAAATAGTAAGATTGTCATTATATATTGCATGGCTTACCTAGAACTGTAGAAAAGGTAAGATTGTCATTATATATTGCATGGCTTACATAGAACTGTAGATAAGGTAAGATTGTCATTATATATTGCATGGCTTACCTAGAACTGTAGAAATAGTAATATTGTCATTATATATTGCATGGCTTACCTAGAACTGTAGAAGGTAAGATTGTCATTATATATTGCATGGCTTGCCTAGAACTGTAGATAAGGTAAGATTGTCATTATATATTGCATGGCTTACCTAGAACTGTAGAAATAGTAATATTGTCATTATATATTGCATGGCTTACCTAGAACTGTAGATAAGGTAAGATTGTCATTATATATTGCATGGCTTACCTAGAACTGTAGAAATAGTAAGATTGTCATTATATATTGCATGGCTTACCTAGAACTGTAGAAATAGTAATATTGTCATTATATATTGCATGGTTTGCCTAGAACTGTAGAAATAGTAAGATTGTCATTATATATTGCATGGCTTACCTAGAACTGTAGATAAGGTAAGATTGTCATTATATATTGCATGGCTTACCTAGAACTGTAGAAATGGTAAGATTGTCATTATATATTGCATGGCTTACCTAGAACTGTAGAAATAGTAATATTGTCATTATATATTGCATGGCTTACCTAGAACTGTAGAAAAGGTAAGATTGTCATTATATATTGCATGGCTTACATAGAACTGTAGATAAGGTAAGATTGTCATTATATATTGCATGGCTTACCTAGAACTGTAGAAATAGTAAGATTGTCATTATATATTGCATGGCTTACCTAGAACTGTAGATAAGGTAAGATTGTCATTATATATTGCATGGCTTACCTAGAACTGTAGATAAGGTAAGATTGTCATTATATATTGCATGGCTTACCTAGAACTGTAGAAATAGTAATATTGTCATTATATATTGCATGGCTTACCTAGAACTGTAGAAATAGTAATATTGTCATTATATATTGCATGGCTTACCTAGAACTGTAGAAATAGTAATATTGTTATTATATATTGCATGGCTTACCTAGAACTGTAGAAAAGGTAAGATTGTCATTATATATTGCATGGCTTACCTAGAACTGTAGAAATAGTAATATTGTCATTATATATTGCATGGTTTGCCTAGAACTGTAGAAATAGTAATATTGTCATTATATATTGCATGGCTTACCTAGAACTGTAGAAATAGTAATATTGTCATTATATATTGCATGGCTTACCTAGAACTGTAGAAATAGTAATATTGTTATTATATATTGCATGGCTTACCTAGAACTGTAGAAAAGGTAAGATTGTCATTATATATTGCATGGCTTACCTAGAACTGTAGAAATAGTAATATTGTCATTATATATTGCATGGTTTGCCTAGAACTGTAGAAATAGTAATATTGTCATTATATATTGCATGGCTTACCTAGAACTGTAGAAATAGTAAGATTGTCATTATATATTGCATGGCTTGCCTAGAACTGTAGAAATAGTAATATTGTCATTATATATTGCATGGCTTACCTAGAACTGTAGAAATAGTAATATTGTCATTATATATTGCATGGCTTACCTAGAACTGTAGAAATAGTAAGATTGTCATTATATATTGCATGGCTTACCTAGAACTGTAGAAATAGTAAGATTGTCATTATATATTGCATGGCTTGCCTAGAACTGTAGATAAGGTAAGATTGTCATTATATATTGCATGGCTTGCCTAGAACTGTAGAAATAGTAATATTGTCATTATATATTGCATGGCTTGCCTAGAACTGTAGAAATAGTAATATTGTCATTATATATTGCATGGTTTGCCTAGAACTGTAGATAAGGTAATATTGTCATTATATATTGCATGGCTTACCTAGAACTGTAGAAATAGTAAGATTGTCATTATATATTGCATGGCTTGCCTAGAACTGTAGAAATAGTAAGATTGTCATTATATATTGCATGGTTTGCCTAGAACTGTAGATAAGGTAATATTGTCATTATATATTGCATGGCTTACCTAGAACTATAGAAATAGTAATATTGTCATTATATATTTCATGGTTTGCCTAGAACTGTAGAAAAGGTAAGATTGTCATTATATATTGCATGGTTTGCCTAGAACTGTAGAAATAGTAAGATTGTCATTATATATTGCATGGCTTACCTAGAACTGTAGAAATAGTAATATTGTCATTATATATTGCATGGCTTACCTAGAACTGTAGAAATAGTAAGATTGTCATTATATATTGCATGGCTTGCCTAGAACTGTAGAAATAGTAAGATTGTCATTATATATTGCATGGTTTGCCTAGAACTGTAGATAAGGTAATATTGTCATTATATATTGCATGGCTTACCTAGAACTATAGAAATAGTAATATTGTCATTATATATTTCATGGTTTGCCTAGAACTGTAGAAAAGGTAAGATTGTCATTATATATTGCATGGTTTGCCTAGAACTGTAGAAATAGTAAGATTGTCATTATATATTGCGTGGTTTGCCTAGAACTGTAGAAATAGTAATATTGTCATTATATATTGCATGGCTTACCTAGAACTGTAGAAATAGTAATATTGTCATTATATATTGCATGGTTTGCCTAGAACTGTAGAAAAGGTAAGATTGTCATTATATATTGCATGGCTTACCTAGAACAGTAGAAATAGTAATATTGTCATTATATATTGCATGGCTTACCTAGAACAGTAGAAATAGTAAGATTGTCATTATATATTGCATGGCTTACCTAGAACTGTAGAAATAGTAATATTGTCATTATATATTGCATGGCTTACCTAGAACTGTAGATAGGGTAATATTGTCATTATATATTGCATGGCTTACCTAGAACTGTAGAAATAGTAAGATTGTCATTATATATTGCATGGTTTGCCTAGAACTGTAGAAATAGTAATATTGTCATTATATATTGCATGGTTTGCCTAGAACTGTAGAAATAGTAATATTGTCATTATATATTGCATGGTTTGCCTAGAACTGTAGAAATAGTAAGATTGTCATTATATATTGCATGGCTTACCTAGAACTGTAGAAATAGTAATATTGTCATTATATATTGCATGGCGTACCTAGAACTGTAGAAATAGTAATATTGTCATTATATATTGCATGGCTTACCTAGAACTGTAGAAATAGTAATATTGTCATTATATATTGCATGGTTTGCCTAGAACTGTAGAAATAGTAATATTGTCATTATATATTGCATGGCTTGCCTAGAACTGTAGATAAGGTAATATTGTCATTATATATTGCATGGCTTGCCTAGAACTGTAGAAATAGTAATAGTGTCATTATATATTGCATGGCTTACCTAGAACTGGATAAGGTAAGATTGTCATTATATATTGCATGGCTTACCTAGAACTGTAGAAATAGTAATATTGTCATTATATATTGCATGGCTTGCCTAGAACTGTAGAAATAGTAAGATTGTCATTATATATTGCATGGCTTACCTAGAACTGTAGAAATAGTAATATTGTCATTATATATTGCATGGCTTACCTAGAACTGTAGAAATAGTAATATTGTCATTATATATTGCATGGCTTGCCTAGAACTGTAGAAATAGTAAGATTGTCATTATATATTGCATGGCTTGCCTAGAACTGTAGAAATAGTAATATTGTCATTATATATTGCATGGCTTACCTAGAACTGTAGAAATAGTAATATTGTCATTATATATTGCATGGCTTGCCTAGAACTGTAGAAATAGTAAGATTGTCATTATATATTGCATGGCTTGCCTAGAACTGTAGAAATAGTAATATTGTCATTATATATTGCATGGCTTACCTAGAACTGTAGAAATAGTAAGATTGTCATTATATATTGCATGGCTTGCCTAGAACTGTAGAAATAGTAGATTGTCATTATATATTGCATGGCTTGCCTAGAACTGTAGAAATAGTAAGATTGTCATTATATATTGCATGGCTTGCCTAGAACTGTAGAAATAGTAATATTGTCATTATATATTGCATGGTTTGCCTAGAACTGTAGAAATAGTAATATTGTCATTATATATTGCATGGCTTACCTAGAACTGTAGAAATAGTAATATTGTCATTATATATTGCATGGCTTGCCTAGAACTGTAGAAATAGTAATATTGTCATTATATATTGCATGGCTTGCCTAGAACTGTAGAAATAGTAATATTGTCATTATATATTGCATGGCTTACCTAGAACTGTAGAAATAGTAATATTGTCATTATATATTGCATGGCTTGCCTAGAACTGTAGAAATAGTAAGATTGTCATTATATATTGCATGGCTTGCCTAGAACTGTAGAAATAGTAAGATTGTCATTATATATTGCATGGTTTGCCTAGAACTGTAGAAATAGTAATATTGTCATTATATATTGCATGGCTTGCCTAGAACTGTAGAAATAGTAATATTGTCATTATATATTGCATGGCTTGCCTAGAACTGTAGATAAGGTAATATTGTCATTATATATTGCATGGCTTACCTAGAACTGTAGAAATAGTAATATTGTCATTATATATTGCATGGCTTGCCTAGAACTGTAGAAATAGTAATATTGTCATTATATATTGCATGGCTTGCCTAGAACTGTAGATAAGGTAATATTGTCATTATATATTGCATGGCTTGCCTAGAACTGTAGATAAGGTAATATTGTCATTATATATTGCATGGCTTGCCTAGAACTGTAGAAATAGTAATAGTGTCATTATATATTGCATGGCTTACCTAGAACTGGATAAGGTAAGATTGTCATTATATATTGCATGGCTTACCTAGAACTGTAGAAATAGTAATATTGTCATTATATATTGCATGGCTTGCCTAGAACTGTAGAAATAGTAAGATTGTCATTATATATTGCATGGCTTGCCTAGAACTGTAGAAATAGTAATATTGTCATTATATATTGCATGGCTTGCCTAGAACTGTAGAAATAGTAAGATTGTCATTATATATTGCATGGCTTACCTAGAACTGTAGAAATAGTAAGATTGTCATTATATATTGCATGGCTTACCTAGAACTGTAGAAATAGTATATTGTCATTATATATTGCATGGCTACCTAGAACTGTAGAAATAGTAATATTGTCATTATATATTGCATGGCTTACCTAGAACTGTAGAAATAGTAATATTGTCATTATATATTGCATGGCTTGCCTAGAACTGTAGATAAGGTAATATTGTCATTATATATTGCATGGCTTGCCTAGAACTGTAGAAATAGTAATATTGTCATTATATATTGCATGGCTTACCTAGAACTGGATAAGGTAAGATTGTCATTATATATTGCATGGCTTACCTAGAACTGTAGAAATAGTAATATTGTCATTATATATTGCATGGCTTACCTAGAACTGTAGAAATAGTAATATTGTTATTATATATTGCATGGCTTACCTAGAACTGTAGAAAAGGTAAGATTGTCATTATATATTGCATGGCTTACCTAGAACTGTAGAAATAGTAATATTGTCATTATATATTGCATGGTTTGCCTAGAACTGTAGAAATAGTAATATTGTCATTATATATTGCATGGCTTACCTAGAACTGTAGAAATAGTAATATTGTCATTATATATTGCATGGCTTGCCTAGAACTGTAGAAATAGTAATATTGTCATTATATATTGCATGGCTTACCTAGAACTGTAGAAATAGTAATATTGTCATTATATATTGCATGGCTTACCTAGAACTGTAGAAATAGTAATATTGTCATTATATATTGCATGGTTTGCCTAGAACTGTAGAAATAGTAAGATTGTCATTATATATTGCGTGGTTTGCCTAGAACTGTAGAAATAGTAATATTGTCATTATATATTGCATGGCTTACCTAGAACTGTAGAAATAGTAATATTGTCATTATATATTGCATGGTTTGCCTAGAACTGTAGAAATAGTAAGATTGTCATTATATATTGCGTGGTTTGCCTAGAACTGTAGAAATAGTAATATTGTCATTATATATTGCATGGCTTACCTAGAACTGTAGAAATAGTAATATTGTCATTATATATTGCATGGTTTGCCTAGAACTGTAGAAATAGTAAGATTGTCATTATATATTGCGTGGTTTGCCTAGAACTGTAGAAATAGTAATATTGTCATTATATATTGCATGGCTTACCTAGAACTGTAGAAATAGTAATATTGTCATTATATATTGCATGGTTTGCCTAGAACTGTAGAAATAGTAAGATTGTCATTATATATTGCGTGGTTTGCCTAGAACTGTAGATAAGGTAAGATTGTCATTATATATTGCATGGCTTGCCTAGAACTGTAGAAATAGTAAGATTGTCATTATATATTGCATGGCTTACCTAGAACTGTAGAAATAGTAAGATTGTCATTATATATTGCATGGCTTACCTAGAACTGTAGAAATAGTAAGATTGTCATTATATATTGCATGGCTTACCTAGAACTGTAGAAATAGTAAGATTGTCATTATATATTGCATGGCTTACCTAGAACTGTAGAAATAGTAAGATTGTCATTATATATTGCATGCTTACCTAGAACTGTAGAAATAGTAAGATTGTCATTATATATTGCATGGCTTACCTAGAACTGTAGAAATAGTAAGATTGTCATTATATATTGCATGGCTTAACCAGAACTAAAATACTGGTATGATATGTCATTATGTATCAAACTAAAAGTTAACCAATACACTGTCGCTTGTACCCTTTAAAATTGCCAAAATAAGGGATTCCTGGTGCTAGCCATTTAAATTCTATCCGTGAATTGTATGAATATAAATGTAAATGGAATGCATCGGTATATAGTCTTAGTTTTATAAAAAATACTTTTGTTTGATTGCGAAACAAGTTCTTACAACTTATATTAATCACTCTCGAGTCTCGAGACCTCATTCCTGATAGAATCCATCGGCACGAGGGAGAGAGAAATGCCTTGCCTAAGGGTACAATCGTAACGGCTCCAGTGGGGCTTGGACACCAGAGCAGGTATATAGAAGATTACAGTGTCCAGTTAATCAGCAGTTGTTCAGACAACCATTTTCAATACTAACCTTTAATGGTGTCAGGGAGTTGTTTCAGTGTTTGCTCCGTGAATCTTGCAGCGAGAAGGATTTCAGCTCCTTCCATCGCCAATCTACGAGCCATAGCAGGAGCATTGCCTCCAATAGCTAACTGGGCACCAGGGACCTCCCTAGCTGCTGTAGCTATTTCCGAAAACAATGTGGCATTCTCAACGTAACGCCTGAAGAATACAGAACAACATAGAATGTGCATAGTGTAATGTCGTCATTTGAGCTAGTAAATTAGTTTAACCCGTAACCCACCTATCACAACTAAAGTCGCTTTTGCAAACAGCATAGAGACAGATCAGACGGCACAGAATGATCAGGCTCTATGCTGTTTGCTATTCGGATAGTGGAGCTAAAATACTTGTCTGAATAGCAAACAACATAGATCCTGATCAGACGTGGCACTATGTCCAATTTATTCAGCAAGTTATGGTTTTCATACATGTACTGATAATCCTGTAAAGTTACATGAAAATCTGTAGTGGATCAGTGGTCCAGTGGTTAACACCAATCGAGGGGTCACAGGTTCGATCCCCTGCTATACCATACTAAGTGACTCATATCATAGTCTTTAAGATGAGATTTTAAACCAAGGTCTCATGTCGGTGCATTACACTGTGCAGGTAAAATAACAGAGGAGACTCTGGAATGTGTCTCTGTCTGTATCATTACACTATCCTCCAAAATCTAAAATGAATTATCTCTTCACGAGGCGTCACTCACATATGGGCAACTGGTAGCGACGATAAATAATTTAAAATAAACGTAAAAACAAATACACATAGTAGGTAAATAATGGAAAACGCAATCATGCATGGGTCAATTGTCGAAAACCGTGAACATACGATATACACATATCAATTAATTAAATAAAATCACAATTATCATATTGCAACATCTGGTTAGGGAACAACAGTAAAAACAAAGGATTCCAACTAAAAGGACTGCAATATATTTCGGGATAAATCAGACTTTATCTGCCAAGGGAGGTAACCGAAAAGCCAGCGATGTTGCTCATTACAACACAGTGTCTTAATCATCTGCTTATATTAAATGTAATTTAGTGGTGTCTGTGGTGCAGTGGTAGGAATCGGGTTCGATACTCGGTCACGGCATGTACATGTATGTAGTGTCCTTGACATATGCGAGAAATGCAATAAAATTGAAGCGAAAAATGGTTATGCAATAAAAATGAAGGATAAGGGAGTGGAAGAGATGCAAACCCATTGAATATCGAAATAAGTCGGTATTTCATTACCTTTTAATTGTTAAAAGAAGATTTTTCACAACAGTCAAAATATTCCGTAAAATGCCTCAGAATGCAACTGTGGTGATATAGACTTTCAAAAACATTCCGGAATGATTGTGTGCATGTATGTTCCATTAATGTCAAACCCCTTGCAGGGATGTAGACATGTTTTCCTGGGCAAGCTTAGCCGACCTAAGTGGTTAACCAGTACTAAGCAATGTGTGTGAGGTGCCTTTCTCAATGACACTACATATGTGGCCTGACCAAGTATCGAACCTGGGACGATAGATTCCAGATCCGATGCTCTACCACTGGACCACGGATGCCACAATGATGCCTGCATATGTATATCAATGCCAAGGTACGCCCCTGGAAAGGTACCTCACACATAATAATTAAGAGGTTATTCGCTTAGGTCGGCCCGTGTAAATATGTCTAGGTCCATGTAACAGGTGTGACATAAATGGAACATTTATTTCCATTGATGCCTTAATAATTTTTATGCTTTTTATTTCCATGTGTTTCAAGTCAAAATCTAGAACATCTTAGTTCTTACCGCCATACCTTCTTAAAACAGTACTAATACTAAAATTCTCTTTTCTTTCGACATATATAAACATAAATACACAAAATTAAATTATGCAAATTATACCTACTCTGCAGCTGCACCTTCACCAAAGAAATAGGTAAATGTTTTTACAAAATCTGAGGCAGATTTTATGTCCTGAGCATAAACATGTTCATCGGGGACATCATAGTTCAGTTCAGACAACAAGTCCTGTGCATTCACAAAAATATCTTCACATCCACCAAATCCCAATGCAATTTTTGTTTTTCTGTCAACCCCAACTTTTTTCTCTGCTCTAAGCAGACCTCCTAAAACACGACCCAATTTCTTCTGCACTATGCCGTCTGATCGCTTCTTGTATATTATGGCAAATACGACAATCAATACTGAACACACAAAGACAGACTTTAGATTAAGAAATGCCATGTTTAGGCGGAAAATATATATTTTTATATTTATCTAATTTTGTTTACGTCCACGACCGGACGTCAAGATCACACAGAAGCTCGCACAAAAACAAGATAAACGAGCAATCCGGCGACTCAGACTAAATTAATGTTGAGATATATACTAGAAATTCACTTATTTTAGCGTGAATTCTGCGTGAAGTCAGTGCTAAGACGAGACAGATACACACACAAGTAATATAAACAACGCTGTAGTTTATATGTCTATCTGTACTCATGTCTATAAAATGTTTTCAGAATTTGTTATTAGATTTCGCGATATTGCTCCAAATTTGAATTTAGGTCAGACACCGCTATTGAAATTTCCATAGGCCACCATTATAATATACAGTGTTTATATGTTCCCAAAAAATAGTTTGGCACAAAAGACTGTATATTTCAACAGACTTACAGTTGAGCCACAAGAAAATGGCACATTCAATAGGGTTGACCAATTGCATTTTTCACTATTACCTGTATTGATGACAGTATAGTCATTTCTTAGCATACCGCTGGTCGTAACATACCGAGGCATCCACACTTTTTCAGAAAGAGGTAAAATAACGCCACCTATCATTCTTTCCATTGGATCATTGTTGACCCAGAAAGGTAAACATGTGTTGATAAACAAGAAATCATAAACTGTCAACGTAAGTGGTTCAAAATTACTGATGCAAGATGCTTACCTGAATATCAAGATCTATGCAAAATTACCCCACCCCTTTATCTGATAAAATGCTCCAAATGTCCATAATATATATTTATGTTCATTCCAACTTTGTAAAATGGCGGTCTGCTACCTGGTATTTATGAATGAAGCTGTTTTGATCACGTGTTTACTGTTTAGGTTACTACGTAATTCCCGTATTACCAAATATGGGCATAATTTTATGGTCCGAGACGCGCTTTTTCTATTGAATGATTATTTTTCAAAACAGTTCCCCCCTCAAATGTAGTATTTTTTATTAAAAACAAGTTGATGTTCATATCTATTGAACTTTCTTCCGTGATGTAAATCTATTGACATGTGGTGATATAGCCAGATTCCCGCATTTTATTATTCATAAAAAGTAGGCCCATCGTGGGTCTAAGGCTGTTTGTTGTTTTCTGGTGGGAGATTAAAAAGATATTCATGTTTTATATTAAAATGACAAATTTACTGCTAGACTTACATATTATACAGATTAAGGTCTCTATCAAATACTCACATAATTTTATTATGACTACCTTTGTATAAACACCCAAATCAGGGCCTCGGCCATTTGCCGCGGTATACTCGGAACTACTGACTACGTAACTGCTGACACGATGGCATCAAAAACATGATAAACACAAGTGATTCCCAATAGTATTTCTTCTTTGTGTATTTGTAATGTTGAAGTGGAGAAGTCATAGGATGATGCAAAATGAGTTTTAAATTCAGGTACATAATAGTATATCTGTAGTTTGGTTTTTAATAGCTAGTACCGCGATATACCCATAATGCATCCTACCTACTCAGCCAATCAGTTCATGTATCAATTACTCTTTATGGGTTTCCCTACACTTTTCCAACCAATCCAACGCCACAAATTCAATAACAATGTCTGACCTAAATAGAGGTTGAAAATATAGTTGTCAACTGTATTAAGAGAATTTCTCTATCAAACATCAGTCAGAGATCATGTCGGCTCACTGGGCATCTGGCAGTGTGACGATTTTACCGTTGTGGTCTACTTTCGTCAAACTGAAACATCTGACCTGGAACACTTGTCATTCTCGATTATCTCGGATGAACCTGTACATGACAAGAAGGCTGTTTATGCCAACAACAGCTTGGTTTTGCGTGAACTGAAAATGGTCTTGCCTTGGGACATTACAACTGTCCACTACTGGTCGGACGGTGCCGCAAGCCAATTCAAAAATCGGTACAACTTCGCC
>CM026399.1:49400101-49415112 GCA_014843695.1 Archivesica marissinica | reverse complement strand
TACACTCACTCCATAATCCATCCATACTCCATACACTCACTCCATAATCCATCCATACTCCATACACTCACTCCATAATCCATACACTCACTCCATAATCCATCCATACTCCATACACTCACTCCATAATCCATCCATACTCCATACACTCACTCCATAATCCATCCATACTCCATACACTCACTCCATAATCCATCCATAATCCATACACTCACTACATAATCCATCCATACTCCATACACTCACTCCATAATCCATCCATACCCATACACTCACTCCATAATCCATCCATACTCCATACACTCACTCCATAATCCATCCATACTCCATACACTCACTCCATAATCCATCCATACCCCATACACTCACTCCATAATCCATACACTCACTCCATAATCCATCCATACCCCATACACTCACTCCATAATCCATACACTCACTCCATAATCCATCCATACTCCATACACTCACTCCATAATCCATCCATACTCCATACACTCACTCCATAATCCATACACTCACTCCATAATCCATCCATACTCCATACACTCACTACATAATCCATCCATACTCCATACACTCACTCCATAATCCATACACTCACTACATAATCCATCCATACCCCATACACTCACTCCATAATCCATCCATACTCCATACACTCACTCCATAATCCATCCATACTCCATACACTCACTCCATAATCCATCCATACTCCATACACTCACTCCATAATCCATCCATACTCCATACACTCACTCCATAATCCATCCATACTCCATACACTCACTCCATACCCCATATACTCACTCCATAATCCATCCATACTCCATACACTCACTCCATAATCCATCCATACTCCATACACTCACTCCATAATCCATCCATACCCCATACACTCACTCCATAATCCATCCATACTCCATACACTCACTCCATAATCCATCCATACTCCATACACTCACTCCATAATCCATCCATACTCCATACACTCACTCCATAATCCATCCATACTCCATACACTCACTCCATAATCCATCCATACTCCATACACTCACTCCATAATCCATCCAACCATAATCACTCCATAATCCATCCATACTCCATACACTCACTCCATAATCATCCATACTCCATACACTCACTACATAATCCATCCATACTCCATACACTCACTCCATAATCCATCCATACTCCATACACTCACTCCATAATCCATCCATACTCCATACACTCACTCCATAATCCATCCATACTCCATACACTCACTCCATAATCCATCCATACTCCATACACTCACTCCATAATCCATCCATACTCCATACACTCACTCCATAATCCATCCATACTCCATACACTCACTCCATAATCCATACATCACTCCATATCCATCCATATCCATACACTCACTCCATAATCCATCCATACTCATCACATACATATCATCCATACTCCATACACTCACTCCATAATCCATCCATACTCCATACACTCACTCCATAATCCATCCATACTCCATACACTCACTCCATAATCCATCCATACTCCATACACTCACTCCATAATCCATCCATACTCCATACACTCACTCCATAATCCATCCATACTCCATACACTCACTCCATAATCCATCCATACCCATATCACTCCATAATCCATCCATAATCCATACACTCACTCCATAATCCATCCATACTCCATACACTCACTACATAATCCATCCATACTCCATACACTCACTCCATAATCCATACACTCACTACATAATCCATCCATACTCCATACACTCACTCCATAATCCATCCATACTCCATACACTCACTCCATAATCCATCCATACTCCATACACTCACTCCATAATCCATCCATACTCCATACACTCACTCCATAATCCATCCATACTCCATACACTCACTCCATAATCCATACACTCACTACATAATCCATCCATACTCCATACACTCACTCCATAATCCATCCATACTCCATACACTCACTCCATACTACACTCACTCATAATCCATCCATACCCCATACACTCACTCCATAATCCATCCATACTCCATACACTCACTCCATAATCCATCCATACTCCATACACTCACTCCATAATCCATCCATACTCCATAACTCACTCCATACTCCATACACTCACTACATAATCCATCCATACCCCATACACTCACTCCATAATCCATCCATACTCCATACACTCACTCCATACTCCATACACTCACTACATAATCCATCCATACCCCATACACTCACTCCATAATCCATCCATACTCCATACACTCACTCCATAATCCATCCATACCCCATACACTCACTACATAATCCATCCATACTCCATACACTCACTCCATACTCCATACACTCACTACATAATCCATCCATACTCCATACACTCACTCCATAATCCATCCATACTCCATACACTCACTCCATAATCCATCCATACTCCATACACTCACTCCATAATCCATCCATCCATACACTCATCCATACTCCATACATCACTCCATACTCCATACACTCACTCCATAATCCATCCATACTCCATACACTCACTCCATAATCCATCCATACTCCATACACTCACTACATAATCCATCCATACTCCATACACTCACTCATATCATCCATACCCCATACACTCACTCCATAATCCATCCATACTCCATACACTCACTCCATAATCCATCCATACTCCATACACTCACTCCATAATCCATCCATACTCCATACACTCACTCCATAATCCATCCATACTCCATAACTCACTCCATAATCCATCCATACTCCATACACTCACTCCATAATCCATCCATACTCCATACACTCACTCCATAATCCATCCATACTCCATACACTCACTCCATAATCCATCCATACTCCATACACTCACTCCATACTCCATACACTCACTCCATAATCCATCCATACTACATACACTCACTACATAATCCATCCATACTCTATACACTCACTACATAACCCATCCATACCCCATACACTCACTCCATAATCCATCCATACTCCATACACTCACTCCATAATCCATCCATACCCCATACACTCACTCCATAATCCATCCATACTCCATGCACTCACTCCATAATCTATCCATACCCCATACACTCACTCCATAATCCATCCATACTCCATACACTCACTCCATAATCATCCATACTCCATACACTCACTCCATAATCCATCCATACTCCATACACTCACTCCATAATCCATCCATACTCCATACACTCACTCCATAATCCATACTCTCACTACATAATCCATCCATTCTCCATACACTCACTCCATAATCCATCCATACTCCATACACTCACTCCATAATCCATACTCTCACTACATAATCCATCCATACTCCATACACTCACTCCATAATCCATCCATACTCCATACACTCACTCCATAATCCATACTCTCACTACATAATCCATCCATACTCCATACACTCACTCCATAATCCATACTCTCACTCCATAATCCATCCATAATCCATACAATCACTCCATAATCCATCCATACTCCATACACTCACTCAATAATCCATCCATACCCCATACACTCACTCCATAATCCATACACTCACTACATAATCCATCCATAATCCATACACTCACTCCATAATCCATCCATACTCCATGCACTCACTCCATAATCTATCCATACCCCATACACTCACTACATAATCCATCCATACTCCATACACTCACTCCATAATCCATACTCTCACTACATAATCCATCCATACTCCATACACTCACTCCATAATCCATCCATAATCCATACACTCACTCCATAATCCATCCATACCCCATACAATCACTCCATAATCCATCCATACTCCATACACTCACTCCATAATCCATCCATAATCCATACAATCACTCCATAATCCATCCATACTCCATACACTCACTCAATAATCCATCCATACCCCATACACTCACTCCATAATCCATACACTAACTACATAATCCATCCATAATCCATACACTCACTCCATAATCCATCCATACTCCATACACTCACTACATAATCCATCCATACCCCATACACTCACTCCATAATCCATCCATACCCCATACAATCACTCCATAATCCATCCATACTCCATACACTCACTCCATAATCCATCCATACACCATACAATCACTCCATAATCCATACACTCACTACATAATACATACACTCACTACATAATCCATCCATACCCCATACACTCACTCCATAATCCATCCATACTCCATACACTCACTCCATAATCCATACACTCACTCCATAATCCATACACTCACTACATAATCCATCCATACCCCATACACTCTCTCCATAATCCATCCATACTCCATACACTCACTCCATAATCCATCCATACTCCATACACTCACTACATAATCCATCCATACTCCATACACTCACTCCATACTCCATATACTCACTCCATAATCCATCCATACTCCATACACTCACTCTATAATCCATCCATACTCCATACACTCACTACATAATCCATCCATACTCCATACACTCACTACATAATCCATCCATACCCCATACACTCACTCCATAATCCATCCATACTCCATACACTCACTCCATAATCCATCCATACCCCATACACTCACTCCATAATCCATCCATACTCCATACACTCACTCCATAATCTATCCATACCCCATACACTCACTCCATAATCCATCCATACTCCATACACTCACTCCATAATCCATCCATACTCCATACACTCACTCCATAATCCATACTCTCACTACATAATCCATCCATACTCCATACACTCACTCCATAATCCATCCATACTCCATACACTCACTCCATAATCCATACTCTCACTACATAATCCATCCATACTCCATACACTCACTCCATAATCCATCCATACTCCATACACTCACTCCATAATCCATCCATACTCCATGCACTCACTCCATAATCTATCCATACCCCATACACTCACTCCATAATCCATCCATACTCCATACACTCACTCCATAATCATCCATACTCCATACACTCACTCCATAATCCATCCATACTCCATACACTCACTCCATAATCCATCCATACCCCATACACTCACTCCATAATCCATCCATACTCCATACACTCACTCCATAATCCATATTCTCACTACATAATCCATCCATACTCCATACACTCACTCCATAATCCATCCATACTCCATACACTCACTCCATAATCCATACTCTCACTACATAATCCATCCATACTCCATACACTCACTCCATAATCCATCCATAATCCATACACTCACTCCATAATCCATCCATACCCCATACAATCACTCCATAATCCATCCATACTCCATACACTCACTCCATTATCCATCCATACTCCATATATTCACTACATAATCAATCCATACTCCATACACTCACTCCATAATCATCCTTACCCATACTCTCACTACATAATCCATCCATACTCCATATACTCACTCCATAATCCATCCATAATCCATACAATCACTCCATAATCCATCCATACTCCATACACTCACTCAATAATCCATCCATACCCCATACACTCACTCCATAATCCATACACTCACTACATAATCCATCCATAATCCATACACTCACTCCATAATCCATCCATACTCCATACACTCACTCCAAATTCCATCCATACCCCATACACTCACTCCATAATCCATCCATACTCCATACACTCACTCCATAATCCATCCATACTCCATACACTCACTCCATAATCCATCCATACTCCATACACTCACTCCATAATCCATCCATACTCCATACACTCACTACATAATCCATCCATACTCCATACACTCACTCCATACTCCATACACTCAATCCAAATTCCATCCATACCCCATACACTCACTACATAATCCATCCATACTCCATACACTCACTCCATAATCATTCCATACTCCATACACTCACTCCATAATCCATCCATACTCCATACACTCACTACATAATCCATCCATACTCCATACACTCACTCCATACTCCATACACTCACTCCATAATCCATCCATACTCCATACACTCACTCCATAATCCATCCATACTCCATACACTCACTCCATAATCCATCCATACTCCATACACTCACTCCATAATCATTCCATACTCCATACTCTCACTCCATAATCCATCCATACTCCATACACTCACTACATAATCCATCCATGCTCCATACACTCACTCCATACTCCATACACTCACTCCAAATTCCATCCATACCCCATACACTCACTCCATAATCCATCCATACTCCATACACTCACTCCATAATCCATCCATACTCCATACACTCACTCCATAATCCATCCATATTCCATACACTCACTACATAATCCATCCATACTCCATACACTCACTCCATACTCCATACACTCACTCCATAATCCATCCATACTCCATACACTCACTCCATAATCCATCCATACTCCATACACTCACTACATAATCCATCCATACTCTATACACTCACTACATAATCCATCCATACCCCATACACTCACTCCATAATCCATCCATACTCCATACACTCACTCCATAATCCATCCATACTCCATACACTCACTACATAATCCATCCATACCCCATACACTCACTCCATAATCCATCCATACTCCATACACTCACTCCATAATCCATCCATACCCCATACACTCACTCCATAATCCATCCATACTCCATGCACTCACTCCATAATCTATCCATACCCCATATACTCACTCCATAATCCATCCATACTCCATACACTCACTCCATACTCGCTCCATACTCCATACACTCATACATGTTGAAGTAACACCCATACTCCAAGACACCACTCATCTACATTGTGAAGTAACACAATACTCCAAGACACCACTCATCTATATATTGTAGTAACATACATACTCCAAGACACCACTCATCTACATGTTGAAGTAACACACATACTCCAAGACACCACTCATCTACATGTTGAAGTGTACATATTGAAGTAACACACATATTCCAAGACACCACTGTCTTGGAATATGTGTGTTACTTCAATATGTAGATGAGTGGTGTCTTGGAGTTTGTGTGTTAATTCAACATGTAGATGAGTGGTGTCTTGGAGTATTGGTATTACTTCAACATGTAGATGAGTGGTTTCTTGGAGTATATGTGTTACTTCAATATGTAGATGAGTGGTGTCTTGGAGTATGTGTGTTACTTCAGCATGTAGATGAGTGGTGTCTTGGAGTATGGGTGTTACTTCAACATGTAGATGAGTTGTGTCTTGGAGTATGTGTGTTACTTCAACATGCAGATGAGTGGTGTCTTGGAGTATGTGTGTTACTTCAACATGCAGATGAGTGGTGTCTTGGAGTATGGGTGTTACTTCAACATGCACATGAATGGTGTCTTGGAGTATGGGTGTTACTTCAACATGCAGATGAGTGGTGTCTTGGAGTATGGGTATTACTTCAACATGCAGATGAGTGGTGTCTTGGAGTATGGGTATTACTTCAACATGCATATGAGTGGTGTCTTGGAGTATGTGTGTTACTTCAATATGTAGATGAGTGGTGTATTGGAGTACATGTGTTACTTCAACATGTAGATGAGTGGTGTCTTGGAGTGCATGTGTTACTTCAACATGCAGATGAGTGGTGTCTATGTGTTTATGTGTTACTTCAACATGTATTTGTGTGTTACTTCAATATGTAGATGAGTGGTGTCTTGGAGTACATGTGTTACTTCAACATGTAGATTAGTGGTGTCTTGGAGTATGGGTGTTACTTCAACATGTAGATGAGTTGTGTCTTGGAGTATGGGTGTTACTTCAACATGTAGATGAGTTGTGTCTTGGAGTATGTGTGTTACTTCAACATGCAGATGAGTGGTGTCTTGGAGTATGTATGTTACTTCAACATGTAGATGAGTGGTATCTTGACGTATGGGTGTTACTTCAACATGTAGATGAGTGGTGTCTTGGAGTATGTGTTACTTCAACATGTAGATGAGTGGTGTCTTGGAGTACATGTGTTACTTCAAAATGTAGATGAGTGGTGTCTTGGAGTATGTGTGTTACTTCAATATGTAGATGAGTGGTGTCTTGGAGTACATGTGTTACTTCAGCATGTAGATGAGTGGTGTCTTGGAGTATGGGTGTTACTTCAACATGTAGATGAGTTGTGTCTTGGAGTATGTGTTTTACTTCAACATGTAGATGAGTTGTGTCTTGGAGTATTTGTGTTACTTCAACATGCAGATGAGTGGTGTCTTGGAGTATGGGTGTTACTTCAACATGCACATGAGTGGTGTCTTGGAGTATGGGTGTTACTTCAACATGCAGATGAGTGGTGTCTTGGAGTATGGGTATTACTTCAACATGCAGATGTGTGGTGTCTTGGAGTATGGGTATTACTTCAACATGCATATGAGTGGTGTCTTGGAGTATGGGTTTTACTTCAACATGTACATGAGTGGTATCTTGGAGTATGTGTGTTACTTCAATATGTAGATGAGTGGTGTCTTGGAGTACATGTGTTACTTCAACATGTAGATGAGTGGTGTCTTGGAGTATGTGTGTTACTTCAATATGTAGATGAGTGGTGTCTTGGAGTACATGTGTTACTTCAGCATGTAGATGAGTGGTGTCTTGGAGTATGGGTGTTACTTCAACATGTAGATGAGTTGTGTCTTGGAGTATGTGTTTTACTTCAACATGCAAATGAGTGGTGTCTTGGAGTATGGGTGTTACTTCAACATGCACATGAGTGGTGTCTTGGAGTATGGGTATTACTTCTACATGCAGATGAGTGGTGTCTTTGAGTATGGGTATTACTTCAACATGCAGATGAGTGGTGTCTTTGAGTATGGGTGTTACTTCAACATGTACATGATTGGTATCTTGGAGTATGTGTGTTACTTCAACATGTATTTGTGTGTTACTTCAATATGTAGAGGAGTGGTGTATTGGAGTATGTGTGTTACTTCAACATGTAGATGAGTGTTTGTCTTGGGAGTACATGTGTTACTTCAATAGGTAGATGAGTGGAATCTTAGAGTATGTGTGTTACTTCATCATGTAGATGAGTGGTTTCTTGGTGATTGCGTGTTACTGCAACATGTACACGACTGGTGTCGTGGAGTATGGGTGTTACTTCAACATGTACACGACTGGTGTCTTGGAGTATGGGTGTTACTTCAACATGTAGATGAGTGGTGTCTTGGAGTACATGTGTTACTTCAACATGTAGATGAGTGGTCTCTTGGAGTATGTGTGTTACTTCATCATGTAGATGAGTGGTTTCTTGGAGTATGTGTGTTACTTCAACATGTATTTGTGTGTCACTTAAATATGTAGAGGAGTGGTGTATTGGAGTATATGTGTTACTTCAACATGTAGATGAATGGTATCTTGGAGTATTGGTATTACTTCAACATGTAGATGAGTGGTGTCTTGGAGTATGTGTGCTACTTCAGTATGTAGATGAGTGGTGTCTTGGAGTATGTGTGTTTCTTCAGCATGTAGATGAGTGGTGTCTTGGAGTATGTGTGTTACTTCACCATGTAGATGAGTGGTGTCTTGGAGTATGTGTGTTACTTCAACATGTAGATGAGTTGTGTCTTGGAGTATTTGTGTTACTTCAACATGCAGATGAGTGGTGTCTTGGAGTATGGGTGTTACTTCAACATGCACATGAGTGGTGTCTTGGAGTATGGGTGTTACTTCAACATGCAGATGAGTGGTGTCTTGGAGTATGGGTATTACTTCAACATGCAGATGTGTGGTGTCTTGGAGTATGAGTATTACTTCAACATGCATATGAGTGGTGTCTTGGAGTATGGGTGTTACTTCAACATGTACATGAGTGGTATCTTGGAGTATGTGTGTTACTTCAATATGTAGATGAGTGGTGTCTTGGAGTACATGTGTTACTTCAACATGTAGATCAGTGGTGTCTTGGAGTACATGTGTTACTTCAACATGCAGATGAGTGGTGTCTTGGTGTTTATGTGTTACATCAACATGTATTTGTGTGTTACTTCAATATGTAGATGAGTGGTATCTTGGAGTACATGTGTTACTTCAACATGTAGATTATTGGTGTCTTGGCGTACATGTGTTACTTCAACATGTAGATGAGCGGTGTCTTGGAGTATGTGTGTTACTTCAACATGTAGATGAGTGGTATCTTGGAGTATATGTGTTACTTCAACATGTAGATGAGTGGTGTCTTGGAGTACATGTGTTACTTCAAAATGTAGATGATTGGTGTCTTGGAGTATGTGTGTTACTTCAGCATGTAGATGAGTGGTGTCTGGTAGTATGGGTGTTACTTCAACATGTAGATGAGTTGTGTCTTGTAGTATGTGTGTTACTTCAACATGCAGATGAGTGGTGTCTTGGAGTATGGGTGTTACTTCAACATGCACATTAGTGGTGTCTTGGAGTATGGGTATTACTTCAACATGCAGATGAGTGGTGTCTTTGAGTATGGGTATTACTTCAACATGCAGATGAGTGGTGTCTTGGAGTATGGGTGTTACTTCAACATGTACATGAGTGGTATCTTGGAGTGGTGTGTGTTACTTCAACATGTATTTGTGTGTTGCTTCAATATGTAGAGGAGTGGTGTATTGGAGTATGTGTGTTACTTCAACATGTAGATGAGTGTTTGTCTTGGGAGTACATGTGTTACTTCAATAGGTAGATGAGTGGTGTCTTGGAATGCATGTGTTACTTCAACATGTAGATGAGTTGTGTCTTGGAGTATATGTGTAACTTCAACATATAGATGAGTGGTGTCTTGGAGTACATGTGTAACTTCCAACATGTAGATGAGTGGTGTCTTGGAGTTTTTGTGTTACTTCAATATGTAGATGAGTGGTGTCTTGGAGTACATGTGTTACTTCAACATTTAGATGAGCTGTGTCTTGGAGTATGTGTGATACTTCAATATGTAGATGAGTGGTGTCTTGGAGTACATGTGTTACTTCAACATGTAGATGAGTGGTGTCTTGGAGTATGTGTGTGTTACTTCAGCATGTAGATGAGTGGTGTCTTGGAGTATGGGTGTTACTTCAACATGTAGATGAGTTGTGTCTTGGAGTATGTGTGTTACTTCAACATGCAGAAGAGTGGTGTCTTGGAGTATGGGTGTTACTTCAACATGCACATGAGTGGTGTCTTGGAGTATGGGTTTTACTTCAACATGCAAATGAGTGGTTTCTTTGAGTATGGGTATTACTTCAACATGCAGATGAGTGGTGTCTTGGAGTATGGGTGTTACTTCAACATGTACATGAGTGGTATCTTGGAGTATTTGTGTTACTTCAACATGTATGTGTCTGTTACTTCAATATGTAGAGGAGTGGTGTATTGGAGTATGTGTGTTACTTCAACATGTAGATGAGTGTTTGTCTTTGGAGAACATGTGTTACTTCAATAGGTAGATGAGTGGTATCTTATAGTATGTGTGTTACTTCATCATGTAGATGAGTGGTTTCTTGGAGATTGTGTGTTACTGCAACATGTAGATGAGTGGTGTATTGGAATACATGTGTTACTTCAAAATGTAGATGAGTGGTGTCTTGGAGTATATGTGTTTCTTCAATATGTAGATGAGTGGTGTCTTGGAGTACATGTGTTATATCAACATGTAGATGAGTGATGTATTGGAGTATGTGTGTTACTTCAACATGTAGATGAGTGTTTGTCTTGGGAGTACATGTGTTACTTCAATAGGTAGATGAGTGGTATCTTAGAGTATGTGTGTTACTTCATCATGTAGATGAGTGGTTTCTTGGAGATTGCGTGTTACTGCAACATGTGCACGACTGGTTTCTTGGAGTATGGGTGTTACTTCAACATGTAGATGAGTGGTGTCTTGGAGTATGTGTGTTACTTCAACATGTACACGACTGGTGTCTTGGAGTATGGGTGTTACTTCAACATGTAGATGAGTGGTGTCTTGGAGTACATGTGTTACTTCAACATGTAGATGAGTGGTGTCTTGGAGTATGTGTGTTACTTCAACATGTAGATGAGTGATGTCATGGAATATGTGTGTTACTTCAACATGTAGATGAGTGGTGTCTTGGAGTATGTGTGTTACTTCAGCATGTAGATGAGTGGTTTCTTGGAGATTGTGTGTTACTGCAACATGTAGATGAGTGGTGTATTGGAATACATGTGTTACTTCAAAATGTAGATGAGTGGTGTCTTGGAGTATATGTGTTTCTTCAATATGTGATGAGTGGTGTCTTGGAGTACATGTGTTATATCAACATGTAGATGAGTGATGTATTGGAGTATGTGTGTTACTTCAACATGTAGATGAGTGTTTGTCTTGGGAGTACATGTGTTACTTCAATAGGTAGATGAGTGGTATCTTAGAGTATGTGTGTTACTTCATCATGTAGATGAGTGGTTTCTTGGAGATTGCGTGTTACTGCAACATGTGCACGACTGGTTTCTTGGAGTATGGGTGTTACTTCAACATGTAGATGAGTGGTGTCTTGGAGTATGTGTGTTACTTCAACATGTACACGACTGGTGTCTTGGAGTATGGGTGTTACTTCAACATGTAGATGAGTGGTGTCTTGGAGTACATGTGTTACTTCAACATGTAGATGAGTGGTGTCTTGGAGTATGTGTGTTACTTCAACATGTAGATGAGTGATGTCATGGAATATGTGTGTTACTTCAACATGTAGATGAGTGGTGTCTTGGAGTATGTGTGTTACTTCAGCATGTAGATGAGTGGTGTCTTGGGGTATGGGTGTTACTTCATCATGTAGATGAGTTGTGTCTTGGAGTATGTGTGTTACTTCAACATGTGTTTGTGTGTTACTTCAATATGTATAGGAGTGGTGTATTGGAGTATGTGTGTTACTTCAACATGTAGATGAGTGGTGTCTTGGGGTATGGGTGTTACTTCATCATGTAGATGAGTTGTGTCTTGGAGTATGTGTGTTACTTCAACATGTCTTTGTGTGTTACTTCAATATGTAGAGGAGTGGTGTATTGGAGTACATGTGTTACTTCAATAGGTAGATGAGTGGTATCTTAGAGTATGTGTGTTACTTCATCATGTAGATGAGTGGTTTCTTGGAGATTGCGTGTTACTGCAACATGTACACGACTGGTGTCTTGGAGTATGGTGTTACTTCAACATGTAGATGAGTGGTGTCTTGGAGTATGTGTGTTACTTCAACATGTACACGACTGGTGTCTTGGAGTATGGGTGTTACTTCAACATGTAGATGAGTGGTGTCTTGGAGTATGTGTTACTTCAACATGTGATGAGTGGTGTCTTGAAGTGCATGTGTTACTTCAACATGTAGATGAGTGGTGTCTTGGAGTACATGTGTTACTTCAACATGTAGATGAGTGGTGTCTTGGAGTATGTGTGTTACTTCATCATGTAGATGAGTGGTTTCTTGGAGTACATGTGTTACTTCAACATGTAGATGAGTGGTGTCATGGAATATGTGTGTTACTTCAACATGTAGATGAGTGGTGTCTTGGAGTACATGTGTTACTTCAATATGTAGATATCTACATGTTGAAGTAACACCCATACTCCAAGACACCACTCATCTACATTTTGAAGTAACACAATACTCCAAGACACCACTCATCTATATATTGTAGTAACATACATACTCCAAGACACCACTCATCTACATGTTGAAGTAACACACATACTCCAAGACACCACTCATCTACATGTTGAAGTGTACATATTGAAGTAACACACATATTCCAAGACACCAATGTCTTGGAATATGTGTGTTACTTCAATATGTAGATGAGTGGTGTCTTGGAGTTTGTGTGTTAATTCAACATGTAGATGAGTGGTGTCTTGGAGTATTGGTATTACTTCAACATGTAGATGAGTGGTGTCTTGGAGTATGTGTGTTACTTCAACATGTAGATGAGTGGTGTCTTGGAGTACATGTGTTAATGCAACATGTAGATGCGTGGTGTCTTGGAGTATGAGTGTTACTTCATATGTAGAGAGTGGTGTCTTGGAGACATGTGTTTTCTTCAATCGTAATATCTACATCTTCATGTTTGAAGTACACCCATACTCCAGACCACTATCTCATGTTGAAGTAAATACTCAAGACAACACTCATTATATATTGTAGAATACATACTCCAGCCACTCTCTACATGTGAGTAACACACATACTCAAGACACCACTCATCTACATGTTGAGGTGTACATATTGAAGTAATTGGAGTACATGTGTTACTTCAATATGTAGATGAGTGGTGTCTTGGAGTGCATGTGTTACTTCAACATGTAGATGAGTTGTGTCTTGGAGTATATGTGTAACTTCAACATGTAGATGAGTGGTGTCTTGGAGTACATGTGTAACTTCCAACATGTAGATGAGTGGTGTCTTGGAGTTTTTGTGTTACTTCAATATGTAGAGGAGTGGTGTCATGGAGTACATGTGTTACTTCAACATGTAGATGAGTGGTGTCTTGGAGTATGTGTGTTACTTCAACATGTAGTTGAGTGGTGTCTTGGAGTACATGTGTTACTTCAACATGTAGATGAGCGGTGTCTTGGTGTATGTGTGTTACTTCAACATGTAGATGAGTGGTATCTTGACGTATGGGTGTTACTTCAACATGTAGATGAGAGGTATCTTGGAGTATATGTGTTACTTCAACATGTAGATGAGTGGTGTCTTGTAGTACATTTGTTACTTCAACATGTAGATGAGTGGTGTCTTGGAGTGTTTGTGTTACTTCAATATGTAGATGCGTGGTGTCTTGGAGTATGTGTGTTACTGCAACATGTAGATGAGTGGTGTCTTGAAGTGCATGTGTTACTTCAACATGTAGATGCGTGGTGTCTTGGAGTATGTGTGTTACTGCAACATGTAGATGAGTGGTGTCTTGAAGTGCATGTGATACTTCAAAATGTAGATGAGTGGTGTCTTGAAGTGCATGTGTTA
>CM026399.1:49373199-49399101 GCA_014843695.1 Archivesica marissinica | reverse complement strand
TGCAATGCTCTCACAGACCTGTACACTGCGCTCTACACCCCTACCAATCATACATTAACAGTTTACTTGACTACTATATAAACAATATGCAATGCTCTCACAGACCTGTACACTCCGCTCTACACCCCTACCAATCATACATTAACAGTTTACTGGACTACTATATAAACAATATGCAATGCTCTCACAGACCTGTACACTGCGCTCTACACCCCTACCAATCATACATTAACAGTTTACTGGACTACTATATAAACAATATGCAATGCTCTCACAGACCTGTACACTCCGCTCTACACCCCTACCAATCATACATTAACAGTTTACTTGATTACTATATAAACAATATGCAATGCTCTCACAGACCTGTACACTTCGCTCTACACCCCTACCAATCATACATTAACAGTTTACTGGACTACTATATAAACAATATGCAATGCTCTCACAGACCTGTACACTCCGCTCTACACCCCTACCAATCATACATTAACAGTTTACTTGACTACTATATAAACAATATGCAATGCTCTCACAGACCTGTACACTCCGCTCTACACCCCTACCAATCATACATTAACAGTTTACGTGATTACTATATAAACAATATGCAATGCTCTCACAGACCTGTACACTCCGCTCTACACCCCTACCAATCATACATTAACAGTTTACTGGACTACTATATAAACAATATGCAATGCTCTCACAGACCTGTACACTCCGCTCTACACCCCTACCAATCATACATTAACAGTTTACGTGACTACTATATAAACAATATGCAATGCTCTCACAGACCTGTACACTCCGCTCTACACCCCTACCAATCATACATTAACAGTTTACTGGACTACTATATAAACAATATGCAATGCTCTCACAGACCTGTATTCGCTCTACACCCCTACCAATCATACATTAACAGTTTACTGGACTACTATATAAACAATATGCAATGCTCTCACAGACCTGTACACTGCGCTCTACACCCCTACCAATCATACATTAACAGTTTACGTGACTACTATATAAACAATATGCAATGCTCTCACAGACCTGTACACTCCGCTCTACACCCCTACCAATCATACATTAACAGTTTACTGGACTACTATATAAACAATATGCAATGCTCTCACAGACCTGTACACTCGCTCTACACCCCTACCAATCATACATTAACAGTTTACGTGACTACTATATAAACAATATGCAATGCTCTCACAGACCTGTACACTCCGCTCTACACCCCTACCAATCATACATTAACAGTTTACGTGACTACTATATAAACAATATGCAATGCTCTCACAGACCTGTACACTCCGCTCTACACCCCTACCAATCATACATTAACAGTTTACTGGACTACTATATAAACAATATGCAATGCTCTCACAGACCTGTACACTCCGCTCTACACCCCTACCAATCATACATTAACAGTTTACGTGACTACTATATAAACGATATGCAATGCTCTCACAGACCTGTACACTCTGCTCTACGCCCCTACCAATCATACATTAACAGTTTACTTGATTACTATATAAACAATATGCAATGCTCTCACAGACCTGTTTTCGCTCTACACCCCTACCAATCATACATTAACAGTTTACTGGACTACTATATAAACAATATGCAATGCTCTCACAGACCTGTACACTGCGCTCTACACCCCTACCAATCATACATTAACAGTTTACTGGACTACTATATAAACAATATGCAATGCTCTCACAGACCTGTACACTCTGCTCTACACCCCTACCAATCATACATTAACAGTTTACGTGACTACTATATAAACGATATGCAATGCTCTCACAGACCTGTACACTCTGCTCTACACCCCTACCAATCATACATTAACAGTTTACTTGATTACTATATAAACAATATGCAATGCTCTCACAGACCTGTTTTCGCTCTACACCCCTACCAATCATACATTAACAGTTTACTGGACTACTATATAAACAATATGCAATGCTCTCACAGACCTGTACACTCCGCTCTACACCCCTACCAATCATACATTAACAGTTTACTTGACTACTATATAAACAATATGCAATGCTCTCACAGACCTGTACACTCCGCTCTACACCCCTACCAATCATACATTAACAGTTTACGTGACTACTATATAAACAATATGCAATGCTCTCACAGACCTGTACACTCCGCTCTACACCCCTACCAATCATACATTAACAGTTTACTGGACTACTATATAAACAATATGCAATGCTCTCACAGACCTGTACACTCCGCTCTACACCCCTACCAATCATACATTAACAGTTTACGTGACTACTATATAAACAATATGCAATGCTCTCACAGACCTGTACACTGCGCTCTACACCCCTACCAATCATACATTAACAGTTTACTGGACTACTATATAACAATATGCAATGCTCTCACAGACCTGTACTCGCTCTACACCCCTACCAATCATACATTAACAGTTTACTGACTACTATATAAACAATATGCAATGCTCTCACAGACCTGTACACTCCGCTCTACACCCCTACCAATCATACATTAACAGTTTACTTGACTACTATATAAACAATATGCAATGCTCTCACAGACCTGTACACTCCGCTCTACACGCCTACCAATCATACATTAACAGTTTACTGGACTACTATATAAACAATATACAATGCTCTCACAGACCTGTACACTGCGCTCTACACCCTACCAATCATACATTAACAGTTTACTTGACTACTATATAAACAATATGCAATGCTCTCACAGACCTGTACACTCCGCTCTACACCCCTACCAATCATACATTAACAGTTTACGTGATTACTATATAAACAATATCCAATGCTCTCACAGACCTGTACACTCTGCTCTACACCCCTACCAATCATACATTAACAGTTTACGTTACTACTATATAAACAATATGCAATGCTCTCACAGACCTGTACACTCCGCTCTACACCCCTACCAATCATACATTAACAGTTTACGTGACTACTATATAAACGATATGCAATGCTCTCAGACCTGTACACTCCGCTCTACACGCCTACCAATCATACATTAACAGTTTACTTGATTACTATATAAACAATATGCAATGCTCTCACAGACCTGTTTTCGCTCTACACCCCTACCAATCATACACTAACAGTTTACTGGACTACTATATAAACAATATGCAATGCTCTCACAGACCTGTACACTGCGCTCTACACCCCTACCAATCATACATTAACAGTTTACTGGACTACTATATAAACAATATGCAATGCTCTCACAGACCTGTACACTGCGCTCTACACCCCTACCAATCATACATTAACAGTTTACTGGACTACTATATAAACAATATGCAATGCTCTCACAGACCTGTACACTCCGCTCTACACCCCTACCAATCATACATTAACAGTTTACGTGACTACTATATAAACAATATGCAATGCTCTCACAGACCTGTACACTGCGCTCTACACCCCTACCAATCATACATTAACAGTTTACGTGACTACTATATAAACAATATGCAATGCTCTCACAGACCTGTACACTGCGCTCTACACCCCTACCAATCATACATTAACAGTTTACTGGACTACTATATAAACAATATGCAATGCTCTCACAGACCTGTACACTCCGCTCTACACCCCTACCAATCATACATTAACAGTTTACTTGACTACTATATAAACAATATGCAATGCTCTCACAGACCTGTACACTGCGCTCTACACCCCTACCAATCATACATTAACAGTTTACTGGACTACTATATAAACAATATGCAATGCTCTCACAGACCTGTACACTCCGCTCTACACCCCTACCAATCATACATTAACAGTTTACTGGACTACTATATAAACAATATGCAATGCTCTCACAGACCTGTACACTCAGTCTTACCCAGTGATACCATATCGTTTATGTGCTAAGGTCAATATTCAATCCTCACTGACCGTACATTGTGCCTTACCAATCTTTTAAATTCGTTTCCTCTTCTATATCTATTGCATGGTCCATCAGAATGACTCGCGTTTACCCTAAATAACTTGTTTCGTGACTACTAATATATTTGTATAAACTTGCTCTCACAGACCTGTACACTGCGCTCTACACCCCTACCAATCATACATTAACAGTTTACTTGACTACTATATAAACAATATGCAATGCTCTCACAGACCTGTACACTGCGCTCTACACCCCTACCAATCATACATTAACAGTTTACTTGACTACTATATAAACAATATGCAATGCTCTCACAGACCTGTACACTCCGCTCTACACCCCTACCAATCATACATTAACAGTTTACTTGATTACTATATAAACAATATGCAATGCTCTCACAGACCTGTACTCCGCTCTACACCCTACCAATCATACATTAACAGTTTACTGGACTACTATATAAACAATATGCAATGCTCTCACAGACCTGTACACTGCGCTCTACACCCCTACCAATCATACATTAACAGTTTACTTGACTACTATATAAACAATATGCAATGCTCTCACAGACCTGTACACTGCGCTCTACACCCCTACCAATCATACATTAACAGTTTACTTGACTACTATATAAACAATATGCAATGCTCTCACAGACCTGTACACTCCGCTCTACACCCCTACCAATCATACATTAACAGTTTACGTGACTACTATATAAACAATATGCAATGCTCTCACAGACCTGTACACTGCGCTCTACACCCCTACCAATCATACATTAACAGTTTACGTGATTACTATATAAACAATATGCAATGCTCTCACAGACCTGTTTTCGCTCTACACCCCTACCAATCATACATTAACAGTTTTGGACTACTATATAAACATATGCAATGCTCTCACAGACCTGTACACTCCGCTCTACACCCCTACCAATCATACATTAACAGTTTACTGGACTACTATATAAACAATATGCAATGCTCTCACAGACCTGTACACTGCGCTCTACACCCCTACCATCATACATTAACAGTTTACTGACTACTATATAAACAATATGCAATGCTCTCACAGACCTGTACTCGCTCTACACCCCTACCAATCATACATTAACAGTTTACTGGACTACTATATAAACAATATGCAATGCTCTCACAGACCTGTACACTCCGCTCTACACCCCTACCAATCATACATTAACAGTTTACTTGACTACTATATAAACAATATGCAATGCTCTCACAGACCTGTACACTGCGCTCTACACCCCTACCAATCATACATTAACAGTTTACGTGACTACTATATAAACAATATGCAATGCTCTCACAGACCTGTACACTCCGCTCTACACCCCTACCAATCATACATTAACAGTTTACGTGACTACTATATAAACAATATGCAATGCTCTCACAGACCTGTACACTGCGCTCTACACCCCTACCAATCATACATTAACAGTTTACGTGACTACTATATAAACAATATGCAATGCTCTCACAGACCTGTACACTCCGCTCTACACCCCTACCAATCATACATTAACAGTTTACGTGACTACTATATAAACAATATGCAATGCTCTCACAGACCTGTACACTCCGCTCTACACCCCTACCAATCATACATTAACAGTTTACTGGACTACTATATAAACAATATGCAATGCTCTCACAGACCTGTACACTGCGCTCTACCCCCTCCATCATACTTTAACGTTTTACGCTACTATATAAACATTTCTATGCTCTCAGACTGTACACTGCGCTCTACACCCCTACCAATCATACATTAACAGTTTACTGGACTACTATATAAACAATATTCAATGCTCTCACAGACCTGTACACTCCGCTCTACACCCCTACCAATCATACATTAACAGTTTACGTGACTACTATATAAACAATATTCAATGCTCTCACAGACCTGTACACTGCGCTCTACACCCCTACCAATCATACATTAACAGTTTACTTGACTACTATATAAACAATATGCAATGCTCTCACAGACCTGTACACTGCGCTCTACACCCCTACCAATCATACATTAACAGTTTACGTGACTACTATATAAACAATATGCAATGCTCTCACAGACCTGTACACTCCGCTCTACACCCCTACCAATCATACATTAACAGTTTACTTGACTACTATATAAACAATATGCAATGCTCTCACAGACCTGTACACTGCGCTCTACACCCCTACCAATCATACATTAACAGTTTACTGGACTACTATATAAACAATATGCAATGCTCTCACAGACCTGTACACTCCGCTCTACACCCCTACCAATCATACATTAACAGTTTACTGGACTACTATATAAACAATATGCAATGCTCTCACAGACCTGTACACTCCGCTCTACACCCCTACCAATCATACATTAACAGTTACTGACTACTATATAAACAATATGCAATGCTCTCACAGACCTGTACACTCCGCTCTACACCCCTACCAATCATACATTAACAGTTTACTGGACTACTATATAAACAATATGCAATGCTCTCACAGACCTGTACACTGCGCTCTACACCCCTACCAATCATACATTAACAGTTTACTGACTACTATATAAACAATATGCAATGCTCTCACAGACCTGTACACTCCGCTCTACACCCCTACCAATCATACATTAACAGTTTACGTGACTACTATATAAACAATATGCAATGCTCTCACAGACCTGTACACTGCGCTCTACACCCCTACCAATCATACATTAACAGTTTACTTGACTACTATATAAACAATATGCAATGCTCTCACAGACCTGTACACTCCGCTCTACACCCCTACCAATCATACATTAACAGTTTACGTGACTACTATATAAACAATATGCAATGCTCTCACAGACCTGTACACTCCGCTCTACACCCCTACCAATCATACATTAACAGTTTACTGACTACTATATAAACAATATGCAATGCTCTCACAGACCTGTACACTGCGCTCTACACCCCTACCAATCATACATTAACAGTTTACGTGACTACTATATAAACAATATGCAATGCTCTCACAGACCTGTACACTCCGCTCTACACCCCTACCAATCATACATTAACAGTTTACTGGACTACTATATAAACAATATGCAATGCTCTCACAGACCTGTACACTCCGCTCTACACCCCTACCAATCATACATTAACAGTTTACTGGACTACTATATAACAATATGCAATGCTCTCACAGACCTGTACACTCCGCTCTACACCCCTACCAATCATACATAACAGTTTACGTGACTACTATATAAACAATATGCAATGCTCTCACAGACCTGTACACTGCGCTCTACACCCCTACCAATCATACATTAACAGTTTACTGGACTACTATATAAACAATATGCAATGCTCTCACAGACCTGTACACTCCGCTCTACACCCCTACCAATCATACATTAACAGTTTACTGGACTACTATATAAACGATATGCAATGCTCTCACAGACCTGTACACTCCGCTCTACACCCCTACCAATCATACATTAACAGGTTACTGGACTACTATATAAACAATATGCAATGCTCTCACAGACCTGTACACTCCGCTCTACACCCCTACCAATCATACATTAACAGTTTACGTGACTACTATATAAACAATATTCAATGCTCTCACAGACCTGTACACTGCGCTCTACACCCCTACCAATCATACACTAACAGTTTACTGGACTACTATATAAACAATATTCAATGCTCTCACAGACATGTACACTGCGCTCTACACCCCTACCAATCATACATTAACAGTTTACTGGACTACTATATAAACGATATGCAATGCTCTCACAGACCTGTACACTCCGCTCTACACCCCTACCAATCATACATTAACAGGTTACTGGACTACTATATAAACAATATGCAATGCTCTCACAGACCTGTACACTCCGCTCTACACCCCTACCAATCATACATTAACAGTTTACGTGACTACTATATAAACAATATGCAATGCTCTCACAGACCTGTACACTCCGCTCTACACCCCTACCAATCATACATTAACAGTTTACTGGACTACTATATAAACAATATGCAATGCTCTCACAGACCTGTACACTGCGCTCTACACCCCTACCAATCATACATTAACAGTTTACGTGACTACTATATAAACAATATGCAATGCTCTCACAGACCTGTACACTCCGCTCTACACCCCTACCAATCATACATTAACAGTTTACTTGATTACTATATAAACAATATGCAATGCTCTCACAGACCTGTTTTCGCTCTACACCCCTACCAATCATACATTAACAGTTTACTGGACTACTATATAAACAATATGCAATGCTCTCACAGACCTGTACACTGCGCTCTACACCCCTACCAATCATACATTAACAGTTTACTTGACTACTATATAAACAATATGCAATGCTCTCACAGACCTGTTTTCGCTCTACACCCCTACCAATCATACATTAACAGTTTACTGGACTACTATATAAACAATATGCAATGCTCTCACAGACCTGTACACTCCGCTCTACACCCCTACCAATCATACATTAACAGTTTACTGGACTACTATATAAACAATATGCAATGCTCTCACAGACCTGTACACTCCGCTCTACACCCCTACCAATCATACATTAACAGTTTACTTGACTACTATATAAACAATATGCAATGCTCTCACAGACCTGTACACTCCGCTCTACACCCCTACCAATCATACATTAACAGTTTACGTGACTACTATATAAACAATATTGTTGTGTTCAATGCTCTCACAGACCTGTACACTGCGCTCTACACCCCTACCAATCATAAATTAACAGTTTACGTGACTACTATATAAACAATATGCAATGCTCTCACAGACCTGTACACTCCGCTCTACACCACTACCAATCATACATTAACAGTTTACTGGACTACTATATAAACAATATGCAATGCTCTCACAGACCTTTACACTGCGCTCTACACCCCTACCAATCATACATTAACAGTTTACGTGACTACTATATAAACAATATGCAATGCTCTCACAGACCTGTACACTCCGCTCTACACCCCTACCAATCATACATTAACAGCTTACTGGACTATTATATAAACAATATGCAATGCTCTCACAGACCTGTACACTGCGCTCTACACCCCTACCAATCATACATTAACAGTTTACTGGACTACTATATAAACAATATGCAATGTTCTCACAGACCTGTACACTCCGCTCTACACCCCTACCAATCATACATTAACAGTTTACGTGATTACTATATAAACAATATGCAATGCTCTCACAGACCTGTTTTCGCTCTACACCCCTACCAACCATACATTAACAGTTTACTGGACTACTATATAAACAATATGCAATGCTCTCACAGACCTGTACACTGCGCTCTACACCCCTACCAATCATACATTAACAGTTTACGTGATTACTATATAAACAATATGCAATGCTCTCACAGACCTGTTTTCGCTCTACACCCCTACCAATCATACATTAACAGTTTACTGGACTACTATATAAACAATATGCAATGCTCTCACAGACCTGTACACTCCGCTCTACACCCCTACCAATCATACATTAACAGTTTACGTGACTACTATATAAACAATATGCAATGCTCTCACAGACCTGTACACTGCGCTCTACACCCCTACCAATCATACATTAACAGTTTACTGGACTACTATATAAACAATATGCAATGCTCTCACAGACCTGTACACTCCGCTCTACACCCCTACCAATCATACATTAACAGTTTACTGGACTACTATATAAACAATATGCAATGCTCTCACAGACCTGTACACTGCGCTCTACACCCCTACCAATCATACATTAACAGTTTACCTGACTACTATTACAAGACTTACACAAATTTGTCTTTTAAGCCACTTGATGAAAGAAATGATATATGGATGTGGACGTTAAATGATCAAATAAATTACTGCGAGGAAAAAACTTAATATAAACCATTGGATGCAATTTAGACAATCACACTACTGGTAAGTGAAATTTCATGTGTAGTTGATGGTAAGATAGCAGTGAACAGCTACACAAGTGCTGACTTCCAGATACTAGTAGTAGTGAAAAGTTCCTTGTGTCCAAGTTTCAACTTGCCCCGAATAATTCCTCCTCTAGATAGTGCCTTATATAACGATATACTTACCAATCTGGATCTGGGACTGTGTCTGTAAATATTAAGCCAACAACAGCTTCACTCAGGTCTGTAACGCCCTGGGCAACATCCTGAAATTTGTGATAATGAGACAACTAGAAATTCATAAATTTGATATGCTCTTGTCGGAGGATGGTTGATCTTGTTGGAGGACGGTTGCTATTGTCGGAGGATGGTTGCTCTTGTCGGAGGATAGTTGCTCTTGCTGGAGGATGGTTGTTCTTGCTGGAGGATGGTTGCTATTGCTGGAGGATGGTTGCTCTTGCAGGAGGATGGTTGCTCTAGCTGGAGGATGGTTGCTCTTGCTGGAGGATGGTTGCTCTTGCTGGAGGATGGTTGTTCTTGTTGGAGGATGGTTGTTCTTGCTGGAGGATGGTTGCTCTTGCTGGAGGATGGTTGTTCTTGCTGGAGGATGGTTGCTCTTGTTGGATGATGGTTGCTCTTGCTGGAGGATGGTTGCTCTTGCTGGAGGATGGTTGCTCTTGCTGGAGGATGGTTGCTCTTGTTGGAGGATGGTTGCTCTTGTTGGAGGATGGTTGTTCTTGCTGGATGATGGTTGTTCTTGCTGGAGGATGGTTGCTCTTGTTGGAGGATGGTTGCTCTTGTTGGAGGATGGTTGCTCTTGTTGGAGGATGGTTGTTCTTGCTGGAGCATGGTTGCTCTTGCTGGAGGATGGTTGCTCTTGCTGGAGGATGGTTGCTCTTGCAGGAGGATGGTTGTTCTTGCTGGAGGATGGTTGCTCTTGCTGGAGGATGGTTGTTCTTGCTGGAGGATGGTTGCTCTTGCTGGAGGATGGTTGCTCTTGCTGGAGGATGGTTGCTCTTGCTGGAGGATGGTTGTTCTTGCTGGAGGATGGTTGCTTTGTTTATCAAAAATGTTGGAATACAGTATTTAAATAAAACACATCTTTTTATTTATTTCTTTGAATGTAGGATTGAGGAGAAAGCAACCTGCTTGTATGGTTACCTGTTTCCTATGTACATACATGTAGGATTGAGGAGAAAGCAACCTGCTTGTATGGTTACCTGTTTCCTATGTGTATACATGTAGGATTGAGGAGAAAGCAACCTGCTTGTATGGTTACCTGTTTCCTATGTACATACATGTAGGATTGAGGAGAAAGCAACCTGCTTGTATGGTTACCTGTTTCCTATGTGTATACATGTAGGATTGAGGAGAAAGCAACCTGCTTGTATGGTTACCTGTTTCCTATGTACATACATGTAGGATTGAGGAGAAAGCAACCTGCTTGTATGGTTACCTGTTTCCTATGTGTATACATGTAGGATTGAGGAGAAAGCAACCTGCTTGTATGGTTACCTGTTTCCTATGTACATACATGTAGGATTGAGGAGAAAGCAACCTGCTTGTATGGTTACCTCTGTCCTATGTACATACATGTAGGATTGAGGAGAAAGCAACCTGCTTGTATGGTTACCTGTTTCCTATGTGTATACATGTAGGATTGAGGAGAAAGCAACCTGCTTGTATGGTTACCTGTTTCCTATGTACATACATGTAGGATTGAGGAGAAAGCAACCTGCTGGTATGGTTACCTGTTTCCTATGTGTATACATGTAGGATTGAGGAGAAAGCAACCTGCTTGTATGGTTACCTGTTTCCTATGTACATACATGTAGGATTGAGGAGAAAGCAACCTGCTGGTATGGTTACCTCTGTCCTATGTACATACATGTAGGATTGAGGAGAAAGCAACCTGCTTGTATGGTTACCTGTTTCCTATAAAATAGTGTTTGTTTATTATAGTGTCACCCTTAATGAAAGAGCCATCCGTTTCTGACTTATGAGAGACCCATTATGAACATTAGTACTTCCTGGATCCTATTCTTGCAGGCCAGATGCCAGACATTCTGTAATTATAATTTAACTAGCTAGTGGCTCACCAACTGGCCATATCTGAATGATTTATATTTTATTTATTTATATTTCGGGTTTTACGCCTGCATCAGCACCATTTTGGGCTATATCGCCGGTGGGCAGTTTACCTAACAACACCTTTCCTGGGCAGGCTCCAGCGGTTAACCAGTACTTGGGTGCACCAACCTCCGTAAGAAACTGCCAACTTTTTCATATAAATGAGACACGGTCTGAGCGGGGCTCGAACCCGTGACCATCAGTGATGATAGGTTACAGTGGTATACAAGTCAGCGACCTTAACCACTCGACCACGGAGGCGGACATATATCCGAATGAACTGGAGGATGTGAACATAGAATTCAGAGACGAAACATCGATCAATTGACACCCTATTGTGCTGCGAAGGACAGTTTATACGCATTTGCTGGTTTTTACATAAATTTCGCAAAAATTCCGGTAGCCACAAGTCAATCGGGAATGCACAATATTTACAACCATGGCAATGTAGCCATGACCACATAGGCCCCTAACAATTCACTTGTCTTAACAATACAGGTCCCTTACAATTCACTTGTCTTAACACTACAGGCCCCTAACAATTCACTTGTCTTAACACTACAGGCCCCTAACAATTCACTTGTCTTAACACTACAGGCCCCTAACAATTCACTTGTCTTAACAATACAGGTCCCTTACAATTCACTTGTCTTATCAACACAACTACGCACGCCCATTACAATCCTCTTGTCTTAACCACATGACAATGCAGGCCCCTTACAATCAACATGTCTTAACCACAAAACAATGCAGGCCTTTTACAATCAACTTGTCTGAACCACATGACAATGCAGGCCTTTTACAATCAACATGTATTAACCTCATGACAATGCAGGCCTTTTACAATCAACTTGTCTTAACCACATGACACGTCTGTTAGAGCATAATTTAATGCCTTCCTACACTTACACGTCTGTTAGAGCATAATTTAATGCCTTCCTACACTTACACTTCTGTTAGAGCATCATTTAATGCCTTCCTACACTTACACGTCTGTTAGAGCATAATTTAATGCCTTCCTACACTTACACTTCTGTTAGAGCATAATTTAATGCCTTCCTACACTTACACGTCTGTTAGAACATAATTTAATGCCTTCCTACACTTACACTTCTGTTAGAGCATAATTTAATGCCTTCCTACACTTACATGTCTGTTAGAACATAATTTAATGCCTTCCTACTCTTACACTTCTGTTAGAGCATAATTTAATGCCTTCCTACACTTACACTTCTGTTAGAGCATAATTTAATGCCTTCCTACACTTACACTTCTGTTAGAGCATAATTTAATGCCTTCCTACACTTACACTTCTGTTAGAGCATAATTTAATGCCTTCCTACACTTACACTTCTGTTAGAGCATAATTTAATGCCTTCCTACACTTACACTTCTGTTAGAGCATAATTTAATGCCTTCCTACACTTACACGTCCAGGAATAGAGAAAAGCTGCGTTCCGACGATGTCATAAACTTCCACTGTGCCATTGCTGTATGAGCATGCAAGCATCGTGTTATCTGGACTCCACACCAAGTGACGCCATTGCGGATGACCATCTCGTTCTATTGCAGCTCGACCAGTAACAACAGCATAGTCATCACGCTTGGACCTGCCAACATATAAATTAATGCACATACAGAAATACGCTACAATTGGTAATCATGAACATGTGACGTAACATTTCATTGGTTTAATTTAGCCAGTTATCAAACTTGGTAGCCAGTCTTAAGCTGACCAAATTCATTTCTTGATTTGTTTAGGAAACATTTTGTTTTGTTTCTATCCAAGATATATTTTATTCAAAGAAACATTGTCTACCTCAGTTTTGTTTATCTATGTGTAGTAAGCAAACTATTGCAATTTTTGGACTTAGTCTTGCTCCTGATACATGACATGGTCTACGTATTTGTAGAACACAGATAGTAACACACCTGTAACACAGATGCTAGTGGCAGGAAAGTGATGATAACACTATTATAACATGGATGGATAAAGTAGGGTTTTAGCTCATACCTAATCTCTATGCATTGATCCTGCATAATTGCAACAAGACTTCCATCTCTGAAAAACATCAATACAAAACATGTATTATAGTATGTGTATTATGGTATGTGTATTACTGTATGTGTATTATGGTATGTGTATTAGTGTATGTGTATTATGGTATGTGTATTAGTGTATGTGTATTATCGTATGTGTATTATGGTATGTGTATTACTGTATGTGTATTATGGTATGTGTATTACTGTATGGTATGTGTATTACTGTATGTGTATTACGGTATGTGTATTAGTGTATGTGTATTATAGTATGTGTATTACTACTGTATGTGTATTATGGTATGTGTATTATGGCATGTGTATTATGGTATGTGTATTACTGTATGTGTATTACTGTATGTGTATTACTGTATGTGTATTAGTGTATGTGTATTACTGTATGTGTATTATGGTATGTGTATTACTGTATGTGTATTATGGTATGTGTATTACTGTATGTGTATTACTGTATGTGTATTACTGTATGTGTATTACGGTATGTGTATTACTGTATGTGTATTACTGTATGTGTATTATAGTATGTGTATTATGGTATGTGTATTATGGTATGTGTATTATGGTATGTGTATTACTGTATGTGTATTAAGGTATGTGTATTACTACTGTATGTGTATTATGGTATGTGTATTATGGTATGTGTATTACTGTATGTGTATTATGGTATGTGTATTACTGTATGTGTATTACTGTATGTGTATTACTGTATGTGTATTACTGTATGTGTATTATGGTATGTGTATTACTGTATGTGTATTACTGTATGTGTATTACTGTATGTGTATTACTGTATGTGTATTACTGTATGTGTACTATGGTATGTGTATTATGGTATGTGTATTATGGTATGTGTATTACGGTATGTGTATTACTGTATGTGTATTATGGTATGTGTATTATGGTATGTGTAGTATGGTATGTGTATTATGGTATGTGTATTATGGTATGTGTATTATGGTATGTGTATTATAGTATGTGTATTATGGTATGTGTATTACTGTATGTATATTATGGTATGTGTATTATTGTATGTGTATTATTGTATGTGTATTATGGTATGTGTATTATGGTATGTGTATTATTGTATGTGTATTATGGTATGTGTATTACTGTATGTGTATTATGGTATGTGTATTACTGTATGTGTATTATTGTATGTGTATTATTGTATGGGTATTATTGTATGTGTATTATGGTATGTGTATTATGGTATGTGTATTATGTATGTGATTATGGTATGTGTATTATGTATGTGTATTATGGTATGTGTATTACTGTATGTGTATTACTGTATGTGTATTATGGTATGTGTATTACTGTATGTGTATTATGGTATGTGTATTACGGTATGTGTATTATTGTATGTGTATTACTGTATGTGTATTATGGTATGTGTATTATTGTATGTGTATTACGGTATGTGTATTACTGTATGTGTATTATGGTATGTGTATTACTGTATGTGTATTATTGTATGTGTATTATGGTATGTGTATTATGGTATGTGTATTACTGTATGTGTATTATGGTATGTGTATTACTGTATGTGTATTATTGTATGTGTATTATGGTATGTGTATTAGTGTATGTGTATTATGGTATGTGTATTACTGTATGTGTATTATGGTATGTGTATTATTGTATGTGTATTATGGTATGTGTATTATGGTATGTGTATTACTGTATGTGTATTATTGTATGTGTATTATGGTATGTGTATTATGGTATGTGTATTATTGTATGTGTATTACTGTATGTGTATTATTGTATGTGTATTACTGTATGTGTATTATGGTATGTGTATTATGGTATGTGTATTATGTATGTGTATTATGTATGTGTATTATGTATGTGTATTATGTATGTGTATTATGTTGTTTTTGTTGTGTGTTTTGTTGTGTGTTTTGTTGTGTTTTTGTATGTGTATTATGTATGTGTATTATGTATGTGTATTATGTATGTGTATTATGGTATGTGTATTATGTATGTGTATTATGTATGTGTATTATGTATGTGTATTATGTATGTGTATTACTGTATGTGTATTATGGTATGTGTATTATGTATGTGTATTACTGTATGTGTATTATGGTATGTGTATTATGGTATGTGTATTATTGTATGTGTATTATGGTATGTGTATTATGGTATGTGTATTATGGTATGTGTATTATGGTATGTGTATTATTGTATGTGTATTATGGTATGTGTTTATGGTATGTGTATTATTGTATGTGTATTATGGTATGTGTATTACTGTATGTGTATTATGGTATGTGTATTACTGTATGTGTATTATGGTATGTGTATTACTGTATGTGTATTATGGTATGTGTATTACTGTATGTGTATTATGGTATGTGTATTATGGTTGTGTATTATTGTATGTGTATTACTGTATGTGTATTATGGTATGTGTATTATGGTATGTGTATTATGGTATGTGTATTACTGTATGTGTATTATGGTATGTGTATTATGGTATGTGTATTATGGTATGTGTATTATGGTATGTGTATTACTGATGTGTATTGGTATGTGTATTATTGTATGTGTATTATGGTATGTGTATTATGGTATGTGTATTATGGTATGTGTATTACTGTATGTGTATTATGGTATGTGTATTATGGTATGTGTATTATGGTATGTGTATTACTGTATGTGTATTATGGTATGTGTATTATGTTGTGTTTTGTATGTGTATTATGTTGTGTTTTGTTGTGTTTATATTACTGTATGTGTATTATGGTATGTGTATTATGGTATGTGTATTATGGTATGTGTATTATGGTATGTGTATTACTGTATGTGTATTATGGTATGTGTATTATCTGTATGTGTATTATGGTATGTGTATTATGGTATGTGTATTACTGTATGTGTATTATGGTATGTGTATTATGTATGTGTATTATGTATGTGTATTATGGTATGTGTATTACTGTATGTGTATTATGGTATGTGTATTACTGTATGTGTATTACTGTATGTGTATTACTGTATGTGTATTACTGTATGTGTATTATGGTATGTGTATTACTGTATGTGTATTATGGTATGTGTATTATGGTATGTGTATTATGGTATGTGTATTATGGTATGTGTATTATGGTATGTGTATTATGGTATGTGTATTATGGTATGTGTATTACTGTATGTGTATTATGGTATGTGTATTATTGTATGTGTATTATGGTATGTGTATTATGGTATGTGTATTATTGTATGTGTATTACTGTATGTGTATTATGGTATGTGTATTATGGTATGTGTATTATGGTATGTGTATTACTGTATGTGTATTATGGTATGTGTATTACTGTATGTGTATTATGGTATGTGTATTATGGTATGTGTATTATGGTATGTGTATTATTGTATGTGTATTACTGTATGTGTATTATGGTATGTGTATTATGGTATGTGTATTATGGTATGTGTATTATGGTATGTGTATTATGGTATGTGTATTATGGTATGTGTATTATGGTATGTGTATTATGGTATGTGTATTACTGTATGTGTATTATGGTATGTGTATTATGGTATGTGTATTATGGTATGTGTATTACTGTATGTGTATTATGGTATGTGTATTATGGTATGTGTATTATGGTATGTGTATTATGGTATGTGTATTATTGTATGTGTATTACTGTATGTGTATTATGGTATGTGTATTATGGTATGTGTATTATGGTATGTGTATTATGGTATGTGTATTATGGTATGTGTATTATGGTATGTGTATTATGGTATGTGTATTATGGTATGTGTATTATGGTATGTGTATTACTGTATGTGTATTATGGTATGTGTATTATGGTATGTGTATTACTGTATGTGTATTATGGTATGTGTATTATGGTATGTGTATTACTGTATGTGTATTATGGTATGTGTATTATGGTATGTGTATTACGGTATGTGTATTATGGTATGTGTATTACTGTATGTGTATTATGGTATGTGTATTACTGTATGTGTATTATGGTATGTGTATTATGGTATGTGTATTATGGTATGTGTATTATGGTATGTGTATTACTGTATGTGTATTATGGTATGTGTATTACTGTATGTGTATTATGGTATGTGTATTACTGTATGTGTATTATGGTATGTGTATTATGGTATGTGTATTACTGTATGTGTATTATGGTATGTGTATTACTGTATGTGTATTATGGTATGTGTTTTACTGTATGTGTATTACTGTATGTGTATTATGGTATGTGTATTACTGTATGTGTATTATTGTATGTGTATTATGGTATGTGTATTACTGTATGTGTATTACTGTATGTGTATTATGGTATGTGTATTATGGTATGTGTATTATGGTATGTGTATTATGGTATGTGTATTATGGTATGGTATTATTGTATGTGTATTATGGTATGTGTATTATGGTATGTGTATTACTGTATGTGTATTATGGTATGTGTATTACTGTATGTGTATTATGGTATGTGTATTATGGTATGTGTATTATGGTATGTGTATTACTGTATGTGTATTATGGTATGTGTATTATGGTATGTGTATTATGGTATGTGTATTACTGTATGTGTATTATGGTATGTGTATTACTGTATGTGTATTATGGTATGTGTATTATGGTATGTGTATTACTGTATGTGTATTATGGTATGTGTATTATGGTATGTGTATTATGGTATGTGTATTACTGTATGTGTATTATTGTATGTGTATTATGGTATGTGTATTACTGTATTGTATTACTGTATGTGTATTATGGTATGTGTATTACTGTATGTGTATTATGGTATGTGTATTATGGTATGTGTATTACTGTATGTGTATTATGGTATGTGTATTATGGTATGTGTATTATGGTATGTGTATTACTGTATGTGTATTACTGTATGTGTATTATTGTATGTGTATTATGGTATGTGTATTATGGTATGTGTATTATGGTATGTGTATTATGGTATGTGTATTACTGTATGTGTATTATGGTATGTGTATTATGGTATGTGTATTACGGTATGTGTATTACTGTATGTGTATTATGGTATGTGTATTATGGTATGTGTATTATAGTATGTGTATTATGTTATGTGTATTACTGTATTTGTATTATGGTATGTGTATTATGTATGTGTATTACTGTATGTGTATTATGGTATGTGTATTACGGTATGTGTATTATGGTATGTGTATTATGGTATGTGTATTATGGTATGTGTATTACGGTATGTGTATTATGGTATGTGTATTATGGTATGTGTATTTCTGTATGGTATGTGTATTATGGTATGTGTTTTATGGTATGTGTATTACTGTATGTGTATTATAGTATGTGTATTATAGTATGTGTATTATGGTATGTGTATTATGGTATGTGTATTATGGTATGTGTATTACTGTATGTGTATTATGGTATGTGTATTATGGTATGTGTATTATGGTATGTGTATTACTGTATGTGTATTATGGTATGTGTATTACTGTATGTGTATTATGGTATGTGCATTACTGTATGTGTATTACTGTATGTGTATTACGGTGTGTGTATTACTGTATGTGTATTACTGTATGTGTATTACGGTATGTGTATTACTGTATGTGTATTACTGTATGTGTATTACTGTATGTGTATTATCGTATGTGTATTACTGTATGTGTATTATGGTATGTGTATTACTGTATGTGTATTACGGTATGTGTATTACTGTATGTGTATTACTGTATGTGTATTACTGTATGTGTATTATGGTATGTGTATTACTGTATGTGTATTATGGTATGTGTATTACTGTATGTGTATTATAGTATGTGTATTATGGTATGTGTATTATGGTATGTGTATTGCGGTATGTGTACTATGGTATGTGTAGTATGTGTATTGCGGTATGTGTACTATGGTATGTGTATTATGGTATGTGTATTATAGTATGTGTATTATGGTATGTGTATTACTGTATGTGTACTATGGTATGTGTATTATGGTATGTGTATTACTGCATGTGTATTATGGTATGTCTATTATAGTATGTGTATTATGGTATGTGTACTATGGTATGTGTATTATGGTATGTGTCTTATGGTATGTGTATTATAGTATGTGTATTACTGTATGTGTATTATGGTATGTGTATTATGGTATGTGTATTATAGTATGTCTATTATGGTATGTGTATTATGGTATGTGTATTATGGTATGTGTATTAAAGTATGTGTATTATGGTATGTGTATTATAGTATGTGTATTATAGTATGTGTATTATGGTATGTGTATTATGGTATGTGTATTACTGTATGGTATGTGTATTATGGTATGTGTATTATGGTATGTGTATTATGGTATGTGTATTATGGTATGTGTATTATGGTATGTGTATTACTGTATGTGTATTATGGTATGTGTATTATAGTATGTGTATTACGGTATGTGTATTATGATATGTGTATAATTGTATGTGTATTATGGTATGTGTATTATGGTATGTGTATTATGGTATGTGTATTATGGTATGTGTATTACTGTATGTGTATTATGGTATGTGTATTACTGTATGTGTATTATGGTATGTGTATTACAGTATGTGTATTACTGTATGTGTATTATGGTATGTGTATTATGGTATGTGTATTATGGTATGTGTATTACTGTATGTGTATTTCTGTATGTGTATTATGGTATGTGTATTACTGTATATGTATTACTGTATGTGTATTATAGTATGTGTATTACTGTATGTGTATTATGGTATGTGTATTATGGTATGTGTATTACTGTATGTGTATTATGGTATGTGTATTATGGTATGTGTATTACGGTATGTGTATTACGGTATGTGTATTACTGTATGTGTATTACTGTATGTGTATTACTGTATGTGTATTATGGTATGTGTATTATGGTATGTGTATTACTGTATGTGTATTATGGTATGTGTATTATAGTATGTGTATTACGGTATGTGTATTATGGTATGTGTATTACTGTATGTGTATTACTGTATGTGTATTATGGTATGTGTATTACTGTATGTGTATTACTGTATGTGTATTATGGTATGTGTATTACTGTATGTGTATTATGGTATGTGTATTACTGTATGTGTATTATGGTATGTGTATTATGGTATGTGTATTATGGTATGTGTATTACTGTATGTGTATTATGGTATGTGTATTATGGTATGTGTATTACGGTATGTGTATTATGATATGTGTATTACTGTATGTGTATTATGGTATGTGTATTATGGTATGTGTATTATGGTATGTGTATTACTGTATGTGTATTATGGTATGTGTATTACTGTATGTGTATTATGGTATGTGTATTATCGTATGTGTATTATGGTATGTGTATTACTGTATGTGTATTATGGTATGTGTATTACTGTATGTGTATTATGGTATGTGTATTATGGTATGTGTATTACTGTATGTGTATTATGGTATGTGTATTACTGTATGTGTATTATGGTATGTGTATTACTGTATGTGTATTATGGTATGTGTATTATGGTATGTGTATTATGGTATGTGTATAATAGTATGTGTATTACTGTATGTGTATTATGGTATGTGTATTATGGTATGTGTATTACTGTATGTGTATTATGGTATGTGTATTACTGTATGTGTATTATAGTATGTGTATTATTGTATGTGTATTACTGTATGTGTATTATGGTATGTGTATTATGGTATGTTTATTACTGTATGTGTATTATGGTATATGTATTATGGTATGTGTATTACTGTATGTGTATTATGGTATGTGTATTATGGTATGTGTATTATGGTATGTGTATTATGGTATGTGTATTATGTATGTGTATTATGGTATGTGTATTATGGTATGTGTATTATGGTATGTGTATTACTGTATTGTATTGTATGTGTATTACTGTATGTGTATTATGGTATGTGTATTACTGTATGTGTATTACTGTATGTGTATTACGGTATGTGTATTATGGTATGTGTATTATGGTATGTGTATTACTGTATGTGTATTATGGTATGTGTATTATAGTATGTGTATTATGGTATGTGTATTACGGTATGTGTATTATGATATGTGTATTACTGTATGTGTATTATGGTATGTGTATTATAGTATGTGTATTATGGTATGTGTATTACTGTATGTGTATTATGGTATGTGTATTACTGTATGTGTATTATGGTATGTGTATTATGGTATGTGTATTATGGTATGTGTATTACTGTATGTGTATTATGGTATGTGTATTACTGTATGTGTATTACGGTATGTGTATTATGGTATGTGTATTACTGTATGTGTATTATGGTATGTGTATTATGGTATGTGTATTATGGTATGTGTATTACTGTATGTGTATTATGGTATGTGTATTATGGTATGTGTATTACTGTATGTGTATTATGGTATGTGTATTATGGTATGTGTATTATGGTATGTGTATTATGGTATGTGTATTATGGTATGTGTATTACTGTATGTGTATTATGGTATGTGTATTATGTATGTGTATTATGGTATGTGTATTATGGTATGTGTATTATGGTATGTGTATTATGGTATGTGTATTATGGTATGTGTATTACTGTATGTGTATTATGGTATGTGTATTATGGTATGTGTATTATGGTATGTGTATTATGGTATGTGTATTACTGTATGTGTATTATTGTATGTGTATTATTGTATGTGTATTACTGTATGTGTATTATGGTATGTGTATTATGGTATGTGTATTATGGTATGTGTATTATGGTATGTGTATTATGGTATGTGTATTATGGTATGTGTATTATGGTATGTGTATTACTGTATGTGTATTATGGTATGTGTATTATGGTATGTGTATTACTGTATGTGTATTATGGTATGTGTATTATGGTATGTGTATTACTGTATGTGTATTATGGTATGTGTATTATGGTATTTGTATTACTGTATGTGTATTATGGTATGTGTATTATGGTATGTGTATTATTGTATGTGTATTATGGTATGTGTATTACTGTATGTGTATTATGGTATGTGCATTACTGTATGTGTATTACTGTATGTGTATTACTGTATGTGTATTATGGTATGTGTATTATGGTATGTGTATTACTGTATGTGTATTACTGTATGTGTATTATAGTATGTGTATTATGGTATGTGTATTACTGTATGTGTATTATGGTATGTGTATTATGGTATGTGTATTATGGTATGTGTATTATGGTATGTGTATTACTGTATGTGTATTATGGTATGTGTATTATGGTATGTGTATTACTGTATGTGTATTATGTATGTGTATTATGGTATGTGTATTACTGTATGTGTATTATGGTATGTGTATTATGTATGTGTATTATGTATGTGTATTACTGTATGTGTATTATGGTGTGTGTATTATGGTATGTGTATTATGGTATGTGTATTATGGTATATGTATTGCTGCATGTGTATTATGGTATGTCTATTATAGTATGTGTATTATGGTATGTGTACTATGGTATGTGTACTATGGTATGTGTATTATGGTATGTGTATTATGGTATGTGTATTATGGTATGTGTATTACTGTATGTGTACTATGGTATGTGTATTATGGTATGTGTATTACTATATGCGTATTATGGTATGTGTATTATGGTATGTGTATTACTGTATGTGTATTACTGTATGTGTATTATGGTATGTGTATTACTGTATGTGTATTATGGTATGTGTATTATGGTATGTGTATTACTGTATGTGTATTATGGTATGTGTATTATAGTATGTGTATTATGGTATGTGTATTACTGTATGTGTATTATCGTATGTGTATTATGGTATGTGTATTATAGTATGTGTATTACGGTATGTGTATTATGATATGTGTATAACTGTATGTTTATTATCGTATGTGTATTATGGTATGTGTATTATGGTATGTGTATTATGGTATGTGTATTACTGTATGTGTATTATGGTATGTGTATTACTGTATGTGTATTATTGTATGTGTATTACGGTATGTGTATTACTGTATGTGTATTATGGTATTTGTATTATGGTATGTGTATTATGGTATGTGTATTACTGCATGTGTATTACTGCATGTGTATTATGGTATGTGTATTATGGTATGTGTACTATGGTATGTGTATTATGGTATGTGTATTATGGTATGTGTATTACTGTATGTGTATTATGGTATGTGTATTATGGTATGTGTATTATGGTATGTGTATTACTGTATGTGTATTATAGTATGTCTATTACTGTATGTGTATTATGGTATGTGTATTACTGTATGTGTATTATAGTATGTGTATTACTGTATGTGTATTATGGTATGTGTATTATGGTATGTGTATTATGGTATGTGTATTACTGTATGTGTATTATGGTATGTGTATTATGGTATGTGTATTATGGTATGTGTATTATGGTATGTGTATTACTGTATGTGTATTATGGTATGTGTATTATGGTATGTGTATTACTGTATGTGTATTATGGTATGTGTATTACTGTATGTGTATTATGGTATGTGTATTATGGTATGTGTATTACTGTATGTGTATTATGGTATGTGTATTATGGTATGTGTATTACTGTATGTGTATTATGGTATATGTATTATAGTATGTGTATTACTGTATGTGTATTATGGTATGTGTATTACTGTATGTGTATTATGGTATGTTATGTTATGTTATGATTCGGGTTTTACGCCTGCATCAGCACCATTTTGGGCTATATCGCCGGCGGGCAGTTTACCTAACAACACCTTTCCTGGGCAGGCTCCAGCGGTTAACCAGTACTTGGGTGCACCAACCTCCGTAAGAAACTGCCAACTTTTTCATATAAATGAGACACGGCCTGAGCGGGGCTCGAACCCGTGACCATCAGTGATGATAGGTTACAGTGGTATACAAGTCAGCGACCTTAACCACTCGACCACGGAGGCGGACGTATTATAGTATGTGCATTACTGTACGTGTATTACTGTATGTGTATTACTGTATGTGTATTATAGTATGTGTATTATGGTATGTGTATTATGGTATGTGTATTACTGTATGTGTACTATGGTATGTGTATTATGGTATGTGTATTACTGTATGTGTATTATGGTATGTGTATTATGGTATGTGTATTACTGTATGTGTATTACTGTATGTGTATTATGGTATGTGTATTACTGTATGTGTATTATGGTATGTGTATTATGGTATGTGTATTACTGTATGTGTATTATGGTATGTGTATTATAGTATGTGTATTATGGTATGTGTATTACTGTATGTGTATTATGGTATGTGTATTATGGTATGTGTATTATGGTATGTGTATTACGGTATGTGTATTATGATATGTGTATTATGGTATGTGTATTATGGTATGTGTATTATGGTATGTGTATTATGGTATGTGTATTATGGTATGTGTATTACTGTATGTGTATTATGGTATGTGTATTACTGTATGTGTATTATTGTATGTGTATTACTGTATGTGTATTACTGTATGTGTATTATGGTATGTGTATTATGGTATGTGTATTATGGTATGTGTATTATGGTATGTGTATTATTGTATGTGTATTATGGTATGTGTATTATGGTATGTGTATTATGGTATGTGTATTATGGTATGTGTATTATTGTATGTGTATTATGGTATGTGTATTATGGTATGTGTATTATGGTATGTGTATTATTGTATGTGTATTA
>CM026399.1:49334928-49372199 GCA_014843695.1 Archivesica marissinica | reverse complement strand
GCATCATGACAATACCATGCATCATGACAATACCATGCATCATGACAATACCATGCATCATGACAATACAATGCATCATGACAATACCATGCATCATGACAATACCATGCATCATGACAATACCATGCATCATGACAATACCATGCATCATGACAATACCATGCATCATGACAATACCACCCCTCATGACAATACCACCCCTCATGACAATACCATGCATCATGACAATACCACCCCTCATGACAATACCATGCATCATGACAATACCACCCCTCATGACAATACCACCCCTCATGACAATACCATGCATCATGACAATACCACCCCTCATGACAATACCATGCATCATGACAATACCACCCCTCATGACAATACATGCTCATGACAATACCATGCATCATGACAATACCACCCTCATGACATACCACCCTCATGACAATACCATGCATCATGACAATACCACCCCTCATGACAATACCAGGCATCATGACAATACCATGCAACATGACAATACCAGGCATCATGACAATACCATGCAACATGACAATACCATGCATCATGACAATACCATGCATCATGACAATACCATGCATCATGACAATACCATGCATCATGACAATACCATGCATCATGACAATACCACCCCTCATGACAATACCATGCATCATGACAATACCACCCCTCATGACAATACCATGCAACATGACAATACCATGCAACATGACAATACCATGCATCATGACAATACCATGCATCATGACAATACCATGCATCATGACAATACCACCCCTCATGACAATACCATGCATCATGACAATACCACCCCTCATGACAATACCATGCATCATGACAATACCATGTATCATGACAATACCATGCATCATGACAATACCATGCATCATGACAATACCATGCATCATGACAATACCACGCCTCATGACAATACCATGCATCATGACAATACCACCCCTCATGACAATACCATGCATCATGACAATACCACCCCTCATGACAATACCACCCCTCATGACAATACCATGCATCATGACAATACCATGCATCATGACAATACCATGCATCATGACAATACCATGCATCATGACAATACCATGCAACATGACAATACCATGCAACATGACAATACCACCCCTCATGACAATACCATGCATCATGACAATACCATGCATCATGACAATACCATGCATCATGACAATACCATGCAACATGACAATACCACCCCTCATGACAATACCATGCATCATGACAATACCATGCATCATGACAATACCATGCATCATGACAATACCATGCATCATGACAATACCATGTATCATGACAATACCATGCATCATGACAATACCAGGCATCATGACAATACCATGCATCATGACAATACCACCCCTCATGACAATACCACCCCTCATGACAATACCATGCATCATGACAATACCACCCCTCATGACAATACCATGCATCATGACAATACCATGCATCATGACAATACCATGCATCATGACAATACCACCCCTCATGACAATACCATGCATCATGACAATACCATGCATCATGACAATACCATGCATCATGACAATACCATGCATCATGACAATACCACCCCTCATGACAATACCATGCAACATGACAATACCATGTATCATGACAATACCATGCATCATGACAATACCATGCATCATGACAATACCATGCATCATGACAATACCATGCAACATGACAATACCATGCATCATGACAATACCACCCCTCATGACAATACCATGCATCATGACAATACCACCCCTCATGACAATACCATGCATCATGACAATACCACCCCTCATGACAATACCATGCATCATGACAATACCATGCATCATGACAATACCACCCCTCATGACAATACCATGCATCATGACAATACCACCCCTCATGACAATACCACCCCTCATGACAATACCATGCATCATGACAATACCACCCCTCATGACAATACCATGCATCATGACAATACCATGCATCATGACAATACCATGCATCATGACAATACCATGCATCATGACAATACCACCCCTCATGACAATACCATGCATCATGACAATACCATGCATCATGACAATACCATGCATCATGACAATACCATGCATCATGACAATACCATGCATCATGACAATACCATGCAACTGACATACCATGCATCATGACAATACCATGCAACATGACAATACCATGCAACATGACAATACCATGCAACATGACAATATCATGCATCATGACAATACCACCCCTCATGACAATACCATGCATCATGACAATACCATGTATCATGACAATACCATGCATCATGACAATACCATGCATCATGACAATACCACCCCTCATGACAATACCATGCATCATTACAATACCATGCATCACGACAATACCATGCATCATGACAATACCATGCATCATGACAATACCATGGGGCAATAGACAAGATGTGTACAAACAGAAACTTGGTATTAGGTCACCTACACATCAAAATTATTTTGAAATAGGAATAACAGCTATCAAAACAAAAAGACTTCCTCTTGACACCAACTACCTTCACAAAAACACCCCATGTTGACAACAACTACCTTCACAAAAACATCCCATGTTGACACCAACTACCTTCACAAATACACCCCATGTTGACACCAACTACCTTCACAAAAACACCCCATGTTGACAACAACTACCTTCACAAATACACCCCATGTTGACACCAACTACCTTCACAAATACACCTCATGTTGACAACAACTACCTTCACAAATACACCCCATGTTGACAACAAACACCTTCACAAATACACCCCATGTTGACAACAACTACCTTCACAAATATACCCCATGTTGACAACAAACACCTTCACAAATAAACCCCATGTTGACAACAAACACCTTCACAAATACACCCCATGTTGACAACAACTACCTTCACAAATATACCCCATGTTGACAACAAACACCTTCACAAATAAACCCCATGTTGACAACAAACACCTTCACAAATACACCCCATGTTGACACCAAACACCTTAACAAATACACCCCATGTTGACAACAACTACCTTCACAAATACGTCCCATGTTGACACCAACTACCTTCACAAATACACCCCCATGTTGACACCAAACACCTTAACAAATACACCCCATGTTGACACCAACTACGTTCACAAATACACCCATGTGACACCAAACACCTTCACAAATACACCCATGTTGACAACAACTACCTTCACAAATACACCCCATGTTGACACTAACTACCTTCACAAATACACCCCATGTTGACACCAAACACCTTCACAAATACACCCCATGTTGACACCAACTACCTTCACAAATACACCCCATGTTGACACCAAACACCTTCACAAATACACCCATGTTGACACCAAACACCTTCACAAATACACCCCATGTTGACACCAACACCTTCACAAATACACCCCATGTTGACACCAAACACCTTCACAATACACCCCATGTTGACACCAACTACCTTCACAAATACACCCCATGTTGACACCAACTACCTTCACAAATACACCCCATGTTGACACCAACTACCTTCACAAATACACCCCATGTTGACACCAAACACCTTACAAATACACCCCATGTTGACACCAACTACCTTCACAAATACACCCCATGTTGACACCAACTACCTTCACAAATACACCCCATGTTGACACCAAACACCTTCACAAATACACCCCATTTTGACACCAAACACCTTAACAAATACACCCCATGTTGACAACAACTACCTTCACAAATACACCCAATGTTGACAACAACTACCTTCACAAATACACCCCATGTTGACACCAAACACCTTAACAAATACACCCCATGTTAACACCAACTACCTTCACAAATACACAACATGTTGACACCAAACACCTTAACAAATACACCCCATGTTGACACCAACTACCTTCACAAATACACCACATGTTGACACCAACTACCTTCACAAATACACCCCGTGTTGACACCAACTACCTTCACAAATACACACCATATACCATATACATGTACTGTCTACTCAATGTTCCACAGAAAATGTCCCTTTGACACAAACTATCTGCACAAGATGACTTCATGTTGACGTCAACAACAAATATAAAATATATTACATACTGTATAGGCAAGCCGATACTACGCAACATCGTCCATCCTCTTCCTGAAATAGAAACAAGACACTATTATTTTAGCATCAGTTTGTGTGTACAGCACCATGCAATGGAATGAAACCTTCATTAATACTTAAGACGATGGATGTTGTTTCCTGACATCACGTTGCGCTGCAGAAACTTTAAGTACCGTAATCGTGTATGTATAGGTCGCACTTGAGTATAAGACATAGTTAAAAAAACAGAGAAATTCCAGGAGGGACAACTTATTTGCTGTATAAAACGAAGAAAGGTACTGTTATCTAAACTTAAAGTTGCTGCAGCGGAACATGATGTTAAAATGTGTTGCATCAGACTGCATATATAGTGAACGCGGTAAGAAATACTTACTTTACTATACTGCACACAGTGACTTGAGAATGGATGACAGATCTATAGTTACTTACTTTAATATACTGCACACAGTGACTTGAGAATGGGCGACAGATCTATGGTTACTTACTTTAATATACTGCATACAGTGACTTGAGAATGGGCGACAGATCTATGGTTACTTACTTTAATATACTGCATACAGTGACTTGAGAATGGGCGACAGATCTATGGTTACTTACTTTAATATACTGCATACAGTGACTTGAGAATGGGTTACAGATCTATAGTTACTTACTTTAATATACTGCATACAGTGACTTGAGAATGGGTGACAGATCTATAGTTACTTACTTTAATATACTGCATACAGTGACTTGAGAATGGGTGACAGATCTATAGTTACTTACTTTAATATACTGCATACAGTGACTTGAGAATGGATGACAGATCTATAGTTACTTACTTTAATATACTGCATACAGTGACTTGAGAATGGGCTATAGTTACTTACTTTAATATACTGCATACAGTGACTTGAGAATGGGTGACAGATCTATAGTTACTTACTTTAATATACTGCATACAGTGACTTGAGAATGGGTGACAGATCTATGGTTACTTACTTTAATATACTGCATACAGTGACTTGAGAATGGGTGACAGATCTATAGTTACTTACTTTAATATACTGCATACAGTGACTTGAGAATGGGTGACAGATCTATGGTTACTTACTTTAATATACTGCATACAGTGACTTGAGAATGGGTTACAGATCTATAGTTACTTACTTTAATATACTGCATACAGTGACTTGAGAATGGGTGACAGATCTATAGTTACTTACTTTAATATACTGCATACAGTGACTTGAGAATGGGTGACAGATCTATAGTTACTTACTTTAATATACTGCATACAGTGACTTGAGAATGGGTGACAGATCTATAGTTACTTACTTTAATATACTGCATACAGTGACTTGAGAATGGGTGACAGATCTAAGTTACTTACTTTAATATACTGCATACAGTGACTTGAGAATGGGTGACAGATCTATAGTACTTACTTTAATATATGCATACAGTGACTTGAGAATGGGTGACAGATTCTATAGTTACTTACTTTAATATACTGCATACAGTGACTTGAGAATGGGTGACAGATCTATAGTTACTACTTTAATATACTGCATACAGTGACTTGAGAATGGGTTACAGATCTATAGTTACTTACTTTAATATACTGCATACAGTGACTTGAGAATGGGTGACAGATCTATAGTTACTTACTTTAATATACTGCATACAGTGACTTGAGAATGGGTGACAGATCTATAGTTACTTACTTTAATATACTGCATACAGTGACTTGAGAATGGGTGACAGATCTATGGTTACTTACTTTAATATACTGCATACAGTGACTTGAGAATGGGTGACAGATCTATGGTTACTTACTTTAATATACTGCATACAGTGACTTGAGAATGGGTGACAGATCTATAGTTACTTACTTTAATATACAGCATACAGTGACTTGAGAATGGGTGACAGATCTATAGTTACTTACTTTAATATACAGCACACAGTGACTTGAGAATGGGTGACAGATCTATAGTTACTTACTTTAATATACTGCATACAGTGACTTGAGAATGGGTGACAGATCTATGGTTACTTACTTTAATATACAGCACACAGTGACTTGAGAATGGGTGACAGATCTATGGTTACTTACTTTAATATACTGCATACAGTGACTTGAGAATGGGTGACATATCTATAGTTACTTACTTTAATATACAGCACACAGTGACTTGAGAATGGGTTACAGATCTATGGTTACTTACTTTGAGTTGAGGAAGTAATTTTGCCAAAAGCCGACTGCTGATAATGCTTGCCAGCTGCATGTCTCTGAAAATAGATTAGATTTTCACGATGTTTGTCATGTCTAATTTGTGGACTTACTCCAAACATGTAAAAATTGTTTGCCATTTTAAATTCATTATTATAGTATTCAACATTTACTATGAAGGTCTTTTTCTATGATTCAACTGAACTCGGACAGCTGGGAGTCCACACTTTTACATCATGCTGGATAAATTAATTTCTAAATAACAGCACCCAAAGAGTTTATTGAAGGTGTTTGGGGTTTCCGAAATGCTCAGTCCTTGGTCTATGTCCCAAATGCTCAGTCCTTGGTCTATGTCCCAAATGCTCAGTCCTCTGTCAACAGTCCGAAATGTTCAGTTCTCGGTCTATGTCCGAAATGTTCAGTCCTTGGCATATTCCCAAATGCTCAGTTTTTGGTTTATGTTCCAAATTCGAGTGTATGTCCCAAATGCTCAGTCATTCAGCTGTGTGCGAGATGTACATTATAGCATCGGGCATACACGGCAGCATGATAGGAGATATCGGGTATACATGGCAGTATGATAGGAGATATCGGGCATACATGATAGGAGATATCGGGCATACATGATAGGAGATATCGGGCATACATGATAGGAGATATCGGGCATACATGGCAGCATGATAGGAGATATCGGGCATACATGATAGGAGATATCGGGCATACATGGCAGCATGATAGGAGATATCGGGCGTACACGGCAGTATGATAGAGATATCGGGCATACATGGCAGCATGATAGGAGATATCGGGCATACATGGCAGCATGATAGGAGATATCGGGCGTACACGGCAGTATGATAGAGATATCAGGCATACATGGCAGCATGATAGGAGATATCGGGCATACATGGCAGCATGATAGGAGATATCGGGCGTACACGGCAGTATGATAGGAGATATCGGGCATACACGGCAGCATGATATGAGATATCGGGCATACACAGCACCATGATATGAGATATCGGGCATACACGGCAGCATGATAGGAGATATCAGGCATACACGGCAGCATGATATGAGATATAGGGCATACACAGCACCATGATATGAGATATCGGGCATACACAGCACCATAATATGAGATATCGGGCATACACGGCAGCATGATAGGAGGTATCAGGCATACACGGCAGCATGATAGGAGATATAGGGCATACACAGCACCATGATATGAGATATCGGGCATACACGGCAGCATGATAGGAGATATCGGGCATACACAGCAGCATGAAAGGAGATATCGGGCATACATGGCAGCATGATAGGAGATATCGGGCATACATGGCAGCATGATAGGAGATATCGGGCATACACGGCAGCATGATAGGAGATATCGGGCATACATGGCAGCATGATAGGAGATATCGGGCATACATGGCAGCATGATAGGAGATATCGGGCATACACGGCAGCATGATAGGAGATATCGGGCATACATGGCAGCATGATAGGAGATATCGGGCATACATGGCAGCATGATAGGAGATCGGGCGTACACGGCAGCATGATAGGAGATATCGGGCATACATGGCAGCATGATAGGAGATATCGGGCATACATGGCAGCATGATAGGAGATATCGGGCATACATGGCAGTATGATAGGAGATATCGGGCATACACGGCAGCATGATAGGAGATATCGGGCATACATGGCAGCATGATAGGAGATATCGGGCGTACACGGCAGTATGATAGGAGATATCGGGCATACACGGCAGCATGATATGAGATATCGGGCATACACAGCACCATGATATGAGATATCGGGCATACACAGCAGTATGATAGGAGATATCGGGCATACATGGCAACATGATAGGAGATACCGGGCATACACGGCAGCATGATAGGAGATATCGGGCATACACAGCACCATGATATGAGATATAGGGCATACACGGCAGCATGATAGGAGATATCAGGCATACACGGCAGCATGATAGGAGATATAGGGCATACACAGCAGCATGATAGGAGATATCGGGCATACATGGCTCAATGACACTACATACGAGGCCTGACTATCGTACTGACTACCGGTACTGAGGTATCAAATACAGGGCCATTCCATTCCAAATCCAATGCTCTACCACTGGACGCCACATGTATTTAGACCAGAACAACACACAAGATCTCTTTAGGAAAGAGGTAACCATACAAGCAGATTGCTTTCACCTCAATCCTACATGTATGTACATAGGAAAGAGGTAACCATACAAGCAGATTGCTGTCGCCTCAATCCTACATGTATGTACATAGGAAAGAGGTAACCATACAAGCAGATTGCTTTCACCTCAATCCTACATGTATGTACATAGGAAAGAGGTAACCATACAAGCAGATTGCTTTCACCTCAATCCTACATGTATGTACATAGGAAAGAGGTAACCATACAAGCAGATTGCTTTCACCTCAATCTTACATGTATGTACATAATATTTAGACTGGAAAAATGTGACATTTTACTATCAAGGCATTTTTCAAAGTCTAAACCTCAATTACCGGTATGCGTAGCATATTTTATACTCTAAAAAGTAGTTGAACACACATACCATTGTTTTAATTCTGCAGTCTATAACGTCTCTTGACAATATTATAAAAGAAATCAACATTTAAATTTCATGGGAGAGTTTCACCGTTCATTTCGTCCATTTTGAATTTTTGGTTAATACAAAAAGCCAAGAATAGAAATCATTAGACGAAATTGTTTACAAGATGTATCTCCCATGCCATTATTTACAGGATGTATCTCCCATGCCATTGTTTACAAGATGTATCTCCCATGCCATTGTTTACAAGATGTATCTCCCATGCCATTGTTTACAAGATGTATCTCCCATGCCATTGTTTACAAGATGTATCTCCCATGCCATTGTTTACAAGATGTATCTCCCATGCCATTGTTTACAAGATGTATCTCCCATGCCATTGTTTACAAGATGTATCTCCCATGCCATTATGGTGAACCAAATAAGATTTCATACGCATGAAATGTACTAAGAAATAATTTGTTCAGATTTCTTTTGTGAAGACTGCGCAGAGTGGGAGAATCTCACCTGACAACTTCAAACAGCTAAATGATATACACAACGATAAGACAATATATTTTAAACGTTCTTAACATCTATATTTATGATTATTTTTAACATCAATGTACACATTTATCATTGACCGACAGGTTTTCGATACAATAAGCACTGTTGCTCTGCTATTAAAGGTAAGCAAGCTTGGAAGGTAATACAAACATACATTACCTTCACATTATTTCATTTCCATTTATCCATATCATATATAAAATAATGACTATCAAAACAATACATTGTAGTCAACTAAACACAACAGGTAACAGCCAGCCACCATTTAAAAAATATTGACCTATTATCGCTACCCTCTAAAATGAAGAGTATCCCTGCATAGTTAATGTCCATATATAACCTAACACATGTGATTTAAAAACTACAACATGATATCATAACTTTGGGGTCATTCTGGAACTGTATTCAAATTTAACAAATTTAACAGTCTATTTCTCAGTGTAGTTATCATGGTAGGGACATATGAATTCATCATTGCATCTGAACATAGACAAACATTTTCACTGAGCTCTCCAACTGCTTGGTAGAAATTTGGCATGGCAGTAGATGAGTATATCCTGTACTTAGGGACACATGGCGTTGGTCTGGTCTAGTAATAATAATAACCCATACATGTCCAAAGAAGGTAATGAGGATATTAATATTCCTGACAAGTTCTCTTAATTTAATTAAAATATATATGGTATCATATTTTTTGAGACACCCTGTACCATACTGAAATTTTATTGTCAGGTGATAATCATGTGACTTTCTGAAGCAGCTGAGATATAACTCAGGATCTCTGTTAGAAAACATCCTCATCTTCACACAGTTTGTGTTAAAATACTTTTGCTATGCAACTGATGAACAGTAATAGTAACATATTCTTTTTTATACTAGGATTATTCACTTATTTTACAACACATATTGGAAACTACCTCAATGCAGTGTGCGAATATCGTACATAAACAATGAATGTCGTCATTGTACTTCTAGTCCAATTTAAATGCGCAAGACGAAGAGTATCGATAAGTGTATCGAAAACATGTTTGTATCGAAAACATGTCAACGTATACGATATAACCGTTCATGTCCGAAAAGCTTCAAAATATTGGTCAGAAATCCCTCCATCGGATCAGGGCGGAAAGTGCTATGCGAAAATGAGTTTTAATGATCAGACCTTGAAATAACAGAAAATAGTTTTATGTAGAGGTCTTATATTGATATATAGGACAATACTTGACTATGTTTATTCAAAGAAATAAATATTGTTTAAACTAAGATCTGACCAAGTGTTTGTATGTTGGCATATGCAACATAATATTTATGTTCTGGATTGCACCACAGGCACATGACACACAGATAAAAATGTGTCTTCGGGCATGTGGATTGGTCCGAGCAAGTCATGTGCCGATGATGATGTGGTTGAGCATATGGATTGTCCCCTCCCCCACCCCGAGCAAGTCACGTGGTTGTAGTTATAATCAAACTTTTGCAGGTATTCGGCCATGAAATGTATCTTTAATTCTCACAAATAATTCATTGTCCTGTTTCCATTCTGCGTGCTCTGACAAATCATACAAAATAGTTTCCTCCGACTCCCCAATTTCCACGTCGGTAGTCTCCATCTTTGGATATCTCGGTTGCTATTTTTAGGAATATGAAGGGTTTTCCCAATCATCTATTACATTTACCATACCTTACCATTCTATAATAATGTACGGAAATGTCCGATAATGTACGGAACTATTTATATATGGACACGGATACGATGTTGTCAAAAGAAAGCACAGATACATCGGTAGTGCAATAATTAATGAAGTAGTATTACTTAGTAGTATTTGGGGGAATGGTATACAGGTTGCTGATGTGGAGATGTTGCTATGGAAGATAGAAGCTACATAGACTTGCAATCTGTCAATGGCGATATATTGTATATCAATCAATTGATAGGGAGAAGAACTATTATATGTATGTTTTGTTTCGTTGTAATCCCTTTCAGTCTACTGCGGTTACAATTATATGTAAATGTTCATTTCTTGTACATGTAAAAATACTGAAATAAACAATGTTTACACTAACGTCGATTGGGACCATGTGTAAATATAGCACACCAACAAGCGTACAGTAGTACATGTACACCCTTTTCTGCCCTTTCTACCTTTGATTTGTACAGGATTAACTCTGGAACTTTGTCATGGGTAGAACTCAGTACTCAATTCTCCAACCTCCACAAGCGACTGACAACGTTCTCACATGTCATCAGCTGTATTGCTTGTCCCTGACAGGGAACGAACCTGCGGCCCCTGGTGATAGTGGACACTGGTGAAAGGCGAGTTCTAACAATTGTGTGCTAGACCACTCGACCACGGAGGCTTTATACATAAGTGTGACGATTAAATGCCCAGATTTTAGAATTACTAACTTCTCTTATTGATGTTGTTTTAAGTAACGATACATCTGTGATAAGCAAGACATTCAATTTTACTTGTGATCTAAGTGTTGTACACAACATGATAGCGTTTCCGTTATTTGCTCAAGTACCTGTTGCTAAGCCCAAAAGGGTAACGTATAGATCTTTTAGAATGTTTAAGGTTGAATAGTTTGGATATGGAAAATGATTTTTCATCTTTTACATCAGAAAATATGGAATTAAATGAGTTGCACCTTGATTTCTTTAATAGTTCTTAAATATTGTAAATAAACACGTACATGTTTGTATATGAAAACAAGAATTGAAGCATGCTATATACAAAGAGACAGTGTTTTGTAATAAATTTCAAATCAACAAAACATCAAAGAATGTGAAAACTTTAGACACAAGAGGAACCTAGTACATGTAACTAATGCAGGTATGCGCAGAAAATCAATTAACACATACATGTATTTTATTGGAGAGTGTAGAGTGTATTCTGGCCCACAATTAAACCATAAAATACTGTTTTGTATGAAAAAGACATACTAATCAATAACCTTCGAATTGTGGAGGTCGTGATACCGAGGTGGTAGTGCGTTCGTTTCAGGTGCGAAATGCCTGTGCCTGGAGTTCGAGCCCAGCTGGAGCCGTTACGATTGTACCCTAGGTATTGAATTTAAATTCCACGTGCATCTTCTCTCTCCATCGTTGCGATGGATTCCATCAGGAATGAGGTCTCGAACGTGATTAATAAAATTTATAAGAACGTGTTTCGCAATCGAGCTAAAATAAATTTGTATAAACTATTGACTAATTAATAACCATCAAGAAGTTTATACCGTCTTGAACGATTATTTTGTAGATGTGTCGAAGGTCATTGGCTCTGATTCTATACATGTAAATGATAATCGCCTCAGTTTAGTTAGTATTCAAAATACAAAATATACAAATGTAATGAACAACTTGTATTTAACTCTGTTCGTGAAACCTTTGTTAGTAAACAAATTGATAAACTAAAATATGAAGAAGGCTACTGGATAGTATTTCTTCAAACTTCAAACCTCTTGAAACTTGCAAAACCGATTATTGTTTAGATTAATCTCTATCTATACAAATACAACTTTATACTAAACTCTCTCTCTCTCTCTCTCTCTCTCTTTCTCTTTCTCTCTCTCTCTCTCTCTCTATATATATATATATATCTCACACATGCTCATGCTCATGCGCTCTGTAACACAATAGTTTAATATAAACCCGCTTGAACCCGCTTCGACTCGCGTTCACAACATAAAAAAGCAACGCATATAAGTATTAAACGTTTCCAAATCACGTGACGTTTACGCAACGTTGCCTCCATGAAACTTGATAATAAATGAACTAAAATGCACTTAATAGACGCCTTCACACGCCGTATCAGACATATTTTGTTGGAGATTCGACGTTGACGTATGACAGTACACTGTTACAGTCATTTGTCCATGTTTCAACAAGTAAATGGTCGTATATACTTGTTGCTTGTTTGAATGAGTTTTCATGCCTAAAGCGGTTAATAGCAGTTTTTGTGTGTCTATGCATTAGTAAATTAGGCGGTGTTCACCAAGGAGGTGTTTTCCTACATTGATGTTGGTGTTTTCCTACATTGATGTTTCGTGTGCTTAGTATTGTTCTATATTTTACTGTGTACCGATACTGCTTCACGTGTTAAAAATGAGTGGATTATAAAGTGGAAATTTGTGAAACATCGATATTTGTATGCTTTAAAATGTCCATGAAATCCAATCTGGGTTATGTGTTAGTTCCGGCTATTCTTTTTGCACAGTTTTGGATAACAATGGGATCAGGTTAGCATACTTTTGTTTGACATTACCGATTATTAGCTTCAAATAGCTACATCATCCTTTTAACTGTACATCGATGAAGCGAATAATATATGTTTTATATAGCGTTCATATCGTCAACGTTTGTCCCGTAAAAATGTGTTGGGCATATACGACATACCTAAGATCATAGAAACCTTACTGCCTCTAACTAGCCGCCAATTTTCCATAATGTCTCAGAAATGCATGATATTTCTGGCAATTCCAAGTAAAATAAACTTAATAACAAACTGCCACATACCATATATGCAACATTATTCAACGACACAAATAATAAGTTCATACTTTAACTTTACTGTATGCTATTTGTAATTTAATTTACTGTATAATATTCATGTTCTTCCATAATTATGCTACCTTCCTTATGTAATCGGTTTTATCTGGTTCAAAGATTAAAATATTGTATGCATTTTCTCGACAATAAACTGGAGTATTATGTGGGTGCTTTGCGCCGACCGTGCACGAAACAGAACCAGAAAAGCATCTGAAATGGGTCTGTATAATGTACAACCCCCACGATTATAATATATTATATATGACAAGGAGCATCAATCGGTATACGACTATAAATATAAACACCTAATTGTTGATTTGTTTTGGGGATTTAAAGTCGCATAGGTCATATGGCGACTATCCAGCTATTTCCGGTGGAGGAAGACCTTTGACGACCCTCCTAGCAGTATTTCAGGCACGGACGAGTATCGGGTAGAACCACCAAACCAGCTGGATAGATTCCTCACATGAAGGAAGGGATTCGAACTAATACCGGTGACGTGTACGTGATTTGAAATCAGCGACCGTAAAAATTCGGCAGCAACGAAAAAGCCCATTTTGGCGCAAATATACACTTGAGGTAAGGACCCACGGTATCTGGACCATTCAAAGTAGTACAAAGCTTCCAATATGCTTATCAGTGGCGTAGCTGGCTCGGAATTGATGTGCAAGCCTAATGTTAGGGTGGGGTATGGGGCGGGGTCCAGAATACATCTCTAATAGCAAAATAAAATCCATGCAAAAACTCAAGGAAAATGCGCAAGACAGGGTGTTGTGACATAAAAGCAGCTACGCCACCGCTTTTTCATATTTAAATGTAGTAGTAAAACATGCAGTTAAGTCCAATTAATAACAGTGGTTAATTGATACCGTATGCTAAATTACATTCAGTGTGGTATTCAGCCCATTATGTCAATTGAGTGTCTTGTGCACATGATGTAGAGTCACCCCATACACTGCTATACGAGTACAAATATATGAACTACCTATTCGGACCATATTCATGTTAGTAGCAGATCAGTGGTTAACACGCTGGACTTGTAATCCAGGGCTCGCATGTTCGATACCATTCTTAAATGAGTCACACCATAGTCTGTTGGACGAGACCTTAGACCAAGTTCTAGTGTCGGTGCTTTACACATTGAACGTAAAAAACCTGTATCTTTGCACTATGCTCCAAAATCTATTCAGTAGACGTCGCTCGTATGGGCAACCGGCAGCGACGATAAATAAACAAACGTAAAACACGCACACACAATCATGTTGGTTACAAATATATAAGCAAAGCATTATTATAAAACAGATTATTTGCTGCATATTCACCTGTTATGTATATTGTGTATGTTTTATGTCAACAAATGGCATTGAACGTCAGTTGTCAGTGGTGCTTGACAGCAATAATTGTTTATTGCAATTCGCCAATTTACTTTAAGCCCAGGGCAAGCTGCCTCATAGTGTAACCACCTCAAAATGTAAACACTTCAAAGTTTATATAAGCACATGCTACCACCTCAAAATGTAACTGCCTCTAACCGCCTCAAATTGTAACCTGAACTTGAAACTGCCACAGACCACCTGTAAATGTAACTGCCCCCAAATGTAACCACCTCATATTGTATCTCTATAAAGTTGCCCCTCAAACTGTAATCACCTCTATATAATATGTAACTGCCTCATTTTGTAACCACCGCTAAATTTAGCTGCTTTAGAAAGTACCCTCATCAAAATATAACCCCTCCAATTTATAGCCTAACTTCGTCAACCACCTTAAACCGCCTCAAATTGTAAATGCACCAAGATGTAAAAATCAATCTGCCTGCACTATCTAAACGCAACTGCATCAAACAACCAACAACAACTCGCCGATACATGGACATTCCGTGTTATCGAACCACGTGTTACAGGCGTCACACAGGTCATTTCTTGATTGCACTGTCCGCATGGGTATAGCAGGTCGGAAGAGCTTGGACCAGGACATAAATCTATGCCAGGACATTGGGAGAGTAACAAGCAGTGTTACAGAGGACGCTTTACCTGAGAACGGACTAATGTATATAAGTTTCTGTTGCACCTGACTGCAAGGATAAAGTCTGCACTATAGAAAAACAAGTCTTATAATTATATCATATGTTTTAGTTATTTTAGTTGTTCTCTATGTTTGGTCCCCCCCCCCCTGTGATAGAATGATCTAATCAACCAATGTAAGATGTGTCTACCTTATACACGGATGTTTACGACTAATTAAATTTGAAGGATTGTTTCACGAAAAATAAATGCCTTAATTAGTTAAACCACAAACACTATTAATACGTCATGAACCGTTTTATGTTATAATTGATTGTTTGTTGCGTGTTGAGTGCTGTTATCGTGTTGTTGTTAGTGTATTTTCCCTTGACAGCGCAGATCATAATTATGGGTGATCATTCTTAGAAGATTAGTCCGTTCATAGTACCGTCAGTCATTCGTGAGGATGTGTATGTTGTTGTAGATAGCATTGTCGGGTGCTATTCTTGACGTGTATCCTGATGGTTCACTAAACGGCGACCACTAGAGGAAGCATCTTCTTTCTCAGGTTACATGGCGACAAGTCTTTTGAAAATATCTTCTATGGAATATTTTATACCCCTCCCCCCACACACAGAGTTTTACCGTCGACACGTTGAAACATATATATGCTGGACATTCGATCACTCGAAGCGTCCCTGTTACGTCGACACATTGGACCAGATATGCTGGACACTCGAAGTAGAGACCGTGGCCATACCACCATCGAATGATCCCGAAATCCAAGCAGTTGATGGTAGATTGACCGAGAGTTCAGCACATTTATATATCATCAGGAACAAGTACGGCATGTGATGGTAGATTGACCGAGAATCAGCACATTTATATATCATCAGGAACAAGTACGGCATGTGATGGTAGATTGACCGAGAATTCCGCACATTTATATATCATCAGGAACAAGTACGGCATGTGATGGTAGATTGACCGAGAATTCCGCACATTTATATATCATCAGGAACAAGTACGGCATGTGATGGTAGATTGACCGAGAATTCAGCACATTTATATATCATCAGGAACAAGTACGGCATGTGTGACTGGGATGCCAGTAGCAGACGCCTTCGATGGCGTGCGTGACCTGGCCACGACGCGCATATCATGGTAGCTAGGTCAGGCAGGCCCGTAGCCACACTGAGGCACACCGTGGCAGCTGTCTCATTTATAAAACAACAATTTTTTTTAAAGAAATTGCCCAAAATATCCATTTGCTGTATAAAATGTTGACTGCTAGAGAGTTGAAATGTCAGTACATAAGTATACGTCAAAACTCATTAAATCATAAAACGCAGGAAATCGCTTCTATACCCCAACAATTTTAAGGGGCCCCCAGACCCCCTAGATTGCCTCGGTTGAAATTTGCTTTTGGCTACGGTACTGTCAGGATGTTATCATCATTCTTTCTATGTTGATACGTTTATTTATTATCTCTAATTAATCGGGGTAATGCCTCCTGAAGCTTATAGTAGAGCACGATATGAATGCGATCCACTCCTGAAGCTTATAGTAGAGCACGATACAGAATGCGATCCACTCCAGAAGTTTATAGTAGAGCACGATACAGAATGCGATCCACTCCTGAAGCTTATAGTAGAGCACGATACAGAATGCGATCCACTCCTGAAGTTTATAGTAGAGCACGATACAGAATGCAATCCACTCCTGAAGCTTATAGTAGAGCACGATACAGAATACGATCCACTCCTGAAGGTAATATTAGAGCATGATACAGAATGCGATCCACTCCTGAAGTTTATATTAGAGCACGATACAGAATACGATCCACTCCAGAACTTTATAGTAGAGCACGATACAGAATGCAATCCACTACTGAAGTTTATATTAGAGCACGATACAGAATACAATCCACTCCTGAAGTTTATATTAGAGCATGATACAGAATACGATCCACTCGTGAAGTTTATATTAGAGCACGATACAGAATGCGATCCACTCCTGAAGTTTATATTAGAGCACGATACAGAATGCGATCCATCCTGAAGTTTATAGTAGAGCACGATACAGAATGCGATCCACTCCAGAAGTTTATAGTAGAGCACGATACAGAATGCGATCCACTCGTGAAGCTTATAGTAGAGCACGATACAGAATGCGATCCACTCCTGAAATTTATATTAGAGCACGATACAGAATGCGATCCACTCCAGAAGTTTATAGTAGAGCACGATACAGAATGCGATCCACTCCAGAAGTTTATAGTAGAGCACGATACAGAATGCGATCCACTCCTGCAGTTTATAGTAGAGCACGATACAGAATGCGATCCACTCCAGAAGTTTATAGTAGAGCACGATACAGAATGCGATTCACTCCTGAAGTTTATAGTAGAGCACGATACAGAATGCGATCCACTTGTGAAGTTTATATTAGAGCATGATACAGAATGCGATCCACTCCTGAAGTTTATATAGTAGAGCACGATACAGAATACGATCCACTCCTGAATCTTATAGTAGAGCATGATACAGAATACGATCCACTCCTGAAGTTTATAGTAGAGCACGATACAGAATACGATCCACTCCAGAAGTTTATAGTAGAGCACGATACAGAATACGATCCACTCCAGAAGTTTATAGTAGAGCACGATACAGAATGCAATCCACTCCAGAAGTTTATAGTAGAGCACGATACAGAATGCGATCCACTCCAGAAGTTTATAGTAGAGCACGATACAGAATGCAATCCACTCCAGAAGTTTATAGTAGAGCACGATACAGAATGCGATCCACTCCAGAAGTTTATAGTAGAGCACAATACAGAATGCGATCCACTCGTGAAGCTTATAGTAGAGCACGATACAGAATGCAATCCACTCCTGAAGTTTATATTAGAGCACGATACAGAATGCGATCCACTCGTGAAGTTTATATTAGAGCACGATACAGAATGCGATCCACTCCTGAAGTTTATAGTAGAGCACGATACAGAATACGATCCACTCGTGAAGTTTATATTAGAGCACGATACAGAATGCGATCCACTCGTGATGTTTATATTAGAGCACGATACAGAATGCGGTCCACTCCAGAAGTTTATAGTAGAGCACGATACAGAATGCGATCCACTCGTGAAGTTTATATTAGAGCACGATACAGAATGCGATCCACTCGTGAAGTTTATATTAGAGCACGATACAGAATGCGGTCCACTCCAGAAGTTTATAGTAGAGCACGATACAGAATGCGATCCACTCGTGAAGTTTATATTAGAGCACGATACAGAATGCGATCCACTCGTGAAGTTTATATTAGAGCACGATACAGAATGCGATCCACTCGTGAAGTTTATATTAGAGCACGATACAGAATGCGATCCACTCGTGAAGTTTATATTAGAGCACGATACAGAATGCGATCCACTCCAGAAGTTTATAGTAGAGCACGATACAGAATGCGATCCACTCGTGAAGCTTATAGTAGAGCACGATACAGAATACGATCCACTCGTGAAGTTTATATTAGAGCACGATACAGAATGCAATCCACTCCTGAAGTTTATAGTAGAGCACGATACAGTATACGATCCACTCCTGAAGTTTATATTAGAGCACGATACAGAATGCGATCCACTCGTGAAGTTTATATTAGAGCACGATACAGAATGCGATCCACTCGTGAAGTTTATAGTAGAGCACGATACAGAATGCAATCCACTCCTGAAGTTTATAGTAGAGCACGATACAGAATACGATCCACTCCTGAAGTTTATAGTAGAGCACGATACAGAATGCGATCCACTCCTGGTTTTTGGTGTGTTGTGGTTTTTGGGTGTGGTTGTGGTTTTTGGGTGTGTTTGGTTTTTGGGTGTGTTTGGTTTTGAGCACGATACAGAATGCGATCCACTCCAGAAGTTTATAGTAGAGCACGATACAGAATGCGATCCACTCCAGAAGTTTATAGTAGAGCACGATACATAATGCAATCCACTCCAGAAGTTTATAGTAGAGCACGATACAGAATGCGATCCACTCGTGAAGTTTATATTAGAGCACGATACAGAATGCAATCCACTCCTGAAGTTTATATTAGAGCACGATACAGAATGCGATCCACTCCTGAAGTTTATAGTAGAGCACGATACATAATGCAATCCACTCGTGAAGTTTATATTAGAGCACGATACAGAATGCAATCCTCTCCAGAAGCATTCCTGGTTCTTTTACATAACCGACGTATAGCACAAGCTTCCACGGACATAGAGTAAAGAATTATAATAGATCGAGCATGCTACCTGAACGTGTTTCCGGACTTGCAGTGCTACATAGACTACAGACACTAGCACGTTAACATTGAACATATCGTGTAAGTCAGGTGTACTCTATATTGAGACGGTGTTGTGGAATTTATAGTCAAACTGATTTGGGTTAGTATTTGACATCCATAATGTATGCTACACATTTCCGAATTTAGTTTACTCGTACGTCGTCACTAGCAACGGTTATTTTGAATAAATCATGGATATGTAGATCAGATAGGTTATATCTTATGTTTGACCGGACTGTTTGACATCTTTGTTCTTTACTGTATGGACATTTTTCTTTCTCTATATCAGTACTTGGCATGTTCAGTTAGTGTACATATGCAATACTAATTAATGTATGTGCCTCATCTGTCATATCTCTGTCTACATACATTTTATACATGTAGTTCATTAATATTTAATAATGGTGCATGGCCGAAACAATGAATTGAGTCAGGTAGTCAAATTGAATAAATAAAATGGTATTGTGGTTCTATAAAACTGCAATCGAACTGTGCTCGGTTGAAACTTGGCTGTAAACAATGCTATTGTTTTATATAGCTATACTTCATTCATATGTTCCCTATGATTCGATTCGGATTTATAAAGGTCACGAAGATAGTAACACAGTGTTACCAGATATTCTGAATACAGTTTCATAGAACCACAATGCCATTCTTCATTGTGAAGATAGTTGTACTTCCGGTCCGTTTGTTGTAGTTAACAAACAATACTCTGGCTATTCCCCGGTCATTTCGATTTAGGAAATAATATTTGTCTTGCCGTTGTAAATAGGCGAATAAACTACGGTTTAGAACGCTGATGCGTGGAATTAACCACACAGATCGCATGCCAAAGTAGGAATTAACCAAGCAGGACGTATGTCTAAGTCATAGTCATCAGAACGCAGCATTGCTACATGGCCCTATATAATGCTATAAACGAATACACGTGTGCGTTATTTGATCTCCATGTCTGTTATTTGGCTGATGGCTTCACAAAATACATCCCTTCTAAAATATATTCTGTATGTATGTATATTCCATTAATGTCAAACCCCTTGCGGGGACCTAGACATGTTTTCCTGGACATGCTAAGTCGACCATAGCGGTTAACCAGTACTAAGCAATATGTGTGAGGTACCTTGCTCAATGACACTACATACGTGACCTGACTGAGTATCGAACCCGGACCGTTCGATTCCAAATCCGACACTCTACCATTGGACCACGGATGCCACACTGGCACTGGAAATCAGCATCCAGCTATCAACACCAGAGTTCCTGTATGGCGGGTTATTAACACTACAAATCTTGCCCAATCGATGTATTCAATTACAATGTAAAAGTGTTAAAAGTTATGCATATTTACGTCCATATATAAGGGTGGGGGTCAAAATTAATAGCCGAGGTTATTGTAGATTTAAGAACTGTAGATTTGTTCTTTGTTTATTGGAACGAAATATTAATTCATATGTTAGAATTGGTGATATTTTATTGGTCTATTGCAAGTAACAATCATAATGATATTACAAACAGATAATTAGCAATTGGAAAGGGGACACACGTTCTAACAACACTAGCGAGTGGTCCTCGATCCCGATATACACTATTTGAACACTACGGAATGTAAGTTGCGTAGTTAAGGTAGAATACAAATATGTTTAGTTTAGTTTAAACTTTATTTATTTTACAACGATTGCGAATCAAGTTTAACAACTTATATTAATCACTCTCGTTGGCGCGGATGGAAGCGTAAATGTGGTCATTTGTGTAGGAGGAAACCGGAGTACCCGGAGAAAACCCACATGTCCGATCTGGGGACCATCGTACCATCTCACATACTTCCCGGTCCGAGGATCGAACCCGGGTTGCATTGGTGAGGAGCGAGTGCGCTAATCGGACAGCCAAATATACATATGTTATATATACAAATATGTTACCATTGCTATTGTGAAAATATTAAATAGCTCTGCTTACTTTCTGATAAAATTTAATAGTGACTGAGCGCTCAGCGCTAATGTGTAGTGTGTGTTTATTCTTTAACTTTGACCTTCGGTATAACAATAAACATAGAATAAATATAAACTAATTGTTAGTTGGCGTCAGTTTTTATTACAGAAAAAAAGTATATTAACAGCGTAGTCGCAAAATAAAAGTTAAAATGTGCATTCAATTTTAGATAGTAATAAAGCATTTCACGATATATGTCGTACATCATTATAAAACGTCAACACGAAACACAGTTTTTAATGCCACGAATGACAGTTACAAATATACGCTTAAAACGTTCTATAGTGCGCCATTGAACTGCTAATAACCCTCTCCCCCATAGAAGCACCTCTTGACGCCATTACCAATACCACATACATTGACAATGTAGTAGCCAAACCAATGGTCATAAACCCTTTCTCTCATAGAAGCACCTCTTGACGCCATTACCAATACCACATACATTGACAATGTAGTAGCCAAACCAATGTTCATAAACCCTTTCCCTCATAGAAACCCCTCTTGACGCCATTACCAATACCACATACATTGACAATGTAGTAGCCAAACCAATGTTCATAAACCCTTTCCCTCATAGAAGCACCTCTTGACGCCATTACCAATACCACATACATTGACAATGTAGTAGCCAAACCAATGTTCATAAACCCTTTCCCTCATAGAAGCCCCTCTTGACGCCATTACCATACGACATACATTAACCCTTTCCCTCATAGAAGCACCTCTTGACGCCATTACCAATACGACATACATTAACCCTTTCCAGCACCTCTTGACGCCATTATCAATACGACATACATTAACCCTTTCCCTCATAGAAGCACCTCTTGACGCCATTACCAATACGACATACATTAACCCTTTCCCTCATAGAAGCACCTCTTGATGCCATTACCAATACGACATACAGTAACCCTTTCCCTCATAGAAGCACCTCTTGACGCCATTACCAATACACATACATTGACAATGTAGTAGCCAAACCAATGTTATAACCCTTTCCCTCATAGAACCCTCTTGACGCCATTACCAATACACATACATTGACAATGTAGTAGCCAAACCAATGTTCATAAACCCTTTCCCTCATAGAAGCACCTCTTGACGCCATTACCAATACCACATACATTGACAATGTAGTAGCAAACCAATGTTCATAAACCCTTTCCCTCATAGAAGCCCCTCTTGACGCCATTACCAATACGACATACATTAACCCTTTCCCTCATAGACGCACCTCTTGACGCCATTACCAATACGACATACATTAACCCTTTCCAAGCACCTCTTGACGCCATTATCAATACGACATACATTAACCCTTTCCCTCATAGAAGCACCTCTTGACGCCATTACCAATACGACATACATTAACCCTTTCCCTCATAGAAGCACCTCTTGATGCCATTACCAATACGACATACAGTAACCCTTTCCCTCATAGAAGCACCTCTTGACGCCATTACCAATACGACATACATTAACCCTTTCCCTCATAGAAGCACCTCTTGACGCCATTACCAATACGACATACATTAACCCTTTCTCTCATAGAAGCACCTCTTGACGCCATTACCAATACGACATACATTAACCCTTTCCCCCATAGAAGCACCTCTTGACGCCATTACCAATACGACATACATTGACAATGTAGTAGCCAAACCAATGTTCATAAACCCTTTCCCTCATAGAAGCACCTCTTGACGCCATTACCAATACTACATACATTGACAATGTAGTAGCCAAACCAATGTTCATAATAACCCTTTCCCTCATAGAAGCACCTCTTGACGCCATTACCAATACTACATACATTGACAATGTAGTAGCCAAACCAATGTTCATAATAACCCTTTCCCTCACAGAAGCACCTCTTGACGCCATTACCAATACCACATACATTGACAATGTAGTAGTCAAACCAATGTTCATAATAAACGCCAGACTCCCATGTAGTTCCAGTAATATCTATGGAGGTGGGATAGATATGGCGACTACTTATCCACTGCATGATAGATATACGGTACGGCTGTCGTTTGTATGCATATATAATAGTATATTAACCTAAATCTCTATGAAGGAAAGGGTTAATACAAATTATTTTAGCTCGATTGAGAAGCAAGTTCTTGCAACATGTAGAATTAATATTGTATTGCGTAAGAAATAAATATAGCAATTTACATGATGATTTATGTAAGAGAAAACAAAAGATGTGAATGTCTTTCAATGTCATAAATATGATCCGCCAATAATTATTTTATTTCACGAAACAAGAGTTTATCATCCACTTAATGTTAATCTGTTGTTATTATTATGTAGAGCTACTTTGAAATACGAAGAAAACGTTGTAATTTTCACAGCCGTACATATATTTATTAAACAAACACATGGTTTTACTTGATTACGTTATAGTGTATGTGCACGCTCGCAACTCTCCAATCCTGTTTCGTTTTCTTTTTTGCTTAAGCCCTGGTCCTGGTGTGCACTTCTTGGGAAACTGGGGCAGGTGATTGTGCAGACTAGTACATGTCTTTAAAAATGTCAAAGACTAATACTACATTATGTTAAATCTTGTAAAGTACATTATGTACATGTTTTCAGCTTTAACTAAGCCATTTACATTATGTAGTGTTCAAATATCTTCTATGGGGAGTCACTCTATGGGGAGTCACTCACTCTTCTATGTGGAGTCACTCTTCTATGGGAGTCACTCTTCTATGGGGAGTCACTCTTCTAGAGTCACTCTTCTATGGGGAGTCACTCGGGGAGTCACTCTTCTATGGGGAGTCGGGTGTCACTCATCTATGGGGAGTCACTCTTCTATGGGGAGTCACTCATCTATGGGGAGTCACTCTTCTATGGGGAGTCACTCATCTATGGGGAGTCTTTTGGGGGTACTCTCTATGGGGAGTCACTCTTCTATGGGGAGTCACTCTTCTATGGGGAGTCGGGTGTCACTCATCTATGGGGAGTCACTCTTCTATGGGGAGTCACTCTTCTATGGGGAGTCACTCGGGGAGTCACTCGGGGAGTCACTCTTCTATGGGGCGTCACTCTTCTATGGGAGTCACTCTTCTATGGGGAGTCACTCTTCTATGGGGAGTCACTCTTCTATGGGGAGTCGGGTGTCACTCATCTATGGGGAGTCACTCTTCTATGGGGAGTCGGGTGTCACTCATCTATGGGGAGTCACTCTTCTATGGGGAGTCAGTCTTCTATGGGGAGTCACTCACTAATGTCGCTAGTTTTTGTGGCTCAACCCATTTGCTAATTATGTATTTGTAATTTGATTGTAAATGTTGCATACATGTATATATAGCAATACAATATTATCAAATCACAGGTTCTTAGTACATCATTGTGTCATTGTCATACTAATATAACGAACGAGTGTTTTACGTTTATTTATCGTCGCTACCGGTTGCTCATATGAGCGACACCGTTTGAAGAGATTAGTCATTTTAGATTTTTGGAGGATAGTGCAATGATACAAACAGAGACCCATTCCAGTGTCTCCTCTGGTTCGTTTACGTGCGCTGTGTAAAGCACCGACACGAGACCTCGATTTAAAGTCCCATCTGAAAGACTGTTAATTATTGTATTAACGTGAGACATGGTATCGAACCTGCGATCCCTGGATTACCAGTCCAGCGTGTTACCACTGGACTACAGATCCGTCTGTTATGACGAACGAAGCTTATCTCTTCATTTATATACTACGGTGTACCATGTGTGCATTGCCTTTATGTATCGTCGATACCGGTTGTCCACATGAGCGACTCCTCATGAAGAGGATCAGTTGGTTCGTTTACGTACCAGGTGCAACGCGCATACACTAGCCCTCGGTTTAAAGTCCCATCTGAAAGACTGTTTATAAGATAGGGTAGCAGCTCATGGACAATGTGCAATGTGATTGTGTCTGTAGAGTGGACATATAGGGTAGCAGCTCATGGACACTGTGCACTGTGATTGTGTCTGTAGGGTGGACATATAGGGTAGCAGCTCATGGACACTGTGCACTGTGATTGTGTCTGTAGGGTGGACATATAGGGTAGCAGCTCATGGACAATGTGCACTGTGATTGTGTCTGTAGGGTGGACATATAGGGTAGCAGCTCATGGACAATGTGCACTGTGATTGTGTCTGTAGGGTGGACATATAGGGTAGCAGCTCATGGACAATGTGCACTGTGATTGTGTCTGTAGGGTGGACATATAGGGTAGCAGCTCATGGACAATGTGCATTGGATTGTGTCTGTAGGGTGGACATATAGGGTAGCAGCTCATGGACAATGTGCATTGTGATTGTGTCTGTAGGGTGGACATATGGTTAGCAGCTCGTGGACACTGTGCACTGTGATTGTGTCTGTAGGGTGGACATATAGGGTAGCAGCTCATGGACACTGTGCACTGTGATTGTGTCTGTAGGGTGGACATTAGGGTAGTAGCTCATGGACACTGTGGCAATGTGATTGTGTCTGTAGGTGGACATATAGGGTAGCAGCTCATGGACAATGTGCACTGTGATTGTGTCTGTAGGGTGGACATATAGGGTAGCACTCATGGACAATGTGCATTGTGATTGTGTCTGTAGGGTGGACATATAGGGTAGCAGCTCATGGACACTGTGCAATGTGATTGTGTCTGTAGGGTGGACATATAGGGTAGCAGCTCATGGACACTGTGCACTGTGATTGTGTCTGTAGGGTGGACATATAGGGTAGCAGCTCATGGACACTGTGCACTGTGATTGTGTCTGTAGGGTGGACATATAGGGTAGCAGCTCATGGACACTGTGCAATGTGATTGTGTCTGTAGGGTGGACATATAGGGTAGCAGCTCATGGACACTGTGCACTGTGATTGTGTCTGTAGGGTGGACATATAGGGTAGCAGCTCATGGACAATGTGCATTGTGATTGTGTCTGTAGGGTGGACATATAGGGTAGCAGCTCATGGACAATGTGCAATGTGATTGTGTCTGTAGGGTGAACATATAGGGTAGCAGCTCATGGACACTGTGCAATGTGATTGTGTCTGTAGGGTGGACATATAGGGTAGCAGCTCATGGACACTGAGTTAATGTAAGACTACTACGGCAGTAAGCATCTAACAGCAGATTAACATAAACGTTGGATACACATTGATATGCCATGACATTGTGTGTGGAGCATTATTAGATGATAGTCTCTCAAGTTTAGTTTGTTCAAGCTTGATCAATTCTTCAAAATTGCCAGTTTGTGGAGATTTTTTGCCCTATTTTCTATGCAATTATATATCGTTAAAAAGCTTCTTCTCATAAACCACAATGTACAGATCCATGATATGTGGCATGTTGCATTACCTAGTAGACCTTTACTAAGTTTGCTCAAGTTATGACGTTGGTGCCATATTTGACCCCCACGGTAGGAGTCACATAGACTATTGCAGTACATCTTCTGTATGAATGCATCTTGCCATCTGTAGGAATGGATATATGTCGTCATTGGTACATCATTGTTTCGTTGCAACAGTTGAAATGAGTATATGTAGCACATCATTGTGTCGTTGTTATTAATGTAAATGAATATTACCATCAGCATACCACGATTAACTGTCATTGGAATAAAGGAGATAGTCAGTATTAGAAAACATAGTATCGTAAATCGCCCTGTTTTCGTTCCCCGCCTGTTTTCGAAACCTTTTTTATTCACGTGATTTTTAGTATTTGTCAATGACCACTGTCAGTATGAGGTGCTTGATTTATGAATAATGTGGTACCCGATAGAACTGTCAGTATGAGGTACTTGATTTATGAATAATGTGTTACCCGATAGAACTGTCAGTATGAGGTGCTTGATTTATGAATAATGTGTTACCCGATAGAACTGTCAGTATGAGGTACTTGATTTATGAATAATGTGGTACCCGATAGAACTGTCAGTATGAGGTACTTGATTTATGAATAATGTGGTACCCGATAGAACTGTCAGTATGAGGTGCTTGATTTATGAATAATGTGTTACCCGATAGAACTGTCAGTATGAGGTACTTGATTTATGAATAATGTGGTACCCGATAGAACTGTCAGTATGAGGTGCTTGATTTATGAATAATGTGGTACCCGATAGAACTGTCAGTATGAGGTACTTGATTTATGAATAATGTGGTAATAGAACTGTCAAACACGAAAATGCGCAAAAAAAGATAATCATTCACATTTTATTTCGAAAATATATAAATGCTGATGACTTCGTTATAATAATTTTATGTTTACGTGTACATTATATACGCTGTAGTTTGTAAATATTGAGAAATATTTGTATGATTTTTCATATGGTTTGCATAGCAAGCTCAGCGAATTAAATATAAACTAATTTAAATAATAAAAGATAAATATAATACATGTATAATTTAAATAATAAAAGATAAATATAATACATGTATAATTTAAATAATAAAAGAATGATCACGTACTACATGGAAAAGAGACTACACATTTTACAATTGCATGTATGTTGCTCTACATAGCTAATGTTAATTGTATGTACCGTGCCGACAGTACATACAATTTCAAATGCAGCTTTCGTCGAAGGATAAACTGACTGGATACGTATATATCGTACATAGAATAATAAAAATGAACAAAAAGAAATTTAGAAAAGAGTTTCTAAAAATAATAGTTGCACTTATAAGCTCCCAAAAATCCCCACCACTAATATAGGTCAAGTTATACAGACAGAGATATATTATATCGAATTAAAATGTGTTTAATTGGAATAAAGTAATAAAATTATGCAATAGCTGTTCACGCCTAAACCTGTCCGAGTGCGCGCCAATAAAATGGGTGTACTTCGGGGAATATAAATATGAATGTGACGGTATTCTATAGTCTATCATTATATGTATTCTATAGTCTATCATTATATGTATTCTATAGTCTATCATTATATGTATTATATAGTCTATAAGTATATGTATTCTATAGTCTATCATTATATGTATTCTATAGTCTATCATTATATGTATTATATAGTCTATCATTATATGTATTCTATAGTCTGTCATTATATGTATTATATAGTCTATAATTATATGTATGCTATAGTCTGTCATTATATGTATTCTTGTTGTAATAATTCCCTGACTTTTATGGGTTGGTTATCCTTTGTATATTGTACTGTCGTGTCACATAATTGCACAAACATGTACACTACTACTAAACCTTGTGCCCTTGAATAGCTTTTATATACAATCAATCAAACTTATACTAATTAGTCAAATACTCTTGTAAGAATTGTGTATTTTTGTATACTCGATTGTAACTGACTATGCCATGTTTAGTTTATACAAATTTAGTTTAGTTCGATTGCGAGACAAGTTCTTACAACTTATATTAATCACTCTCGAGACCTCATTCCTGATAGAATCCATCGCCACGAGGGAGAGAGAAGAGGCAATGTGGAATTTAAATGCCTTGCCTAAGGGCACACTCGTAACGGCTCCAGCGGGGCTCGAACTCCGGACCGTTCGCACCTGAAGCGAACGCGTATCCACAGCGCTATCACGACTTCCACATGTCATGTGGATGTGCATAATTAAAATATAATCTACACATATACATTATATTATTATTATTCCATTCAAAATTAAATAGATTTGTGTAAATATTATGAAAAGTGACAGGACATCCATAAGTATTAATATAGTGTTATTTTACATTGTTGATCGTAGTATCGTACTCTCGTGATATCGTTATTGTGGTATCGTTATCGTGGTAGCGTTATCGTGGTAGCATTATCTTAGTAGAGTACTCTCGTGATATCGTTATCGTGGTATCGTTATCGTAGTATCGTACTCTCGTGATATCATTATCGTGGTATCGTTATCGTAGTATCGTACTCTCGTGATATCGTTATTGTGGTATCGTTATCGTAGTATCGTACTCTCGTGATATCGTTATTGTGGTATCGTTATCGTAGTATCGTACTCTCGTGATATCGTTATTGTGTATCGTTATCGTTTGTTTGGAATCATTATCGCGATATCGTTATCGTGGTATCGTTATCGTGGTAGCGTTATCTTAGTATAGTACTCTCGTGATATCGTTATTGTGGTATCGTTATCGTAGTATCGTACTCTCGTGATATCGTTATCGTGGTATCGTTATCGTGATACCGTTATCGTGGTATCGTTATCGTAGTATCGTACTCTCGTGATATCGTTATCGTGGTATCGTTATCGTAGTATCGTACTCTCGTGATATCGTTATTGTGGTATCGTTATCGTAGTATCGTACTCTCGTGATATCGTTATTGTGGTATCGTTATCGTAGTATCGTACTCTCGTGATATCGTTATTGTGGTATCGTTATCGTAGTATCGTACTCTCGTGATATCGTTATTGTGGAATCATTATCGCGATATCGTTATCGTGGTATCGTTATCGTGGTAGCGTTATCTTAGTATAGTACTCTCGTGATATCGTTATTGTGGTATCGTTATCGTAGTATAGTACTCTCGTGATCTCGTTATTGTGGTATCGTTATCGTAGTAGCGTTATCGTAGTATAGTACTCTCGTGATCTCATTATTGTGGAATCATTATCGTGATATCGTTATCATGGTATCGTTATCGTGGTAACGTTATCATAGTATTGTACTCTCGTGATATCGTTATCGTGATATTGTTATAGTGGTATAGTTATCGTGGTATCTTTATCGTGATATCGTTAGCGTAGTATCGTATTCTAGTGATATCGTTATCGTGACTTCGTGCTGTCGTAGTATCAACCTGATAGCGATAGTACGATGGCTGTAACGGAACACCTTACACGTGACGTCCCACCCTAAATATACTAACAGTATTTTTTCCAATGAATATGTAATGAAGTCCAATGTATCGGTGCAATGCACGTATGCAAAGATACATCCCCTATACGTGCAGTGCACTATCCTCCAATGTATCGGTGCAATGCACGTATGCAAAGATACATCCTCTATACGTGCAGTGCACTATCCTCCAATGTATCGGTGCAATGCACGTATGCAAAGATACATCCTCTATGCGTACAGTGCACTATCCTCCAATGTATCGGTGCAATGCACGTATGCAAAGATACATCCTCTATACGTGCAATGCACTATCCTCCACTGTATCGGTGCAATGCACGTATGCAAAGATACATCCTCTATACGTGCAATGCACTATCCTCCAATGCATCGGTACAATGCACGTATGCAAAGATACATCCTCTATACGTGCAATGCACTATCCTCCAACAAATAAATTGACTAATACAATTATATAGATGTCGCACCGAAGGACAACCAACGAGAAGCGACGTCAAAATAGGCGTATAAAAAGCACACATCTTGCTTATATTTGTATCTTTCAGTCAGTAGGGCGCGGTTGACGGGTGGAGACGGCCGGACAACAGGACGGGTAGAGGTGTCCAGAAACGGTACGGATTGGGGAACGGTGTGTGATGATCTATGGTCCGACCGAGAGGCACAAGTAGTTTGTCGTCAGCTTAATTTCAAATGGGGAACAGTAAGTTACACATACCTCTGACCAGTAGAACAGTAAGTTATACATACCTCTGACCAGTAGAACAGTAAGTTATACATACCTCCGAACAGTTGAACAGTAAGTTATACATACCTCCGAACAGTTGAACAGTAAGTTACACATACCTCTGACCAGTAGAACAGTAAGTTATACATACCTCCGAACAGTTGAACAGTAAGTTACACATACCTCTGACCAGTAGAACAGTAAGTTATACATACCTCCGAACAGTAGAACAGTAAGTTATACATACCTCCGAACAGTTGAACAGTAAGTTACACATACCTCTGACCAGTAGAACAGTAAGTTATACATACCTCCGAACAGTTGAACAGTAAGTTATACATACCTCTGACCAGTAGAACAGTAAGTTATACATACCTCCGAACAGTTGAACAGTAAGTTATACATACCTCTGACCAGTAGAACAGTAAGTTATACATACCTCCGAACAGTTGAACAGTAAGTTACACATACCTCTGACCAGTAGAACAGTAAGTTATACATACCTCTGACCAGTAGAACAGTAAGTTATACATACCTCTGACCAGTAGAACAGTAAGTTACACATACCTCCGAACAGTTGAACAGTAAGTTATACATACCTCTGACCAGTAGAACAGTAAGTTACACATACATCCGAACAGTAGAACAGTAAGTTACACATACCTCTGACCAGTAGAACAGTAAGTTACACATACCTCCGAACAGTTGAACAGTAAGTTATACATACCTCTGACCAGTAGAACAGTAAGTTACACATACATCCGAACAGTAGAACAGTAAGTTATACATACCTCTGACCAGTTGAACAGTAAGTTACACATACCTCCGAACAGTAGAACAGTAAGTTACACATACCTCTGACCAGTAAGTTATACATACCTCTGACCAGTAGAACAGTAAGTTATACATACCTCTGACCAGTAGAACAGTAAGTTATACATACCTCTGACCAGTAGAACAGTAAGTTATACATACCTCTGACCAGTAGAACAGTAAGTTACACATACCTCTGACCAGTAGAACAGTAAGTTACACATACCTCCGAACAGTAGAACAGTAAGTTATACATACCTCTGACCAGTAAGTTACACATAACTCCGAACAGTAGAACAGTAAGTTACACATATCTCTGACCAGTAGAACAGTAAGTTACACATACATCCGAACAGTAGAACAGTAAGTTATACATACATCCGAACAGTAGAACAGTAAGTTATACATACATCCGAACAGTAGAACAGTAAGTTACACATACATCCGAACAGTAGAACAGTAAGTTACACATACCTTTGACCAGTAGAACAGTAAGTTACACATACCTCTGACCAGTAGAACAGTAAGTTACACATACCTCTGACCAGTAGAACAGTAAGTTACACATATCTCTGACCAGTAGAACAGTAAGTTATACATACCTCCGAACAGTATAACAGTAAGTTACACATACCTCCGAACAGTAGAACAGTAAGTTACACATACATCCGAACAGTAAGTTACACATACCTCTGACCAGTTGAACAGTAAGTTACACATACCTCCGAACAGTAAGTTACACATATCTCTGACCAGTAGAACAGTAAGTTACACATACCTCCGAACAGTATAACAGTAAGTTACACATACCTCTGACCAGTAGAACAGTAAGTTACACATACATCCGAACAGTAGAACAGTAAGTTACACATACATCCGAACAGTATAACAGTAAGTTACACATACCTCCGAACAGTAGAACAGTAAGTTACACATACCTCTGACCAGTAGAACAGTAAGTTACACATACCTCCGAACAGTAGAACAGTAAGTTACACATACATCCGAACAGTAGAACAGTAAGTTATACATACATCCGAACAGTAGAACAGTAAGTTACACATACCTCTGACCAGTAGAACAGTAAGTTACACATACCTCCGAACAGTATAACAGTAAGTTACACATACCTCTGACCAGTAGAACAGTAAGTTACACATACATCTGACCAGTAGAACAGTAAGTTACACATACCTCTGACCAGTAGAACAGTAAGTTACACATACCTCTGACCAGTAGAACAGTAAGTTACACATACTCTGACCAGTAGAACAGTAAGTTATACATACCTCCGAACAGTATAACAGTAAGTTACACATACCTCCGAACAGTAGAACAGTAAGTTACACATACATCCGAACAGTAAGTTACACATACCTCTGACCAGTTGAACAGTAAGTTACACATACCTCCGAACAGTAAGTTACACATATCTCTGACCAGTAGAACAGTAAGTTACACATACCTCCGAACAGTATAACAGTAAGTTACACATACCTCTGACCAGTAGAACAGTAAGTTACACATACATCTGACCAGTAGAACATTAAGTTACACATACCTCTGACCAGTAGAACAGTAAGTTACACATACCTCTGACCAGTAGAACAGTAAGTTACACATACCTCTGACCAGTAGAACAGTAAGTTACACATACCTCTGACCAGTAGAACAGTAAGTTACACATACCTCTGACCAGTTGAACAGTAAGTTACACATAACTCCGAACAGTTGAACAGTAAGTTACACATACCTCCGAACAGTTGAACAGTAAGTTACACATACCTCCGAACAGTAGAACAGTAAGTTACACATACATCCGAACAGTTGAACAGTAAGTTATACATACCTCCGAACAGTAGAACAGTAAGTTACACATACCTCTGACCAGTAGAACAGTAAGTTACACATACATCCGAACAGTAGAACAGTAAGTTACAAATACCTCCGAACAGTAGAACAGTAAGTTACACATACATCCGAACAGTAGAACAGTAAGTTACACATACATCCGAACAGTAGAACAGTAAGTTATACATACCTCCGAACAGTAAGTTATACATACCTCCGAACAGTAGAACAGTAAGTTACACATACCTCCGAACAGTATAACAGTAAATTATACATACCTCCGAACAGTAAGTTATACATACCTCCGAACAGTAGAACAGTAAGTTACACATACCTCTGACCAGTAGAACAGTAAGTTACACATACCTCCGAACAGTTGAACAGTAAGTTACACATACATCCGAACAGTAGAACAGTAAGTTACACATACATCCGAACAGTAGAACAGTAAGTTACACATACCTCCGAACAGTTGAACAGTAAGTTACACATACATCCGAACAGTAAGTTACACATACCTCCGAACAGTAAGTTACACATACCTCCGAACAGTAGAACAGTAAGTTATACATACCTCTGACCAGTTGAACAGTAAGTTACACATACATCCGAACAGTAGAACAGTAAGTTATACATACCTCTGACCAGTAGAACAGTAAGTTACACATACATCCGAACAGTAAGTTACACATACCTCTGACCAGTAGAACAGTAAGTTACACATACCTCTGACCAGTAGAACAGTAAGTTACACATACATCCGAACAGTAAGTTACACATACCTCTGACCAGTAGAACAGTAAGTTACACATACCTCTGACCAGTAGAACAGTAAGTTATACATACCTCCGAACAGTTGAACAGTAAGTTACACATACCTCTGAACAGTAGAACAGTAAGTTACACATACATCCGAACAGTAGAACAGTAAGTTACACATACATCCGAACAGTAGAACAGTAAGTTATACATACATCCGAACAGTAGAACAGTAAGTTACACATACCTCTGACCAGTAGAACAGTAAGTTACACATACCTCTGACCAGTAGAACAGTAAGTTATACATACCTCTGACCAGTAGAACAGTAAGTTACACATATCTCTGACCAGTAGAACAGTAAGTTACACATACCTCCGAACAGTAGAACAGTAAGTTACACATACATCCGAACAGTAGAACAGTAAGTTACACATACCTCTGACCAGTAGAACAGTAAGTTACACATACATCCGAACAGTTGAACAGTAAGTTACACATACCTCTGACCAGTAGAAAAGTAAGTTACACATACATCCGAACAGTAGAACAGTAAGTTACACATACATCCGAACAGTAGAACAGTAAGTTACACATACCTCTGACCAGTAGAACAGTAAGTTACACATACATTCGAACAGTTGAACATAAAACACATGCTTAATACCACACAACCTTGAGTTGACCTTGAAAGACCATGGCTGATTTGAAAGGTTACATTAGGATTCATATAGATGTTCCATTGAAACTACATATATAGGTATATAAACACCTCGTTCTCGAGCTACATGTATGCAGTTCACCATAGAAGTCAATTGGAGTGAACATTTGGCTGGCCGCCCTCATACCACGCCATCAACGATTAATTCCAAAATCATACTACTTCCTCCACGACCAACCCACTATATATCCAACCCACGCACTATATATCCAACCCACTCACTATATATCCAACCCACCCACTATATATCCAACCCACTCACTATATATCCAACCCACGCACTATATATCCAACCCACTCACTATATATCCAACCCACCCACTATATATCCAACCCACTCACTATATATCCAACCCCCTCTCTATATATCCAACCCCCTCACTATATATCCAACCCACTCACTATATATCAACCCCTCACTATATCCAACCCCTCCTATATATCAACCCACCACTATATATCCAACCCACTCACTATATATCCAACCCACTCACTATATATCCAACCCACTCACTATATATCCAACCCACTCACTATATATCCAACCCACTCACTATATATCCAACCCCCTCACTATATATCCAACCCACTCACTATATATCCAACCCACTCACTATATATCCAACCCACTCACTATATATCCAACCCACTCACTATATATCCAACCCACTCACTATATATCCAACCCACTCACTATATATCCAACCCACTCACTATATATCCAACCCACTCACTATATATCCAACCCACTCACTATATATCCAACCCACTCACTATATATCCAACCCACTCACTATATATCCAACCCCCTCACTATATATCCAACCCACTCACTATATATCCAACCCACTCACTATATATCCAACCCACTCACTATATATCCAACCCACTCACTATATATCCAACCCACTCACTATATATCCAACCCCCTCACTATATATCCAACCCACTCACTATATATCCAACCCACTCACTATATATCCAACCCACTCACTATATATCCAACCCACTCACTATATATCCAACCCACTCACTATATATCCAACCCCCTCACTATATATCCAACCCACTCACTATATATCCAACCCACTCACTATATATCCAACCCACTCACTATATATCCAACCCACT
>CM026399.1:49310825-49333928 GCA_014843695.1 Archivesica marissinica | reverse complement strand
CTATATATCCAACCCACTCACTATATATCCAACCCCCTCACTATATATCCAACCCACTCACTATATATCCAACCCACTCACTATATATCCAACCCACTCACTATATATCCAACCCCCTCACTATATATCCAACCCACTCACTATATATCCAACCCACTCACTATATATCCAACCCACTCACTATATATCCAACCCACTCGCTATATATCCAACCCACTCACTATATATCCAACCCCCTCACTATTTATCCAACACACTCACTACATATCCAACCCCCTCACTATATATCCAACCCACTCGCTATATATCCAACCCACTCGCTATATATCCAACCCTCTATATATCAAACCCACTCACTATATATCCAACCCACTCACTATATATCAAACCCACTCACTATATATCCAACCCCCTCTCTATATATCCAACCCACTCACTATATATCCAACCCTCTATATATCCAACCCCCTCGCTATATATCCAACCCACTCACTATATATCCAACCCTCTATATATCAAACCCCCTCGCTATATATCCAACCCACTCGCTATATATCCAACCCTCTATATATCAAACCCACTCACTATATATCCAACCCACTCACTATATATCCAACCCACTCACTATATATCCAACCCACTCACTATATATCCAACCCACTCACTATATATCCAACCCACTCACTATATATCCAACCCACTCACTATATATCCAACCCACTCACTATATATCCAACCCTCTATATATCCAACCACTCACTATATATCCAACCCACTCACTATATATCCAACCCCCTCACTATATATCCAACCCACTCACTATATATCCAACCCACTCACTATATATCCAACCCACTCACTATATATCCAACCCACTCACTATATATCCAACCCACTCACTATATATCCAACCCCCTCACTATATATCCAACCCACTCACTATATATCCAACCCACTCACTATATATCCAACCCACTCACTATATATCCAACCCACTCACTATATATCCAACCCACTCACTATATATCCAACCCCCTCACTATATATCCAACCCACTCACTATATATCCAACCCACTCACTATATATCCAACCCACTCACTATATATCCAACCCACTCACTATATATCCAACCCACTCACTATATATCCAACCCCCTCACTATATATCCAACCCACTCACTATATATCCAACCCACTCACTATATATCCAACCCACTCACTATATATCCAACCCACTCACTATATATCCAACCCACTCACTATATATCCAACCCCCTCACTATATATCCAACCCACTCACTATATATCCAACCCACTCACTATATATCCAACCCACTCACTATATATCCAACCCACTCACTATATATCCAACCCACGCACTATATATCCAACCCTCTATATATCCAACCCACTCACTATATATCCAACCCTCTATATATCCAACCCTCTATATATGCAACCCACTCACTATATATCCAACCCACTCACTATATATCCAACCCTCTATATATCCAACCCACTCACTATATATCCAACCCCCTCGCTATATATCCAACCCACTCACTATATATCCAACCCACTCACTATATATCCAACCCACTCACTATATATCCAACCCACTCACTATATATCCAACCCACTCACTATATATCCAACCCACTCACTATATATCCAACCCACTCACTATATATCCAACCCACTCACTATATATCCAACCCACTCACTATATATCCAACCCACTCACTATATATCCAACCCACTCACTATATATCCAACCCACTCACTATATATCCAACCCACGCACTATATATCCAACCCTCTATATATCCAACCCACTCACTATATATCCAACCCTCTATATATCCAACCCTCTATATATGCAACCCACTCACTATATATCCAACCCACTCACTATATATCCAACCCTCTATATATCCAACCCACTCACTATATATCCAACCCCCTCGCTATATATCCAACCCACTCACTATATATCCAACCCACTCACTATATATCCAACCCCCTGGCTATGTATCCAACCCACTCACTATATATCCAACCCACTCACTATATATCCAACCCACTCACTATATATCCAACCCCCTCACTATATATCCAACCCCCTCACTATATATCCAACCCCCTCGCTATATATCCAACCCACTCGCTATATATCCAACCCACTCACTATATATCCAACCCACTCACTATATATCCAACCCACTCACTATATATCCAACCCATTCACTATATATCCAACCCACTCACTATATATCCAACCCCCTCACTATATATCCAACCCACTCACTATATATCCAACCCACTCACTATATATCCAACCCACGCACTATATATCCAACCCACTCGCTATATATCCAACCCACTCGCTATATATCCAACCCACTCGCTATATATCCAATCCACTCACTATATATCCAACCCACTCACTATCCAAAAACTTTCCAAATCCACTAACATCTTTTTAATTATCCTGTACACAGATACAGACGCAGCCAAAAACAATAGCCCATGTTCCTGTGACCAGGTTAATACTAAACCTACATAGATACGAGTTTTATATGTAATGTGTGTTTTATACAAGATCTCAAGATCTCAAAATAGCTGCTTCGTTTATTAGAACATGGCACTGAATCTTCATCCTTATTCCCCTGCTGGAAACAAATATGTCCACAAAAGCCAACTTGTTCATAGAATGTTCTATTGTGCAAAGGTAAGGTAGTGTTTCCAATCATTCAAGGTCATTCAACTTGAGAGTGGGGTATATTGCTATGCTTTGTATGTTGAATACCCGCATACATGGGTAAATGGGAGTTGTTGAGCTGGCTACACCTCTGTGTATACATTAGCTAGTATATATAGTGTGTTCACCCATTCGTACGTATCGAACGACAACAACTGGCTTTACAATGCTTTTGGTATCGATTTCCATATCTTGCAAGGACCGTGATGTCTTTAAAACCTCTATTGTGACACCGCTCAGCCTGGAAATGGAACCTGTATTCGTGGACATTAGTGCGGTGTTCAACGCGTATTCATCCTTTAATCGTTCTGTTTTTAATATGTTGATTACCTGTTAAAATAATTTATATATAGCGGCTTATGCAACCTCCTCACCAAACCTAAAATAAAGCATTCCTCGTCGTGGTAATATCCACGGTCAGGTCGTGACCACACCACCTGTATGTTCGCTTCAAAAAGTTCAATGAATTGTTTTATTATAACACAATTGATTTGTTATACAACTGATACACCTGCTGATACACCTGTGCTACTAAGGTCGAATCATTATTTTGTTTACAGCGTAGTATAAAGCCCCGGGCCACATAATTATGTCATCTTCAACCTCCATTGACAAGTATAAATGCATGTTTTATTGGGACGCCGGTTATGGAACGTCTGAAGTGTTACATCATATACTTGAGTAGATATATTTTACCTTACAGAGCATACATAATTATAGTGCTCGCTAATGAAATTGTCCATTTTATTTATATATTGTCGTCTCAAATCATCTTCTGTCCTACTGTCGTTTTATGACACTCCAGTCATCCCAATATTACTCGGCAAATATCTGAAATCGAGCATAAGTTGGTAATCAGTATTACTTACAGCCCACGTCAATCTAGGACGTCAAGGTGATTTAGTGACCACTGCGTTAATTAACAATTAAATATTCGTGTTATGCTTTTCATATACTTGTACTCGTTCAACTCGTACTATAGTCAACTCAACATTGTACGCGACGATTTTCGATTTCAATGAATGACCCGCACTTCACTGTGTTCAAATATTAACAAACTTTACACACACAAACCGTCGAATCGATTGTACTATGGAAAGAGTACATGACCCAGACATGTGGGATGTACTATACGAGAGGGCTGTCGCGATGGCAGAAGTTGTAAACGTGAATCCCTACCACGAACACCTGATGCAATATTTTAGAAGGCAACAATTAACATCATCAGAATGTTCTCCAATTACTGGAAGTCTTTCCGTTTGTTGACCACCTAACTAGGGAACTATCCATATACTTCTTCAGGTAGAAAATCGAGTAAATACCAAGTACTTGATTCCAGCAAACTTAGACCACCTTACTATCTATTGTTCGCCCACATGGTTGACCGGAGGCGAGGGTAAATAAGCTCAATCATCATCGATCCATCTATGTACAACACCTTCCAATCAGATATACACTCACAGGTCGCCACAGAGTTTGTATGTGAAATACGTCGGTGGGGAACAAGATACATTGCAGAAGAAACACCATCGTACACTCTTGGAGACACATTGGCAATATCAATAGGGAATTTGCATGTACATCATGTAGCGTGACAACGTTATGTGCACGCCATAGTCATATGTGGTGGATATATATGGGAAAACATTGCTTTATTTTGCAAACCGCAACATTTGTTTCTATGAATTATTTACCATTGTTGCTTGAATGGTTTTCGTGCACAACGTCATTTTGAATTTAACAACAACTACATCATTATTATTCTATAACATGATAATATGCACCATATTCAATCCATCAAGTGTCATCAATTGTATAATCGTATAATGTCCTGTTGATAACCAAGTGTTACAGTAGTATATCCATTGGAGACTTTAGGATATCTGTCGCCATGTAATCATTTAATAATAAACGGATGCTTATAAGGTGTTCAGCAATATCATTTACGTACTGTATATGAGAACTAAAAGGGGCCCAAGGGCAGAACCGTGTGGAGTCAAGGGCGGAGCCTTGTGGAAGTCCGCCTCCGCGGTCGATTAGTTAAGATCGCTGACTTGTATACATACCACTGTAACCTATCGTCACTGATGGTCACGGGTCACGAGCCCCGTTCAGTATGTGTCTCTTTGTATGAAACGTTGGCAGTTTCTTACGGAGGTTTGTGCACCAAGTACTTGTAAACCGCTGGAGCCTGCCCAGGAAAGGTGTTGTATGGTAAGCTTCCCGTCACTCAAATGGGGAACCGGTAGCAACGTTAAATAAACTTAAATAAGAAAGCCGTGTGGAACGCCCGCATACATACGTAAGCCATTGTAACATTTAGTTACGACGAAAGTTGATTGTTTACGGTTAGAGATAGTTTAAACTTTATTTATTTTACAAAGATTGCGAAGCAAATTTTAGCAACTTATATCAAATCACTCTCGTTGGCGCGAATGAAAGCGTTGGTGAGAAGCGAGCACGCTAACCATTGCGCTAATCGGACATAATAATTAATCCACTGGACAGCTACGTTGTTGATACCGTATTGTACTAAACTGCTTTGCATATATCACAGACTACTCTACATGTGGATTGTTTTTATCAAAAGTGTCACTGAAGGGACAATGACTGACCAATGTATCCCGTTAAACTTACAACATATATAGCTATACACATGCATGCAGTTCCAAATACAAATCTTGGGCTATATATGCATCTTGTACCAAGTATGTAATGGTGAATCCAGAATTAATTGCGACATAAGACAGGTTGCTAAAAATGTTACATATTGGACTCAGAAAGAGATTTTTTTCAAAATCTAGAGCTTTGACAACTCTGGGAAGAGAATTCGCAAGATTGTACATGTGCTAGTCTTTGATGTGAACTCGCACTCTTGCACCGGATGCACGTGACTCTGGGAAGATAATTCGCACTCTTGCACCGGATGCACGTGACTCTGGGAAGATAATTCGCACTCTTGCACCGGATGCACGTGACTCTGGGAAGATAATTCGCACTCTTGCATCGGATGCACGTGACTCTGGGAATATAATTCGCACTCTTGCACCGGATGCACGTGACTCTGGGAAGATAATTCGCACTCTTGCACCGGATGCACGTGACTCTGTGGGAAGATAATTCGCACTCTTGCAACGGATGCACGTGTCTCTTGGAATATAATTCGCACTCTTGCACCGGATGCACGTGACTCTGGGAAGATAATTCACACTTTTGCACCGGATGCACGTGACTCTGGGAAGATGATTCGCACTCTTGCACCGGATACACGTGACTCTTGGAAGATAATTCGCACTCTTGCACCGGATGCACGTGACTCTGTGGGAAGATAATTCGCACTTTTGCACCGGATGCACGTGACTCTTGGAAGATAATTCCCACTCTTGCACCGGATGCACGTGACTCTGGGAAGATAATTCGCACTCTTGCATCGGATGCACGTGACTCTGTGGGAAGATAATTCGCACGTTTGCACCGGATGCACGTGACTCTTGGAAGATAATTCCCATTCTTGCACCGGATGCACGTGACTCTGGGAAGATAATTCGCACTCTTGCACCGGATACACGTGACTCTGTGGGAAGATAATTCGCACTTTTGCACCGGATGCACGTGACTCTTGGAAGATAATTCCCATTCTTGCACCGGATGCACGTGACTCTGGGAAGATAATTCGCACTCTTGCAACGGATGCACGTGTCTCTGGGAAGATAATTCGCACTCTTGCATCGGAGGCATGTGACTTACCCTGCATGGATTCAGAAGAAATGTTGAATGTCAAAGCCGGGGAAATGTACCTCTCAGAATAGGAGAGACTATTAATTAACCAAACAAAATGAGTTTTGAAGCCAAAAGGGAACTACTGTACAGTGTACATTGGCGAATGAGACCATTACACATACAACATTCATAGCATACTACCTGAAAAATAGAATACGTTTTATAATTACAGGCTTATTCAAGTGCAGCTTTCGGTGAGGGAGAAGGAGACATATTCCTTGACAACGTACAGTGCACGGGTACCGAGACACACCTCGGTGAATGCCAGCACAATGGGTGGGGAAACAACAACTGCAGGCATTATGAAGATGCCGGTGTAGCTTGCTATAATAGCTCAGGTGAGGTGGTTGGTTTGAAAACACAATATAGACACTCACTCTCGAAAGCTTCTCAAGAATTGAAGTAAAGTAGAGTATCAAGCTGTATTAATTCACATGGATTCGGCGCAATAGTACGTGTGCATATATACTTAAGTAGACCCACATAAGCTGGTACACTCACCCAATTGCACCGAGTCCATATGTATTAATTAATTAACCCCTGCAATTTAGTATATTACATTGCATATTGGATAAAACATGCAAACTCGTTATATATTTCCTTATCGTTGAACAATTATTTGAATACTTGATGCAGCCCTATGCTCAATGTGGGTTGGCACGTTGTGGTGTGGTGATATATTGTCTTATATTAGTGTCATGGAGCCTCAACTAAAACACCATTATATTATGTATCCGTAATGAATTATACCGACAACTTTTGCCTATACTGTTATTATTAATAATGATCAGGTCAAGCAAAAAAGTTACGTCCCTTTATATTTGGCGCTTTTTACAAATAGGCATCCTTCCATAGTTACTTCCCTTACTTTTTTTCCATGTTCGCAATGGTTCTACAGTGATGTCATGCCGTACCGAACATAATTATCCTGTAAAAGTTCACGTCATCAATTTAATGAACCAGAATTCAATATTTTAGATGTTTTACGTATGAATTCAAATCATAGTTAGAGAAATAGCTTATTAGCCACTGCACCAAAATGTCAATAGCCCTATTTCCGGTCAAAACCTGTTTTGGAATTTGTCGCTGTCGGTAGCAGGCACTGCACCAAAGGTGTGTACAATACAAAACTCAGTGCCACACTGCACCAAATGTGTATACAATACAAAACTCTGTGCCACACTGCACCAAATGTGTATACAATACAAAACTCTGTGCCACACTGCACCAAAGCTGTGTACAATACAAAACTCTGTGCCACACTGCACCAAACGGTGTATAATAAAAAAACTCTGTGCTGCACCAAATGTGAATACAATGGCAATGCAAAACTCTGTGCTGCACCTCACTAAATGTGTATACAATACAAAACTCTGTGCCGCACTGCACCAAAGGTGTATACAATACAAATCTCTGTGATGCACCTCAACAAATGTGTATACAATGCAAAACTCTGTGATGCACCTCACCAAATGTGTATACAATGCAAAACTCTGTGTTGCACCTCACCAAATGTGTATACAATGCAAAACTCTGTGTTGCACCTCACCAAATGTGTATACAATGCAAAACTCTGTGTTGCACTGCACCAAATGTGTATACAATGCAAAACTCTGTGTTGCACCTCACCAAATGTGTATACAATGCAAAACTCTGTGTTGCACTGCACCAAATGTGTATACAATGCAAAACTCTGTGTTGCACCTCACCAAATGTGTATGCAATGCAAAACTCTTTGTTGCACCTCACCAAATGTGTATACAATGCAAAACTCTGTGTTGCACTGCACCAAATGTGTATACAATGCAAAACTCTGTGTTGCACCTCTCCAAATGTGTATACAATGCAAAACTCTGTGTTGCACCTCACCAAATGTGTATACAATGCAAAACTCTTTGTTGCACCTCACCAAATGTGTATGCAATGCAAAACTCTGTGTTGCACTGCACCAAATGTGTATACAATACAAAACTCTGTGTTGCACTGCACCAAATGTGTATACAATACAAAACTCTGTGTTGCACCTCACCAAATGTGTATACAATACAAAACTCTGTGGTGCACCTCACCAAATGTGTATACAATACAAAGCTCTGTGCTGCACTGCACCAACTGTGTATACAATACAAAACTCTGTGTTGCACCTCACCAAATGTGTATGCAATACAAAGCTCTGTGCTGCACTGCACCAACTGTGTATACAATACAAAACTCTGTGTTGCACCTCACCAAATTTGTATACAATACAAAACTCTGTACCGCACTGCACCAAATGTGTATACAATACAAATCTCTGTACCGCACTGCACCACATGTGTATACAATACAAATCTCTGTACCGCACTGCACCAAATGTGTATACAATACAAATCTCTGTACTGCACTGCACCAAATGTGTATACAATACAAATCTCTGTACCGCACTGCACCAAATGTGTATACAATACAAATCTATGTACCGCACTGCACCAATGGTGTATACAATACAACACTATATGCTGCACCTCACCAAATGTGTATGCAATGGAAAACTCTGTGATGCACCTCACCAAATGTGTATACAATGCAAAACTCTGTGTTGCACCTCACCAAATGTGTATACAATGCAAAACTCTGTGTTGCACCTCACCAAATGTGTATACAATGCAAAACTCTGTGTTGCACCTCACCAAATGTGTATACAATGCAAAACTCTGTGTTGCACCTCACCAAATGTGTATACAATGCAAAACTCTGTGTTGCACCTCACCAAATGTGTATACAATGCAAAACTCTGTGTTGCACTGCACCAAATGTGTATACAATGCAAAACTCTGTGTTGCACCTCTCCAAATGTGTATACAATGCAAAACTATGTTGCACCTCACCAAATGTGTATACAATGCAAAACTCTGTGTTGCACCTCACCAAATGTGTATACAATGCAAAACTCTGTGTTGCACCTCACCAAATGTGTATGCAATGCAAAACTCTGTGTTGCACCTCACCAAATGTGTATACAATACAAAACTCTGTGTTGCACCTCACCAAATTTGTATACAATACAAAACTCTGTACCGCACTGCACCAAATGTGTATACAATACAAATCTCTGTACCGCACTGCACCAAATGTGTATACAATACAAATCTCTGTACCGCACAGCACCAAATGTGTATACAATACAAATCTCTGTACCGCACTGCACCAAATGTGTATACAATACAAATCTCTGTACTGCACTGCACCAAATGTGTATACAATACAAATCTCTATACCGCACTGCACCAACTGTGTATACAATACAAATCTCTGTACCGCACTGCACCAAAGGTGTATACAATACAAAACTATATGCTGCACCTCACCAAATGTGTATGCAATGGAAAACTCTGTGATGCACCTCATCAAATGTGTATGCAATGCAAAACTCGGTGTTGCACCTCACCAAATGTGTATGCAATGCAAAACTCTGTGTTGCACCTCACCAAATGTGTATACAATGCAAAACTCTGTGTTGCACCTCACCAAATGTGTATACAATGCAAAACTCTGTGTTGCACTGCACCAAATGTGTATACAATGCAAAACTCTGTGTTGCACCTCTCCAAATGTGTATACAATGCAAATCTATGTGTTGCACCTCACCAAATGTGTATACAATGCAAAACTCTTTGTTGCACCTCACCAGATGTGTATACAATGCAAAACTCTGTACCGCACTGCACCAAATGTGTATACAATACAAATCTCTGTACTGCACTGCACCAAATGTGTATACAATGCAAAACTCTGTGTTGCACCTCTCCAAATGTGTATACAATGCAAAACTATGTGTTGCACCTCACCAAATGTGTATACAATGCAAAACTCTGTGTTGCACCTCACCAAATGTGTATACAATGCAAACTCTGTGTTGCACCTCACCAAATGTGTATGCAATGCAAAACTCTTTGTTGCACCTCACCAAATGTGTATACAATGTAAAACTCTGTGTTGCACTGCACCAAATGTGTATACAATGCAAAACTCTGTGTTGCACCTCTCCAAATGTGTATACAATGCAACACTTTTTGTTGCACCTCACCAAATGTGTATGCAATGCAAAACTCTTTGTTGCACCTCACCAAATGTGTATACAATGTAAAACTCTGTGTTGCACTGCACCAAATGTGTATACAATGCAAAACTCTGTGTTGCACCTCTCCAAATGTGTATACAATGCAAAACTATGTGTTGCACCTCACCAAATGTGTATACAATGCAAAACTCTGTGTTGCACCTCACCAAATGTGTATACAATGCAAAACTCTGTACCGCACTGCACCAAATGTGTATACAATACAAATCTCTGTACCGCACTGCACCAAATGTGTATACAATACAAATCTCTGTACCGCACTGCACCAAATGTGTATACAATACAAATCTCTGTACCGCACTGCACCAAATGTGTATACAATACAAATCTCTGTACCGCACTGCACCAAATGTGTATACAATACAAATCTCTGTACTGCACTGCACCAAATGTGTATACAATACAAATCTCTGTACCACACTGCACCAAATGTGTATACAATACAAATCTCTGTACCGCACTGCACCAAAGGTGTATACAATACAAACTATATGCTGCACCTCACCAAATGTGTATGCAATGCAAAACTCTGTGTTGCACCTCACCAAATGTGTATACAATGCAAAACTCTGTGTTGCACCTCACCAAATGTGTATACAATGCAAAACTCTGTGTTGCACTACACCAAATGTATATACAATGCAAAACTCTGTGTTGCACCTCACCAAATGTGTATACAATGCAAAACTCTGTGTTGCACCTCACCAAATGTGTATACAATGCAAAACTCTGTGTTGCACCTCACCAAATGTGTATGCAATGCAACACTATGTGTTGCACCTCACCAAATGTGTATACAATGCAAAACTCTGTGTTGCACTGCACCAAATGTGTATACAATGCAAAACTCTGTGTTGCACCTCACCAAATGTGTATGCAATGCAAAACTCTGTGTTGCACCTCACCAAATGTGTATACAATGCAAAACTCTGTGTTGCACTGCACCAAATGTGTATACAATGCAAAACTCTGTGTTGCACCTCTCCAAATGTGTATACAATGCAAAACTCTGTGTTGCACCTCACCAAATGTGTATACAATGCAAAACTCTTTGTTGCACCTCACCAAATGTGTATGCAATGCAAAACTCTGTGTTGCACTGCACCAAATGTGTATACAATACAAAACTCTGTGTTGCACTGCACCAAATGTGTATACAATACAAAACTCTGTGTTGCACCTCACCAAATGTGTATGCAATGCAAAACTCTGTGTTGCACTGCACCAAATGTGTATACAATACAAAACTCTATGTTGCACCTCACCAAATGTGTATACAATACAAAACTCTGTGCTGCACCTCACCAAATGTGTATACAATACAAAGCTCTGTGCTGCACTGCACCAACTGTGTATACAATACAAAACTCTGTGTTGCACCTCACCAAATGTGTATGCAATATAAAGCTCTGTGCTGCACTGCACCAACTGTGTATACAATACAAAACTCTGTGTTGCACCTCACCAAATTTGTATACAATACAAAACTCTGTACGCACTGCACCAAATGTGTATACAATACAAATCTCTGTACCGCACTGCACCAAATGTGTATACAATACAAATCTCTGTACCGCACTGCACCAAATGTGTATACAATACAAATCTCTGTACCGCACTGCACCAAATGTGTATACAATACAAATCTCTGTACTGCACTGCACCAAATGTGTATACAATACAAATCTCTGTACCACACTGCACCAAATGTGTATACAATACAAATCTCTGTACCGCACTGCACCAAAGGTGTATACAATACAAAACTATATGCTGCACCTCACCAAATGTGTATGCAATGGAAAGCTCTGTGCTGCACCTCACCAAATGTGTATACAATGCAAAACTCGGTGTTGCACTGCACCAAATCTGTATACAATACAAAGCTCTGTGCTGTACTGCACCAATTGTGTATACAATACAAAGCTCTGTGCTGTACTGCACCAATTGTGTATACAATACAAAACTCTGTGTTGCACCTCACCAACTGTGTATACAATACAAAGCTCTGTGCTGTACTGCACCAATTGTGTATACAATACAAAGCTCTGTGCTGTACTGCACCAACTGTGTATACAATACAAAACTCTGTGCTGCACTGCACCAACTGTGTATACAATACAAACTGCTGCACCACACTAAATGTGTATACAATACAAAACTCTGTGCTGCACCTCACCAAATGTGTATACAATACAAACTGGTGCACCTCACCAAATGTGTATACAATACAAAACTGCTGCACCTCACCAAATGTGTATACAATACAAACTGGTGCACCTCACCAAATGTGTATACAATACAAAACTGCTGCACCTCACCAAATGTGTATACAATACAAAACTGCTGCACCACACTAAATGTGTATACAATACAAAAGTGCTGCACCTCACCAAATGTGTATACAATACAAAACTGCTGCACCACACTAAATGTGTATACAATACAAAACTGCTGCACCACACTAAATGTGTTTACAGTGCAAAACTCCTCACAGCACTGCACCAAATGTGTATGTATACAATGCAAAACTCCTCACAGCACTGCACCAAATACAACACACCAGGGAAATCTGTATATTGTGTTTACACCAATTTAAAAGTTTATAACTGACACTGTTTTCAGTTCGATTGAAATCCAGAGGTAGAACAGATGTGGGTACTGTTGAAATCCGTTTAAACGAGGGTTGGGTAGAGGTCTGTGACCAGGACTGGGACAATGTGGATGCCAAAGTTTTGTGCAAAGAGATGGGCTTTGTTGATGGGCTTGCACTCTGTTGTTCCACCCTGGGTGTCGACCAATCTGATTCCAGTCCAAATAAAGCATTTACAGGCTTCAACTGCGAGGGACCAGAAACCAGTTTGCTTAAGTGTGGTAACCAGGAGTTACGCACAAAGTGTGCATCGGAACACCGGGCGTCGGCCATATGCTACGATAAATTTGTCAGCAAAGTTAACATGTGTAAGAATCTTTAGAAATCAAATGTCTACCGTAGTAAATCTATGATATATCCTGCAGTCAATATTTATAATAAATAGATGTTATTTCTATGTTTCAGTTTATGATTATATTTCACCGAATGTGTGCAGTGAAAGCATTATTATCACAGTGACTAGCACCTAGTAATAGTAATAGCTAGCACCTAGTAATAGTAATAGCTAGCACCTAGTAATAGTAATAGCTAGCACCTAGTAATAGTAATAGCTAGCACCTAGTAATAGCTTTCTATGTTCATGAGGGAAACATAATTCGATAATTCACTTAAACAAATCAATTTCAGTGGCTAGGAACCTCTGCAATGTGTGTGCAGTGAGCAATATAATGTGTGCATTGAGGAATATAATGTATCCAGTGAGCAATATAATGTATCCAGTGAGCAATATAATGTGCAGTGAGCAATATAATGTGTTGTGTTGCTGCAGTGAGCAATATAATGTGTGCAGTGAGCAATATAATGTGTGCAGTGAGCAATATAATGTGTGCAGTGAGCAATATAATGTATGCAGTGAGCAATATAATGTATCCAGTGAGCAATATAATGTATGCAGTGAGCAATATAATGTGCAGTGAGCAATATAATGTGTTGTGTTGCTGCAGTGAGCAATATAATGTGTGCAGTGAGCAATATAATGTGTGCAGTGAGCAATATAATGTGTGCAGTGAGCAATATAAAGTGTGCATTGAGAAATATAATGTGTGCAGTGAGCAATATAATGTATGCAGTGAGCAATATAATGTATGCAGTGAGCAATATAATGTGTGCAGTGAGCAATATAATGTGTGCAGTGAGCAATATAGTGTATGCAGTGAGCAATATAATGTGTGCAGTGAGCAATATAATGTGTGCAGTGAGCAATATAGTGTATGCAGTGAGTAATATAATGTGTGCAGTGAGCAATATAATGTGTGCAGTGAGCAATATAGTGTATGCAGTGAGTAATATAATGTGTGCAGTGAGCAATATAATGTGTGCAGTGAGCAATATAATGTATGCAGTGAGCAATATAATGTATGCAGTGAGCAATATAATGTGTGCAGTGAGCAATATAGTGTATGCAGTGAGTAATATAATGTGTGCAGTGAGCAATATAATGTGTGCAGTGAGCAATATAATGTGTGCAGTGAGCAATATAATGTGTGCAGTGAGCAATATAATGTATGCAGTGAGCAATATAATGTATGCAGTGAGCAATATAATGTGTGCAGTGAGCAATGTATGCAGTGAGCAATATATTGTGTTGTGTTGCTGCAGTGAGCAATATAATGTGTGCAGTGAGGAATATAATGTGTTGTGTTGTTGCAGTGAGCAATATAATGTGTGCAGTGAGCAATACAATGTATGCAGTGAGCAATATAATGTATGCAGTGAGCAATATAATGTATGCAGTGAGCAATATAATGTGTGCAGTGAGCAATATAGTGTATGCAGTGAGTAATATAATGTGTGCAGTGAGCAATATAATGTGTGCAGTGAGCAATATAATGTGTGCAGTGAGCAATATAATGTGTGCAGTGAGCAATATAATGTATGCAGTGAGCAATATAATGTATCCAGTGAGCAATATAATGTATGCAGTGAGCAATATAATGTGTGCAGTGAGCAATGTATGCAGTGAGCAATATATTGTGTTGTGTTGCTGCAGTGAGCAATATAATGTGTGCAGTGAGCAATATAATGTGTTGTGTTGTTGCAGTGAGCAATATAATGTGTGCAGTGAGCAATACAATGTATGCAGTGAGCAATATAATGTATGCAGTGAGCAATATAATGTATGCAGTGAGCAATATAATTTATGCAGTGAGCAATATAATGTATGCAGTGAGCAATATAATATGTGCAGTGAGCAATATAATGTATGCAGTGAGCAATATAATGTGTTGTGTTGCTGCTTTCAATAAAGTTCAATATTTCATTGGAAAGCACAAAATAAATGGTCTTCAACATTGATGCATACATGTGAGTTATAGGGTAATATAACATTAACTGCTGAAAGTGAGCATATATTAGCGAGGGTCTACTTCAATGTTTTCTACTGTTAGTAGGGGAGGTGAGCTGTATTTGACTTATTATTTCATAGCTCATAGGAATGAAAACATAGGAAGGGGCATAATCAGACTGAATGAATTATGCCCCTTGTCTGTATTGTAGAAAGTTGATACAACATGACATGAACACTTAATGAAGTATTAAACTGAAGACACTTAACAACTGTTTCAGTTGATGTTCATGTTTTGTTGTATCATTATACGGCAAGACAGGACCTTGCACTTTACTGCAATGAACAGCATGATAGAACCTTGCACTATACTGCAATGAACAGCAAGACAGGACCTTGCACTTTACTGCAATGAACAGCAAGACAGAACCTTGCACTATACTGCAATGAACAGCAAGACAGGACCTTGCACTTTACTGCAATGAACAGCAAGACAGAACCTTGCACTTTACTGCAATGAACAGCAAGACAGGACCTTGCACTTTACTGCAATGAACAGCAAGACAGGACCTTGCACTATACTGCAATGAACAGCAAGACAGGACCTTGCACGTTACTGCAATGAACAGCAAGACAGGACCTTGCACTTTACTGCAATGAACAGCAAGACAGGACCTTGCACTTTACAGCAATGTACAGCAAGACAGGACCTTGCACGTTACTGCAATGAACAGCAAGACAGGACCTTGCACTTTACTGCAATGAACAGCAAGACAGCACCTTGCACTTTACAGCACTATACAGCAAGACAGCACCTTGCACTTTACATTACTATACAGCAAGACAGGACCTTGCACTTTACAGCACTATACAGCAAGACAGGACCTTGCACTTTACTGCACTATATGGCAAGACAGGACCTTGCACTTTACATTACTATACAGCAAGACAGGACCTTGCACTTTACAGCACTATACAGCAAGACAGGACCTTGCACTTTACTGCACTATATGGCAAGACAGGACCTTGCACTTTACAGCAATATACAGCACCTTGCACTTTACAGCACTATATGGCAAAACAGGACCTTGCACTTTACAGAACTATATGGCAAGACAGGACCTTGCACTTTACAGCAATATACAGCAAGACAGGACCTTGCACTTTACAGCAATATACAGCAAGACAGGACCTTGCACTTTACAACAATATACAGCAAGACAGGACCTTGCACTTTACAGCACTATACAGCAAGACAGGACCTTGCACTTTACAGCAATATACAGCAAGACAGGACCTTGCACTTTACAGCAATATACAGCAAGACAGGACCTTGCACTTTACAGCAATATACAGCAAGACAGCACCTTGCACTTTACAGCACTATACAGCAAGACAGGACCTTGCACTTTACAGCACTATATGGCAAGACAGGACCTTGCACTTTACAGCACTATATGGCAAGACAGGACCTTGTACTTTACAGCACTATACAGCAAGACAAGACCTTGCACTTTACAGCACTATACAGCAAGACAGCACCTTGCACTTTACTGCACTATACAGCAAGACAGGACCTTGCACTTTACAGCAATATACAGCAAGACAGGACCTTGCACATTACAGCAATATACGGCAAGACAGGATGTTGCACTTACAGCAATATACGGCAAGACAGGATGTTGCACTTACAGCAATATACAGCAAGACTGGACCTTGTACTTTACAGCAATATACAGCAAGACAGCACCTTGCGTTTTACAGCACTATACAGCAAGACAGGACCTTGCACTTTACAGCACTATACAGCAAGACAGGACCTTGCACTTTACAGCACTATACAGCAAGACAGGACCTTGCACTTTACAGCAATATACAGCAAGACAGGACCTTGCACTTTACTGCACTGTATGGCAAGACAGCACCTTGCACTTTACAGCAATATACAGCAAGACAGCACCTTGCACTTTACTGCACTGTATGGCAAGACAGCACCTTGCACTTTACAGCACTATACAGCAAGACAGGACCTTGCACTTTACAGCACTATACAGCAAGACAGGACCTTGCACATTACAGCACTGTATGATCTGATATTCAGTATACATTTCTCTCACCAGAGAGATCCACATTAGCTATATAATTGTTTCTGTTAGTTTATACACATTTCTTGTAACTTGATTGCTAAACAAGTTCTTGCAACATTAGTTTATTTGCTCTCGAGAACGATTAAACTAATGTTGCAAGAACATGTTTCGCAAGCGAGCTGAGCTCAATTTGTTTGTTTTTGGTCTTTAGGTCATATGGCGACTTCCCAGTTATTATTCGTGGAAGGAGACACTGTGTGCTGTTTGAGCAGTATTTCAGACAAGGCTGTGTGCACGGTTAGAACCACAGACCTTCCGCAAGCCAGCTGGATATCTTCCTCACATACAAATGTATAATAATTCAACACCCCAGTCGGATTCGAACCAGCAGTGGTGAGGGGCGAGTGTTTTGAAGTGAACTACCTTAACCACTCGGCCACGGAGGCCACCAAATTAATTTATATGAACTAATTGGAAAAAATGTACATGTAGCAATCTTATTTATATAAACTACAATTTTGTTTATTCGATTCTATGTGGCCTTAATGAGTTGGATTAGCACGGCCATATATTGGGATGTTTTTCTCCTTCAGCATTTGCAGTGAGACTCGGTAATGGATCTGATTCCAGCATATATTGGGGAGAGGTGAACGTGCGACATAAAGGAGTCTGGGGTCAAGTATGCTCTATGGGAGATAATTGGAATGATAAAGCTGCTGAGGTAAGCTCATTTTATTGGAATGATAAAGCTGCTGAGGTAAGCTTATTTTATTGGAATGATAAAGCTGCTGAGGTAAGCTCATTTTATTGGAATGATAAAGCTGCGGAGGTAAGCTTATTTTATTGGAATGATAAAGCTGCTGAGGTAAGCTTATTTTATTTGTCCTTGCATGAAAGTGTCTGTGTTTTGTTCTTCGTATTCAAGGAAAGCTGTATTATACTGTATTCATGAAGCCTCTTGCAAATAATGAAGAGTTTTGATTAGGGATGGTAACGAATAACGATTTTGGTATTCGAATATTCGATATAATTCTATGAAAACCTCAAAATCACTCAAACTCTTATTAAAAAGTGCGTAAACGTCATCTTCTTCCTGTAAGGCTATGCAAATATAACGACGACTCATTCAGTTATTGTTATCGGTCACTGTATATTCATGGGCGTTTTCACAAAAGAAACCATTGTCACGTGAACTTCTTTCTGATGAAAGGTGTTTGTTTTTCAAATGATTATTCAGATTGATGTTGTACCCGAATATGTTAAATCCAATTTGCATAGATTACACCTAGCAGTTTTCTTATTCTCAGAGCGATTGATTTCTTTCCAAACGTGTGACTGAGCGGGCGGCATTTTTGAAGACAATATTTTTTTATTATTTAAGTTTATTTAGCGTTGCTACCGGTTGCCCATTTGAACGATGGATAGTTGACCTAACAGCACCTTTCCTGGGCAGGATCCAGAGGTTGACCAGTACTTGTTGCACCAACCTCTGTAAGAAACTGTCAAACTTTTTTATTATAAATATCGAACCCGTAACCATCATAACAATCGTACTTTAAATAGTACTTTTGGGTAATATTGAGCAGTTAATTAAAATTTTAAGATAAGTGGGGGTGGATGTTGTTGTAAAGTGTCTGTAATATTTTATTCTCAGTCTAAACAGTTTTGACATCGTAATTAGCACCTACTGTAATTATCCGATTACATGGGAGAGTGTCAATTAACACCTACTGTAATTATCCGATTACATGGCAGAGTGTCAATTAACACCTACTGTAATTATCCGATTACATGGCAGAGTGTCAATTAACACCTACTGTAATTATCCGATTACATGGCAGAGTGTCAATTAACACCTACTGTAATTATCCGATTACATGGCAGAGTGTCAATTAGCACCTACTGTAATTATCCGATTACATGGGATAGTGTCAATTAACACCTACTGTAATTATCCGATTACATGGGAGAGTGTCAATTAACACCTATTGTAATTATCCGATTACATTGGAGAGTGTCAATTAACACCTACTGTAATTATCCGATTACGTGGCAGAGTGTCAATTAACACCTACTGTAATTATCCGATTACATGGCAGAGTGTCAATTAACACCTACTGTAATTATCCGATTACATGGTAGAGTGTCAATTAACACCTGCCATGGATGCTATCACAACATGGTTTATTCACACATTCTGGGGCGATTTATTTTATATTGTAATATTTCTACTAAGTAAGTGTGGCCTAATTTTATGTAATATGGATGTCATATTGTACGATAAAATCTAGATTATTAATCTATAGTCGATTTCATAGTTGTATTTATATTTGCTGGTAAATCGTATTTATACAACGTACAGCTATGTACAATGTATTTTGATTCCTACCTTGTGTAGACACCACACACTTTTCTCGTGATATATATCATAATATACGTACTATGTAGACTGTTCCACCTTTTCTATATTTTCATTTGTGTTTGTGTCATTAAACTGTATTGTTTTTGTCAATAAATCATTGAATTGAATTGTGTACAAACCTCTCCCCTGTGTACAAACCTCTCCCCTGTGTACAAACCTCTCCCCTGTGTACAAACCTCTCTCCTGTGTACAAACCTCTCTCCTGTGTACAAACCTCTCCTGTGTACAAACCTCTCTCCTGTGTACAAACCTCTCCTGTGTACAAACCTCTCCCCTGTGTACAAACCTCTCTCCTGTGTACAAACCTCTCCTGTGTACAAACCTCTCCCCTGTGTACAAACCTCTCTCCTGTGTACAAACCTCCCCTGTGTACAAACCTCTCCCCTGTGTACAAACCTCTCTCCTGTGTACAAACCTCTCCCCTGTGTACAAACCTCTCCCCTGTGTACAAACCTCTCCCCTGTGTACAAACCTCTCCCCTGTGTACAAACCTCTCCCCTGTGTTCAAACCTCTCCTGTGTACAAACCTATCCCCTGTGTACAAACCTCTCCCCTGTGTACAAACCTCTCCCCTGTACAAACCTCTCTCCTGTGTACAAACCTCTCCCCTGTGTACAAACCTCTCTCCTGTGTACAACCTCTCCCCTGTGTACAAACCTCTCCCCTGTGTACAAACCTCTCTCCTGTGTACAAACCTCTCCCCTGTGTACAAACCTCTCCCCTGTGTACAAACCTCTCCCCTGTGTACAAACCTCTCCCCTGTGTACAAACCTCTCCCCTGTGTACAAACCTCTCCCCTGTGTACAAACCTCTCCCCTGTGTACAAACCTCTCCCCTGTGTACAAACCTCTCCCCTGTGTACAAACCTCTCCCCTGTGTACAAACCTCTCCCCTGTGTACAAACCTCTCCCCTGTGTACAAACCTCTCTCCTGTGTACAAACCTCTCTCCTGTGTACAAACCTCTCTCCCCTGTGTACAAACCTCTCCCCTGTGTACAAACCTCTCTCCTGTGTACAAAACTCTCCCCTGTGTACAAACCTCTCCTGTGTACATACCTCTCCCCTGTGTACAAACCTCTCCTGTGTACAAACCTCTCCTGTGTACAAACCTCTATCCCCTGTGTACAAACTTCTCTCCTGTGTACAAACCTCTCTCCTGTGTACAAACCTCTCTCATCTGTGTACAAACCTCTCTAACCTGTGTACAAACCTCTCTCCCCTGTGTACAAACCTCTCTCCTGTGTTCAAACCACTCCTGTGTACAAACCTCTCCCCTGTGTACAAACCTCTCTCCTGTGTTCAAACCTCTCCTGTGTACAAACCTCTCCTGTGTACAAACCTCTCCTGTGTACAAACCTCTCCCCTGTGTACATACCTTTCCCCTGTGTACAAACCTCTCCTGTGTACAAACCTCTCCTGTGTACAAACCTCTCTCCTGTGTACAAACCTCTCTCCTGTGTACAAACCTCTCATCTGTGTACAAACCTCTCCTGTGTACAAACGTCTCTCCTGTGTACAAACCTCTTCCCTGTGTACAAACCTCTCCCCTGTGTACAAACCTCTCTCCTGTGTACAAACCTCTCATCTGTGTACAAACCGCTCCTGTGTACAAACCTCTTCCCTGTGTACAAACCTATCCCCTGTGTACAAACCTCTCCCCTGTGTACAAACCTCTCCCCTGTGTTCAAACCGCACCTGTGTACAAACCTCTCTCCTGTGTACAAACCTCTCCCCTGTGTACAAACCTCTCTCCTGTGTACAAACCTCTCCTGTGTACAAACCTCTCCTGTGTACAAACCTCTCTCCCCTGTGTACAAACCTCTCTCCTGTGTACAAACCTCCCCTGTGTACAAACCTCTCCCCTGTGTTCCATGCTCTCCTGTGTACAAACCTCTCCCCTGTGTACATACCTCTCCCCTGTGTACAACCCCTCCCCTGTGTACAAACCTCTCCCTGTGTACAAACCTCTCCTGTGTACAAACCTCTCCCCTGTGTACAAACCTCTCCCCTGTGTTCAAACCTCCCCTGTGCAACCTCTCCCCTGTGTACAAACCTCTCCCCTGTGTACAAACCTCTCCCCTGTTACAAACCTCTCCTGTGTACAAACCTCTCCCTGTGTACAAACCTCTCCTGTGTACAACCTCTCCTGTGTACAACCTCTCCCCTGTGTACAAACCTCTCCCTGTGTACAAACCTCTCTCCTGTGTACAAACCTCTCTCCTGTGTACAAACCTCTCATCTGTGTACAAACCTCTCCCCTGTGTACAAACCTCTCCTGTGTACAAACCTCTCTCCTGTGTACAAACCTCTCATCTGTGTACAAACCTCTCCCTGTGTACAAACCTCTCCCCTGTGTACACCTCTCTCCTGTGTACAAACCTCTCCCCTGTGTACAAACCTCTCCCCTGTGTACAAACCTCTCCCCTGTGTACAAACCTCCCCTGTGTACAAACCTCTCCCTGTGTACAAACCTCTCCTGTGTACAAACCTCTCCCCTGTGTACAAACCTCTCCCCTGTGTACAACCTCTCCCCTGTGTACAAACCTCTCCTGTGTCAAACCTCTCCTGTGTACAAACCTCTCCTGTGTGTACAAACCTCTCACCTGTGTACAAACCTCCCCTGTATACAAACCTCTCCCCTGTGTACAAACCTCTCCCCTGTGTACAAACCTCTCCCCTGTGTACAAACCTCTCCTGTGTACAAACCTCTCTCCTGTGTACAAACCTCTCTCTGTGTACAAACCTCTCTCCTGTGTACAAACCTCTCTCCCCTGTGTACAAACCTCTCCCCTGTGTACAAACCTCTCCTGTGTACAAACCTCTCCTGTGTACAAACCTCTCCCCTGTGTACAAACCTCTCCTGTGTACAAACCTCTTCCCCTGTGTACAAACCTCTCTCCTGTGTACAAACCTCTCTCCTGTGTACAAACCTCTCTCACTGTGTACAAACCTCTCTCCCCTGTGTACAAACCTCTCTCCCCTGTGTACAAACCTCT
>CM026399.1:49294792-49309825 GCA_014843695.1 Archivesica marissinica | reverse complement strand
TGTTCCAGCTAGGCAGGGCTGTATATTTATGTTACAGTGTTCCAGCTAGGCAGGGTTGTATATATTACAGTGTTCCAGCTAGGCAGGGTTGTATATGTTACAATGTTCCAGCTAGGCAGGGCTGTATATATTACAGTGTTCCAGCTAGGCAGGGGCTGTATATGTTAGTGTTCCAGCTAGGCAGGGCTGTATATATTACAGTGTTCCAGCTAGGCAGGGTTGTATATATTACAGTGTTCCAGCTAGGCAGGGCTGTATATGTTAGTGTTCCAGCTAGGCAGGGGCTGTATATATTAGTGTTCCAGCTAGGCAGGGTTGTATATTACGTGTTCCAGCTAGGCAGGGCTGTATTTATTAGTGTTCCAGCTAGGCAGGGTTGTATATATTACAGTGTTCCAGCTTGGCAGGGGCTGTATATATTAGTGTTCCAGCTAGGCAGAGTTGTATATATTACAGTGTTCCAGCTAGGCAGGGCTGTATATGTTAGTGTTCCAGCTAGGCAGGGCTGTATATGATAGTGTTCCAGCTAGGCAGGGTTGTATATATTACAGTGTTCCAGCTAGGCAGGGCTGTATATGTTAGTGTTCCAGCTAGGCAGGGCTGTATATGATAGTGTTCCAGCTAGGCAGGGCTGTATATATTACAGTGTTCCAGCTAGGCGGGGCTGTATATATTAGTGTTCCAGCTAGGCAGGGGCTGTATATGTTAGTGTTCCAGCTAGGCAGGGTTGTATATATTACAGTGTTCCAGCTAGGCAGGGGCTGTATATGTTAGTGTTCCAGCTAGGCAGGGTTGTATATATTACAGTGTTCCAGCTAGGCAGGGGCTGTATATGTTAGTGTTCCAGCTAGGCAGGGCTGTATATATTACAGTGTTCCAGCTAGGCAGGGGCTGTATATATTACAGTGTTCCAGCTAGGCAGGGCTGTATATGTTACAGTGTTCCAGCTAGGCAGGGGCTGTATATATTAGTGTTCCAGCTAGGCAGGGCTGTATATATTAGTGTTACAGTGTTCCAGCTAGGCAGGGGCTGTATATGTTAGTGTTCCAGCTAGGCAGGGGCTGTATATATTAGTGTTCCAGCTACGCATGGGCTGTATATGTTACAGTGTTCCAGTTAGGCAGGGGCTGTATATGTTAGTGTTCCAGCTAGGCAGGGGCTGTATATATTACAGTGTTCCAGCTAGGCAGGGGCTGTATATATTACAGTGTTCCAGCTAGGCAGGGTTGTATATATTACAGTGTTCCAGCTAGGCAGGGTTGTATATGTTACAATGTTCCAGCTAGGCAGGGCTGTATATATTACAGTGTTCCAGCTAGGCAGGGGCTGTATATGTTAGTGTTCCAGCTAGGCAGGGCTGTATATATTACAGTGTTCCAGCTAGGCAGGGTTGTATATATTACAGTGTTCCAGCTAGGCAGGGCTGTATATGTTAGTGTTCCAGCTTGGCAGGGGCTGTATATATTAGTGTTCCAGCTAGGCAGGGTTGTATATATTACAGTGTTCCAGCTAGGCAGGGCTGTATTTATTAGTGTTCCAGCTAGGCAGGGTTGTATATATTACAGTGTTCCAGCTTGGCAGGGGCTGTATATATTAGTGTTCCAGCTAGGCAGAGTTGTATATATTACAGTGTTCCAGCTAGGCAGGGCTGTATATGTTAGTGTTCCAGCTAGGCAGGGCTGTATATGATAGTGTTCCAGCTAGGCAGGGTTGTATATATTACAGTGTTCCAGCTAGGCAGGGCTGTATATGTTAGTGTTCCAGCTAGGCAGGGCTGTATATGATAGTGTTCCAGCTAGGCAGGGCTGTATATATTACAGTGTTCCAGCTAGGCAGGGTTGTATATATTACAGTGTTCCAGCTAGGCAGGGCTGTATATGTTAGTGTTCCAGCTAGGCAGGGCTGTATATGTTACAGTGTTCCAGCTAGGCAGGGCTGTATATGTTACAGTGTTCCAGCTAGGCAGGGTTGTATATATTACAGTGTTCCAGCTAGGCAGGGGCTGTATATGTTACAGTGTTCCAGCTAGGCAGGGTTGTATATATTACAGTGTTCCAGCTAGGCAGGGGCTGTATATGTTACAGTGTTCCAGCTAGGCAGGGCTGTATATGTTAGTGTTCCAGCTAGGCAGGGGCTGTATATGTTAGTGTTCCAGCTAGGCGGGGCTGTATATGTTAGTGTTCCAGCTAGGCGGGCTGTATATATTAGTGTTCCAGCTAGGCAGGGGCTGTATATGTTAGTGTTCCAGCTAGGCGGGGCTGTATATGTTAGTTTTCCAGCTAGGCAGGGCTGTATATGTTACAGTATTCCAGCTAGTCAGGGCTGTATATGTTACAGTGTTCCAGCTAGGCAGGGCTGTATATGTTACAGTGTTCCAGCTAGGCAGGGTTGTATATATTACAGTGTTCCAGCTAGGCAGGGGCTGTATATATTAGTGTTCCAGCTAGGCAGGGGCTGTATATGTTAGTGTTCCAGCTAGGCAGGGTTGTATATATTACAGTGTTCCAGCTAGGCGGGGCTGTATATGTTAGTGTTCCAGCTAGGCAGGGTTGTATATATTACAGTGTTCCAGCTAGGCAGGGGCTGTATATGTTAGTGTTCCAGCTAGGCGGGGCTGTATATATTACAGTGTTCCAGCTAGGCAGGGCTGTATATATTAGTGTTCCAGCTAGGCGGGGCTGTATATATTACAGTGTTCCAGCTAGGCGGGGCTGTATATATTACAGTGTTCCAGCTAGGCGGGGCTGTATATGTTAGTGTTCCAGCTAGGCAGAGGCTGTATATATTACAGTGTTCCAGCTAGGCGGGACTGTATATATTACAGTGTTCCAGCTAGGCAGGGGCTGTATATATTAGTGTTCCAGCTAGGCAGGGTTGTATATATTACAGTGTTCCAGCTAGGCAGGGGCTGTATATGTTAGTGTTCCAGCTAGGCGGGGCTGTATATATTACAGTGTTCCAGCTAGGCGGGGCTGTATATATTACAGTGTTCCAGCTAGGCAGGGTTGTATATATTACAGTGTTCCAGCTAGGCAGGGCTGTATATGTTACAGTGTTCCAGCTAGGCAGGGCTGTATATATTACAGTGTTCCAGCTAGGCAGGGGCTGTATATATTACAGTGTTCCAGCTAGGCAGGGCTGTATATGTTACAGTGTTCCAGCTAGGCATGGCTGTATATATTACAGTGTTCCAGCTAGGCAGGGGCTGTATATATTACAGTGTTCCAGCTAGGCAGGGTTGTATATATTACAGTGTTCCAGCTAGGCAGGGGCTGTATATGTTAGTGTTCCAGCTAGGCAGGGGCTGTATATGTTAGTGTTCCAGCTAGGCGGGGCTGTATATGTTAGTGTTCCAGCTAGGCGGGGCTGTATATATTAGTGTTCCAGCTAGGCAGGGGCTGTATATGTTAGTGTTCCAGCTAGGCAGGGTTGTATATATTACAGTGTTCCAGCTAGGCGGGGCTGTATATGTTAGTGTTCCAGCTAGGCAGGGTTGTATATATTACAGTGTTCCAGCTAGGCAGGGGCTGTATATGTTAGTGTTCCAGCTAGGCGGGGCTGTATATATTACAGTGTTCCAGCTAGGCAGGGCTGTATATATTAGTGTTCCAGCTAGGCGGGGCTGTATATATTACAGTGTTCCAGCTAGGCAGGGGCTGTATATATTAGTGTTCCAGCTAGGCAGGGCTGTATATATTACAGTGTTCCAGCTAGGCGGGGCTGTATATATTACAGTGTTCCAGCTAGGCAGGGACTGTATATATTAGTGTTCCAGCTAGGCAGGGGCTGTATATGTTAGTGTTCCAGCTAGGCAGGGTTGTATATATTACAGTGTTCCAGCTAGGCAGGGGCTGTATATGTTAGTGTTCCAGCTAGGCAGGGTTGTATATATTACAGTGTTCCAGCTAGGCAGGGGCTGTATATGTTAGTGTTCCAGCTAGGCAGGGCTGTATATATTACAGTGTTCCAGCTAGGCAGGGGCTGTATATGTTAGTGTTCCAGCTAGGCAGGGCTGTATATATTACAGTGTTCCAGCTAGGCAGGGGCTGTATATATTACAGTGTTCCAGCTAGGCAGGGCTGTATATATTACAGTGTTCCAGCTAGGCAGGGGCTGTATATATTAGTGTTCCAGCTAGGCAGGGCTGTATATATTACAGTGTTCCAGCTAGGCGGGGCTGTATATGTTAGTGTTCCAGCTAGGCAGGGCTGTATATATTACAGTGTTCCAGCTAGGCGGGACTGTATATATTACAGTGTTCCAGCTAGGCGGGGCTGTATATATTACAGTGTTCCAGCTAGGCAGGGCTGTATATATTAGTGTTCCAGCTAGGCAGGGTTGTATATATTACAGTGTTCCAGCTAGGCGGGGCTGTATATATTACAGTGTTCCAGCTAGGCAGGGACTGTATATATTAGTGTTCCAGCTAGGCAGGGGCTGTATATGTTAGTGTTCCAGCTAGGCAGGGTTGTATATTTACAGTGTTCCAGCTAGGCAGGGGCTGTATATGTTAGTGTTCCAGCTAGGCAGGGTTGTATATATTACAGTGTTCCAGCTAGGCAGGGGCTGTATATGTTAGTGTTCCAGCTAGGCAGGGCTGTATATATTACAGTGTTCCAGCTAGGCAGGGGCTGTATATATTACAGTGTTCCAGCTAGGCAGGGCTGTATATGTTACAGTGTTCCAGCTAGGCAGGGGCTGTATATATTACAGTGTTCCAGCTAGGCAGATGCTGTATATATTACAGTGTTCCAGCTAGGCAGGGCTGTATATATTAGTGTTCCAGCTAGGCGGGGCTGTATATGTTAGTGTTCCAGCTAGGCAGAGGCTGTATATATTACAGTGTTCCAGCTAGGCGGGACTGTATATATTACAGTGTTCCAGCTAGGCAGTGGCTGTATATATTAGTGTTCCAGCTTGGCAGGGTTGTATATATTACAGTATTCCAGCTAGGCAGGGGCTGTATATGTTAGTGTTCCAGCTAGGCGGGGCTGTATATATTACAGTGTTCCAGCTAGGCGGGGCTGTATATATTACAGTGTTCCAGCTAGGCAGGGTTGTATATATTACAGTGTTCCAGCTAGGCAGGGCTGTATATGTTACAGTGTTCCAGCTAGGCAGGGCTGTATATATTACAGTGTTCCAGCTAGGCAGGGGCTGTATATATTACAGTGTTCCAGCTAGGCATGGCTGTATATATTACAGTGTTCCAGCTAGGCAGGGGCTGTATATATTACAGTGTTCCAGCTAGGCAGGGCTGTATATGTTAGTGTTCCAGCTAGGCAGGGCTGTATATGTAGTGTTCCAGCTAGCCGGGGCTGTATGTGTTAGTGTTCCAGCTAGGCGGGGCTGTATATGTTACAGTGTTCCAGCTAGGCAGGGCTGTATATATTAGTGTTCCAGCTAGGCAGGGGCTGTATATATTAGTGTTCCAGCTAGGCGGGGCTGTATATGTTACAGTGTTCCAGCTAGGCAGGGGCTGTATATGTTAGTGTTCCAGCTAGGCAGGGCTGTATATATTACAGTGTTCCAGCTAGGCAGGGGCTGTGTATATTACAGTGTTCCAGCTAGGCAGGGGCTGTATATATTACAGTTTTCCAGCTAGGCAGGGGCTGTATATATTACAGTGTTCCAGCTAGGCAGGGGCTGTATATATTAGTGTTCCAGCTAGGCAGGGCTGTATATATTACAGTGTTCCAGCTAGGCAGGGGCTGTATATATTAGTGTTCCAGCTAGGCAGGGTTGTATATATTACAGTGTTCCAGCTAGGCGGGGCTGTATATATTACAGTGTTCCAGCTAGGCAGGGACTGTATATATTAGTGTTCCAGCTAGGCAGGGGCTGTATATGTTAGTGTTCCAGCTAGGCAGGGTTGTATATATTACAGTGTTCCAGCTAGGCAGGGGCTGTATATGTTAGTGTTCCAGCTAGGCAGGGTTGTATATATTACAGTGTTCCAGCTAGGCAGGGGCTGTATATGTTAGTATTCCAGCTAGGCAGGGCTGTATATATTACAGTGTTCCAGCTAGGCAGGGGCTGTATATATTACAGTGTTCCAGCTAGGCAGGGCTGTATATGTTACAGTGTTCCAGCTAGGCAGGGGCTGTATATATTACAGTGTTCCAGCTAGGCGGCGCTGTATATGTTAGTGTTCCAGCTAGGCAGAGGCTGTATATATTACAGTGTTCCAGCTAGGCAGGGCTGTATATATTACAGTGTTCCAGCTAGGCGGGGCTGTATATGTTAGTGTTCCAGCTAGGCAGAGGCTGTATATATTACAGTGTTCCAGCTAGGCGGGACTGTATATATTACAGTGTTCCAGCTAGGCGGGGCTGTATATATTACAGTGTTCCAGCTAGGCAGGGGCTGTATATATTAGTGTTCCAGCTAGGCAGGGTTGTATATATTACAGTGTTCCAGCTAGGCGGGGCTGTATATATTACAGTGTTCCAGCTAGGCAGGGACTGTATATATTAGTGTTCCAGCTAGGCAGGGGCTGTATATGTTAGTGTTCCAGCTAGGCAGGGTTGTATATATTACAGTGTTCCAGCTAGGCAGGGGCTGTATATGTTAGTGTTCCAGCTAGGCAGGGTTGTATATATTACAGTGTTCCAGCTAGGCGGGGCTGTATATGTTAGTGTTCCAGCTAGGCAGGGCTGTATATATTACAGTGTTCCAGCTAGGCAGGGGCTGTATATATTACAGTGTTCCAGCTAGGCAGGGCTGTATATGTTACAGTGTTCCAGCTAGGCAGGGGCTGTATATATTACAGTGTTCCAGCTAGGCAGATGCTGTATATATTACAGTGTTCCAGCTAGACAGGGCTGTATATATTACAGTGTTCCAGCTAGGCGGGGCTGTATATGTTAGTGTTCCAGCTAGGCAGAGGCTGTATATATTACAGTGTTCCAGCTAGGCGGGACTGTATATATTACAGTGTTCCAGCTAGGCAGTGGCTGTATATATTAGTGTTCCAGCTTGGCAGGGTTGTATATATTACAGTGTTCCAGCTAGGCAGGGGCTGTATATGTTAGTGTTCCAGCTAGGCGGGGCTGTATATATTACAGTGTTCCAGCTAGGCGGGGCTGTATATATTACAGTGTTCCAGCTAGGCAGGGTTGTATATATTACAGTGTTCCAGCTAGGCAGGGCTGTATATGTTACAGTGTTCCAGCTAGGCAGGGCTGTATATATTACAGTGTTCCAGCTAGGCAGGGGCTGTATATATTACAGTGTTCCAGCTAGGCATGGCTGTATATATTACAGTGTTCCAGCTAGGCAGGGGCTGTATATATTACAGTGTTCCAGCTAGGCAGGGCTGTATATGTTAGTGTTCCAGCTAGGCAGGGCTGTATATGTTAGTGTTCCAGCTAGCCGGGGCTGTATGTGTTAGTGTTCCAGCTAGGCGGGGCTGTATATGTTACAGTGTTCCAGCTAGGCAGGGCTGTATATATTAGTGTTCCAGCTAGGCAGGGGCTGTATATATTAGTGTTCCAGCTAGGCGGGGCTGTATATGTTACAGTGTTCCAGCTAGGCAGGGGCTGTATATGTTAGTGTTCCAGCTAGGCAGGGCTGTATATATTACAGTGTTCCAGCTAGGCAGGGGCTGTGTATATTACAGTGTTCCAGCTAGGCAGGGGCTGTATATATTACAGTGTTCCAGCTAGGCAGGGGCTGTATATATTACAGTGTTCCAGCTAGGCAGGGGCTGTATATATTAGTGTTCCAGCTAGGCAGGGCTGTATATATTACAGTGTTCCAGCTAGGCAGAGGCTGTATATATTACAGTGTTCCAGCTAGGCAGAGGCTGTATATATTACAGTGTTCCAGCTAGGCAGGGGCTGTATATATTACAGTGCTCCAGCTAGGCATGACATGCCCCACTTGGATTTTGAGGGGCATCGTGCTGTCCTATTTTTTCGAGCACTGCCACAGCACTTGTAGTATTTATACAACATATAGCAAAAAATCTAGGTCGAAACGACCCGCGGCCAAGAAACGGAATACTTTCTGGTATTCTCCGTTGTCGAAAACGTGAATTACACCTCTCCGTTTCTAGACGACTTTCAATTCTGGTGTAAACAATTCGTAATGTTAAAACAGAAAAAATACTTCTACTTTCCAGTTTTATTACGTTTATGCGTTAAAACATGTGCCCCGGCGGTCATGTGAGATTGGAAAATTTACACGTCCGTCGCGATTTCTATTCGTCACGGGCATCGGGCACCCGCGTAATTTCGCAGCCTGTACATGGTCCTTGTTTACGGGGGTTCATATAAATGGTCCTTGTTTACGGGAGTTCATATATATGGTCCTTGTTTATGGGGGTTCATATACATGGTCCTTGTTTACTGGGGTTCATATACCTGGTGGTCCTTGTTTACTGGGGTTCATATACCTGGTGGTCGTCGTCTACTGGGGTCCATATACCTGGTCCTTGTCTACTGGGGTCCTTGTCTACTGGGGTCCATATACCTGGTGGTCGTCGTCTACTGGGGTCCATATACCTGGTGGTCGTCGTCTACTGGGGTCCATATACCTGGTCCTTGTCTACTGGGGTCCTTGTCTACTGGGGTCCATATACCTGGTCCTTGTCTACTGATGTTCATATACCTGGTCCTTGTCTACTGATGTTCATATACCTGGTCCTTGTCTACTAGGGTCCATATACCTGGTCCTTATCTACTAGGGTCCATATACCTGGTCCTTGTCTACTGGGGTCCATATACCTGGTCCTTGTCTACTAGGGTTCATATACCTGGTCCTTGTCTACTGGGGTCCATATACCTGGTCCTTGTCTACTGGGGTCCATATACCTGGTCCTTGTCTACTGGGGTCCATATACCTGGTCCTTGTCTACTGGGGTCCATATACCTGGTCCTTGTCTACTGGGGTCCATATACCTGGTCCTTGTCTACTGGGGTCCATATACCTGGTCCTTGTCTACTAGGGTTCATATACCTGGTCCTTGTCTACTGGGGTCCATATACCTGGTCCTTGTCTACTGGGGTCCATATACCTGGTCCTTGTCTACTGGGGTCCATATACCTGGTCCTTGTCTACTGGGGTCCATATACCTGGTCCTTGTCTACTGGGGTCCATATACCTGGTCCTTGTCTACAGTAACTGTTTGGATATTTATTGCAGTGCTTATCCTTCGTTGTATACAAACTTTCAGTTCAAGTGTAAAGGAAAGGAAGAGAAGGAAATATATCAGAGTTTGATGCTGTCGTTGGAACCAACATTGACCAAGCTCGGAATTCTTACCCCAGAACAGATGGGTTACGACGAGCCAGAACTTCACCTCGTCAATGTCTTTGATATTCACTAATTATATTAGAGTAAGTTTCCACTTGGTTGTAATGCAAATCTTGGATGTGTCAAGTAGGCAGGGCGTGGTTCATATCTGAAAGTGTATCAATGCAGTATGCATGACTGGGTGTTTCTCCAAGTGTATATCAGTATGCATGACTGGGTGTTTCTCCAAGTGTGTATTGGTGCAGTATGCATGACTGGGTGTTTCTCCAAGTGTATATCAGTATGCATGACTGGGTGTTTCTCCAAGTGTATATCAGTATGCATGACTGGGTGTTTCTCCAACTGTATATCAGTATGCATGACTGGGTGTTTCTCCAAGTGTGTATAGATGCAGTATGCATGACTGGGTGTTTCTCCAAGTGTATATAGATGCAGTATGCATGACTGGGTGTTTCTCCAAGTGTATATAGATGCAGTGTGCATGACTGGGTGTTTCTCCAAGTGTGTATAGATGCAGTATGCATGACTGGGTGTTTCTCCAAGTGTATATCTTGCAGTATGCATGACTAGGTGTTTCTCCAAGTGTATATCTTGCAGTATGCATGACTGGGTGTTTCTCCAATTGTATATAGATGCAGTATGCATGACTGGGTGTTTCTCCAAGTGTATATCTTGCAGTATGCATGACTGGGTGTTTCTCCAAGTGTATATCTTGCAGTATGCATGACTGGGTGTTTCTCCAAGTGTATATTGGTGCAGTATGCATGACTGGGTGTTTCTCCAATTGTATATAGATGCAGTATGCATGACTGGGTGTTTCTCCAAGTGTATATTGGTTCAGTATGCATGACTGGGTGTTTCTCCAAGTGTATATAGATGCAGTATGCATGACTGGGTGTTTCTCCAAGTGTATATTGGTGCAGTATGCATGACTGGGTGTTTCTCCAAGTGTATATTGGTGCAGTATGCATGATTGGGTGTTTCTCCAAGTGTATATTGGTTCAGTATGCATGACTGGGTGTTTCTCCAATTGTATATAGATGCAGTATGCATGACTGGGTGTTTCTCCAAGTGTATATAGATGCAGTATGCATGACTGGGTGTTTCTCCAAGTGTATATTGGTGCAGTATGCATGACTGGGTGTTTCTCCAATTGTATATAGATGCAGTATGCATGACTGGGTGTTTCTCCAAGTGTATATAGATGCAGTATGCATGACTGTGTGTTTCTCCAAGTGTATATCAATGCAGTATGCATGACTGGGTGTTTCTCCAATTGTATATCGATGCAGTATGCATGACTGTGTGTTTCTCCAAGTGTATATTGGTTCAGTATGCATGACTGGGTGTTTCTCCAAGTGTATATAGATGCAGTATGCATGACTGGGTGTTTCTCCAAGTGTATATAGATGCAGTATGCATGACTGGGTGTTTCTCCAAGTGTATATAGATGCAGTATGCATGACTGGGTGTTTCTCCAAGTGTATATTGGTTGAGTATGCATGACTGCGTGTTTCTCCAAGTGTATATAGATGCAGTATGCATGACTGGGTGTTTCTCCAAGTGTATATAGATGCAGTATGCATGACTGGGTGTTTCTCCAATTGTATATAGATGCAGTATGCATGACTGGGTGTTTCTCCAAGTGTATATATGCAGTATGCATGACTGGGTGTTTCTCCAAGTGTATATAGTGCAGTATGCATGACTGGGTGTTTCTCCAATTGTATATATGCAGTATGCATGACTGGGTGTTTCTCCAAGTGTATATATATGCAGTATGCATGACTGGGTGTTTCTCCAAGTGTATATTAATGCAGTATGCATGACTGGGTGTTTCTCCAATTGTATATCAATGCAGTATGCATGACTGGGTGTTTCTCCAAGTGTATATATATATGCAGTATGCATGACTGGGTGTTTCTCCAAGTGTATATCAATGCAGTATGCATGACTGGGTGTTTCTCCAATTGTATATCAATGCAGTATGCATGACTGCGTGTTTCTCCAAGTGTATATAGATGCAGTATGCATGACTGGGTGTTTCTCCAAGTGTATATCGATGCAGTATGCATGACTGGGTGTTTCTCCAAGTGTATATTGGTGCAGTATGCATGACTGGGTGTTTCTCCAAGTGTATATTAATGCAGTATGCATGACTGGGTGTTTCTCCAATTGTATATAGATGCAGTATGCATGACTGGGTGTTTCTCCAAGTGTATATATATGCAGTATGCATGACTGGGTGTTTCTCCAAGTGTATATTAATGCAGTATGCATGACTGGGTGTTTCTCCAAGTGTATATCAATGCAGTATGCATGACTGGGTGTTTCTCCAATTGTATATAAATGCAGTATGCATGACTGGGTGTTTCTCCAAGTGTATATATATGCAGTATGCATGACTGGGTGTTTCTCCAAGTGTATATCAATGCAGTATGCATGACTGGGTGTTTCTCCAAGTGTATATGGTGCAGTATCATGACTGGGTGTTTCTCCAAGTGTATATTAATGCAGTATGCATGACTGGGTGTTTCTCCAATTGTATATATGCAGTATGCATGACTGGGTGTTTCTCCAAGTGTATATTGGTGCAGTATGCATGACTAGGTGTTTCTCCAAGTGTATATAGATGCAGTATGCTAACTGGGTGTTTCTCCAAGTGTATATATATGCAGTATGCATGACTGGGTGTTTCTCCAAGTGTATATAGATGCAGTATGCATGACTGTGTGTTTCTCCAAGTGTATATCAATGCAGTATGCATGACTGGGTGTTTCTCCAATTGTATATCGATGCAGTATGCATGACTGTGTGTTTCTCCAAGTGTATATTGGTTCAGTATGCATGACTGGGTGTTTCTCCAAGTGTATATAGATGCAGTATGCATGACTGGGTGTTTCTCCAAGTGTATATAGATGCAGTATGCATGACTGGGTGTTTCTCCAAGTATATATTGTTTCAGTATGCATGACTGCGTGTTTCTCCAAGTGTATATAGATGCAGTATGCATAACTGGGTGTTTCTCCAAGTGTATTTCAATGCAGTATGCATGACTGGATGTTTCTCCAAGTGTATATAGATGCAGTATGCATGACTGGGTGTTTCTCCAAGTGTATATCAATGCAGTATGCATGACTGGGTGTTTCTCCAAGTGTATATAGATGCAGTATGCATGACTGGGTGTTTCTCCAATTGTATATAGATGCAGTATGCATGACTGCGTGTTTCTCCAAGTGTATATTGGTTCAGTATGCATGACTGGGTATTTCTCCAATTGTATATAGATGCAGTATGCATGACTGCGTGTTTCTCCAAGTGTATATAGATGCAGTATGCATGACTGGGTGTTTCTCCAAGTGTATATTGGTGCAGTATGCATGACTGGGTGTTTCTCCAATTGTATATAGATGCAGTATGCATGACTGGGTGTTTCTCCAAGTGTATATTGGTTCAGTATGCATGACTGGGTGTTTCTCCAAGTGTATATAGATGCAGTATGCATGACTGGGTGTTTCTCCAAGTGTATATAGATGCAGTATGCATGACTGGGTGTTTCTCCAAGTGTATATAGATGCAGTATGCATGACTGGGTGTTTCTCCAAGTGTATATAGATGCAGTATGCATGACTGGGTGTTTCTCCAAGTGTATATTGGTGCAGTATGCATGACTGGGTGTTTCTCCAATTGTATATAGATGCAGTATGCATGACTGTGTGTTTCTCCAAGTGTATATAGGTTCAGTATGCATGACTGGGTGTTTCTCCAAGTGTATATAGATGCAGTATGCATGACTGGGTGTTTCTCCAAGTGTATATTGGTTCAGTATGCATGACTGGGTGTTTCTCCAAGTGTATATAGATGCAGTATGCATGACTGGGTGTTTCTCCAAGTGTATATAGATGCAGTATGCATGACTGGGTGTTTCTCCAAGTGTATATAGATGCAGTATGCATGACTGGGTGTTTCTCCAATTGTATATAGATGCAGTATGCATGACTGGGTGTTTCTCCAATTGTATATAGATGCAGTATGCATGACTGGGTGTTTCTCCAAGTGTATATTGGTTCAGTATGCATGACTGGGTGTTTCTCCAATTGTATATAGATGCAGTATGCATGACTGGGTGTTTCTCCAAGTGTATATAGATGCAGTATGCATGACTGGGTGTTTCTCCAAGTGTATATAGATGCAGTATGCATGACTGCGTGTTTCTCCAAGTGTATATAGATGCAGTATGCATGACTGGGTGTTTCTCCAAGTGTATATAGATGCAGTATGCATGACTGGGTGTTTCTCCAAGTGTATATAGATGCAGTATGCATGACTGGGTGTTTCTCCAAGTGTATATAGATGCAGTATGCATGACTGGGTGTTTCTCCAATTGTATATAGATGCAGTATGCATGACTGGGTGTTTCTCCAAGTGTATATTGGTGCAGTATGCATGACTGGGTGTTTCTCCAAGTGTATATTGGTTCAGTATGCATGACTGGGTGTTTCTCCAAGTGTATATAGATGCAATATGCATGCCTGGGTGTTTCTCCAAGTGTATTTTAATGCAGTATGCATGACTGGGTGTTTCTCCAATTGTATATCAATGCAGTATGCATGACTGGGTGTTTCTCCAAGTGTATATTGGTTCAGTATGCATGACTGGGTGTTTCTCCAAGTGTATATAGGTGCAGTATGCATGACTGGGTGTTTCTCCAAGTGTATATATGGTGCAGTAAGTGTATTTCTCCAAGTGTATTTAGATGCAGTATGCATGACTGGGTGTTTCTCCAAGTGTATATCGATGCAGTATGCATGACTGGGTGTTTCTCCAAGTGTATATAGATGCAGTATGCATCACTCGGTGTTTCTCCAAGTGTATATAGATGCAGTATGCATCACTGGGTGTTTCTCCAATTGTATATAGATGCAGTATGCATCACTGGGTGTTTCTCCAATTGTATATAGATGCAGTATGCATGACTGGGTGTTTCTCCAAGTGTATATAGATGCAGTATGCATCACTCGGTGTTTCTCCAATGTATATAGATGCAGTATGCATGACTGGGTGTTTCTCCAATTGTATATAGATGCAGTATGCATAACTGGGTGTTTCTCCAATTGTATATAGATGCAGTATGCATGACTGGGTGTTTCTCCAAGTGTATATTAATGCAGTATGCATGACTGGGTGTTTCTCCAATTGTATATAGATGCAGTATGCATGACTGGGTGTTTCTCCAAGTGTATATAGGTTCAGTATGCATGACTGGGTGTTTCTCCAAGTGTATATTAGCAACAACCCCCAAAACACAACAACCCCCAAACAACAACCCCCAAAACACAACAACCCCCAAATCAGTATGCATGACTGGGTGTTTCTCCAAGTGTGTATCAGTATGCATGACTGGGTGTTTCCCCAATTGTATATCGATGCAGTATGCATGACTGGGTGTTTCTCCAAGTGTGTATAGATGCAGTATGCATGACTGGGTGTTTCTCCAAGTGTATATAGATGCAGTATGCATCACTCGGTGTTTCTCCAAGTGTATATAGATGCAGTATGCATCACTGGGTGTTTCTCCAATTGTATATAGATGCAGTATGCATCACTGGGTGTTTCTCCAATTGTATATAGATGCAGTATGCATGACTGGGTGTTTCTCCAAGTGTATATTAATGCAGTATGCATGACTGGGTGTTTCTCCAATTGTATATCAATGCAGTATGCATGACTGGGTGTTTCTCCAAGTGTATATAGGTGCAGTATGCATGACTGGGT
>CM026399.1:49225875-49293792 GCA_014843695.1 Archivesica marissinica | reverse complement strand
GGATGCTCGGGTACGACAGGTTTCCCTGGATGCCCGGGTATAACAGGTTTCCCTCGATGCCTGGGTATGACAGGTTTCCCTGGATGCCCGGGTATGTCAGGTTTCCCTGGATGCCTGGGTAGGACAGGTTTCCCTGGATGCCTGGGTATGACAGGTTTCCCTGGATGCCTGGGTATGACAGGTTTCCCTGGATGCCTGGGTATGACAGGTTTCCCTGGATGCCTGGGTATGACAGGTTTCTTTCCTGGATGCCTGGGTATGACAGGTTTCCCTGGATGCCTGGTTGACAGGTTTCCCTGGATGCCCGGGTATGACAGGTTTCACTGGATGCCTGGGTATGACAGGTTTCCCTGGATGCCTGGGTAGACAGGTTTCCCTGGATGCCTGGGTATGTCAGGTTTCCCTGGATGCCTGGTTAGGACAGGTTTCCCTGGATGCCCAGGTATGACAGGTTTCCCTGGATGCCTGGGTATGACAGGTTTCCCCGGATGCCCGGGTATGACAGGTTTCCCTGGATGCCCTGGTATGACAGGTTTCCCTGGATGCCCGGGTATGACAGGTTTCCCTGGATGCCTGTGTATGTCAGGTTTCCCTGGATGCCTGGGTATGTCAGGTTTCCCTGGATGCCTGGGTAGGACAGGTTTCCCTGGATGCCCGGGTAGGACAGGTTTCCCTGGATGCCTGGGTAGGACAGGTTTCCCTGGATGCCCAGGTATGACAGGTTTCCCTGGATGCCACGGTATGACAGGTTTCCCTGGATGCCACGGTAAGACAAGTTTCCCTGGATGCCACGGTATGACAGGTTTCCCTGGATGCCCAGGTGTGACAGGTTTCCCTGGATGCCAAGGTATGACAGGTTTCCCCGGATGCCCGGGTATGACAGGTTTCCCTGGATGCATGGGTATGACAGGTTTCCCCGGATGCCCGGGTATGACAGGTTTCCCTGGATGCCCTGGTATGACAGGTTTCCCTGGATGCCCGGGTATGACAGGTTTCCCTGGATGCCTGGGTATGACAGGTTTCCCTGGATGCCCGGGTATGACAGGTTTCCTTGGATGCCCAAGTATGACAGGTTTCCCTGGATGCCTGGGTAGGACAGGTTTCCCTGGATGCCTGGGTAGGACAGCTTTCCCTGGATGCCTGGGTAGGACAGGTTTCCCTGGATGCCTGGGTATGTCAGGTTTCCCTGGGTGCCTGGGTATGTCAGGTTTCCCTGGATGCCTGGGTATGACAGGTTTCCCTGGATGCCCGGGTATGACAGGTTTCCCTGGATGCCCGAGTATGACAGGTTTCCCTAGATGCCCGGGTAAGACAGGTTTCCCTGGATGCCCGGGTATGTCAGGTTTCCCTGGATGCCTGGGTATGTCAGGTTTCCCTGGATGCCTGGGTAGGACAGGTTTCCCTGGATGCCCGGGTATGTCAGGTTTCCCTGGATGCCTGGGTAGGACAGGTTTCCCTGGATGCCCGGGTATGACAGGTTTCCCTGGATGCCTGGGTATGACAGGTTTCCCTGGATGCTCGGGTACGACAGGTTTCCCTGGATGCCCGGGTATAACAGGTTTCCCTCGATGCCTGTGTATGACAGGTTTCCCTGGATGCCTGGGTATGTCAGGTTTCCCTGGATGCCCGGGTATGACAGGTTTCACTGGATGCCTGGGTATGACAGGTTTCCCTGGATGCCTGGGTAGGACAGGTTTCCCTGGATGCCCAGGTATGACAGGTTTCCCTGGATGCCTGGGTATGACAGGTTTCCCCGGATGCCCGGGTATGACAGGTTTCCCTGGATGCCCTGGTATGACAGGTTTCCCTGGATGCCCGGGTATGACAGGTTTCCCTGGATGCCTGTGTATGTCAGGTTTCCCTGGATGCCTGGGTATGTCAGGTTTCCCTGGATGCCTGGGTATGTCAGGTTTCCCTGGATGCCTGGGTAGGACAGGTGTCCCTGGATGCCCGGGTATGACAGGTTTCCCTGGATGCCTGGGTAGGATAGGTTTCCCTGGATGCCTGGGTATGACAGGTTTCCCTGGATGCCTGGGTAGGACAGGTTTCCCTGGATGCCCGGGTATGTCAGGTTTCCCTGGATGTCTGGGTAGGACAGGTTTCCCCGGATGCCCGGGTATGTCAGGTTTCCCTGGATGCCCTGGTATGACAGGTTTCCCTGGATGCCCGGGTATGACAGGTTTCCCTGGATGCCCGGGTATGACAGGTTTCCCTGGATGCTTGGGTACGACAGGTTTCCCTGGATGCCCGGGTACAACAGGTTTCCCTGGATGCCTGGGTATGACAGGTTTCCCTGGATGCCCGTGTATGACAGGTTTTCCTGGATGCCTGGGTAGGACAGGTTTCCCTGGATGCCTGGGTAGGACAGGTTTCCCTGGATGCCTGGGTAGGACAGGTTTCCCTGGATGCCTGGGTAGGACAAGTTTCCCTGGATGCCTGGGTATGTCAGGTTTCCCTGGGTGCCTGGGTATGTCAGGTTTCCCTGGATGCCTGGGTATGACAGGTTTCCCTGGATGCCCGGGTATGACAGGTTTCCCTGGATGCCCGGGTATGACAAGTTTCCCTAGATGCCCGGGTAAGACAGGTTTCCCTGGATGCCCGGGTATGTCAGGTTTCCCTGGATACCTGGGTATGACAGGTTTCCCTGGATGCTTGGGTACGACAGGTTTCCCTGGATGCCCGGGTACAACAGGTTTCCCTGGATGCCTGGGTATGACAGTTTTCCCTGGATGCCCGGGTATGACAGGTTTCCCTGGATGCCCAGGTATGACAGGTTTCCCTGGATGCCTGGGTAGGACAGGTTTCCCTGGATGCCTGGGTAGGACAGGTTTCCCTGGATGCCTGGGTATGTCAGGTTTCCCTGGGTGCCTGGGTATGTCAGGTTTCCCTGGATGCCTGGGTATGACAGGTTTCCCTGGATGCCCGGGTATGACAGGTTTCCCTGGATGCCCGGGTATGACAGGTTTCCCTGGATGCCCGGGTATGACAGGTTTCCCTGGATGCCCGGGTATGTCAGGTTTCCCTGGATGCCTGGGTATGTCAGGTTTCCCTGGATGCCTGGGTATGACAGGTTTCCCTGGATGCCTGGGTAGGACAGGTTTCCCTGGATGCCTGGGTATGTCAGGTTTCCCTGGATGCCTGGTAGGACAGGTTTCCCTGGATTCCCAGGTATGACAGGTTTCCCTGGATGCATGGGTATGACAGGTTTCCCCAGATGCCGGGTATGACAGGTTTCCCTGGATGCCCTGTATGACAGGTTTCCCTGGATGCCCGGGTATGACAGGTTTCCCTGGATGCCTGTGTATGTCAGGTTTCCCTGGATGCCTGGGTATGTCAGGTTTCCCTGGATGCCTGGGTATGTCAGGTTTCCCTGGATGCCTGGGTAGGACAGGTTTCCCTGGATGCCCGGGTATGTCAGGTTTCCCTGGATGCCTGGGTAGGACAGGTTTCCCTGGATGCCTGGGTATGACAGGTTTCCCTGGATGCTTGGGTACGACAGGTTTCCCTGGATGCCCGGGTACAACAGGTTTCCCTGGATGCCTGGGTATGACAGGTTTCCCTGGATGCCCAAGTATGACAGGTTTCCCTGGATGCCTGGGTAGGACAGGTTTCCCTGGATGCCTGGGTAGGACAGGTTTCCCTGGATGCCTGGGTATGTCAGGTTTCCCTGGGTGCCTGGGTATGTCAGGTTTCCCTGGATGCCTGGGTATGACAGGTTTCCCTGGATGCCCGGGTATGACAGGTTTCCCTGCATGCCCGGGTATGACAGGTTTCCCTAGATGCCCGGGTAAGACAGGTTTCCCTGGATGCCCGGGTATGTCAGGTTTCCCTGGATGCCTGGGTAGGACAGGTTTCCCTGGATGCCCGGGTATGTCAGGTTTCCCTGGATGCCTGGGTAGGACAGGTTTCCCTGGATGCCCGGGTATGACAGGTTTCCCTGGATGCCTGGGTATGACAGGTTTCCCTGGATGCTCGGGTACGACAGGTTTCCCTGGATGCCCGGGTATAACAGGTTTCCCTCGATGCCTGAGTATGACAGGTTTCCCTGGATGCCTGGGTATGTCAGGTTTCCCTGGATGCCCGGGTATGACAGGTTTCACTGGATTGGATGCCTGGGTATGACAGGTTTCCCTGGATGCCTGGGTAGGACAGGTTTCCCTGGATGCCCAGGTACGACAGGTTTCCCTGGATGCCTGGGTAGGACAGGTTTCCCTGGGTGCCTGGGTGTGTCAGGTTTCCCTGGATGCCTGGGTAGGACAGGTTTCCCTGGATGCCCAGGTATGACAGGTTTCCCTGGATGCCTGGGTATGACAGGTTTCCCCGGATGCCCGGGTATGACAGGTTTCCCTGGATGCCCTGGTATGACAGGTTTCCCTGGATGCCCGGGTATGACAGGTTTCCCTGGATGCCTGTGTATGTCAGGTTTCCCTGGATGCCTGGGTATGTCAGGTTTCCCTGGATGCCTGGGTATGTCAGGTTTCCCTGGATGCCCGGGTATGACAGGTTTCCCTGGATGCCCGGGTATGACAGGTTTCCCTGGGTGCCTGGGTATGTCAGGTTTCCCTGGATGCCTGGGTAGGATAGGTTTCCCTGGATGCCTGGGTAGGATAGGTTTCCCTGGATGCCTGGGTAGGACAGGTTTCCCTGGATGCCCGGGTATGACAGGTTTCCCTGGATGCCTGGGTATGACAGGTTTCCCTGGATGCCTGGGTACGACAGGTTTCCCTGGATGCCCGGGTATGACAGGTTTCCCTGGATGCCCGGGTATGACAGGTTTCCCTGGATGCCCGGGTATGACAGGTTTCCCTGGATGCCTGGGTAGGACAGGTTTCCCTGGATGCCTGGGTAGGACAGGTTTCCCTGGATGCCTGGGTAGGACAGGTTTCCCTGGATGCCTGGGTATGTCAGGTTTCCCTGGGTGCCTGGGTATGTCAGGTTTCCCTGGATGCCTGGGTATGACAGGTTTCCCTGGATGCCGGGTATGACAGGTTTCCCTGGATGCCCGGGTATGACAGGTTTCCCTAGATGCCCGGGTAGACAGGTTTCCCTGGATGCCTGGGTAGGACAGGTTTCCCTGGATGCCTGGGTAGACAGGTTTCCCTGGATGCCTGGGTAGACAGGTTTCCCTGATGCCTGGGTATGTCAGGTTCCCTGGGTGCCGGGTATGCAGGTTTCTGGATGCCGGGTATGACAGGTTTCCCTGGATGCCGGGTATGACAGGTTTCCCTGGATGCCCGGGTATGACAGGTTTCCCTGGATGCCTGGTATGACAGGTTTCCCTGGATGCCTGGGTAGGACAGGTTTCCCTGGATGCCTGGGTAGGACAGGTTTCCCTGGATGCCTGGGTATGTCAGGTTTCCCTGGGTGCCTGGGTATGTCAGGTTTCCCTGGATGCCTGGGTATGACAGGTTTCCCTGGATGCCCGGGTATGACAGGTTTCCCTGGATGCCCGGGTATGACAGGTTTCCCTGGATGCCCGGGTATGACAGGTTTCCCTGGATGCCTGGGTAGGACAGGTTTCCCTGGATGCCTGGGTATGACAGGTTTCCCTGGATGCCTGGGTATGACAGGTTTCCCTGGATGCCTGGGTATGACAGGTTTCCCTGGATGCCCGGGTATGACAGGTTTCCCTGGATGCCTGGGTATGACAGGTTTCCCTGGATGCCTGGGTATGTCAGGTTTCCCTGGATGCCTGGGTATGTCAGGTTTCCCTGGATGCCTGGGTAGGACAGGTTTCCCTGGATGCCCGGGTATGTCAGGTTTCCCTGGATGCCTGGGTAGGACAGGTTTCCCTGGATGCCTGGGTATGACAGTTTCCCTGGTGCTGGGTTTCCCGGATGCGGGTATGACAGGTTTCCTGGATGCCGTATGACAGGTTTCCCTGGATGCCTGGGTATGACAGGTTTCCCTGGATGCCTGGGTATGACAGGTTTCCCTGGATGCCTGGGTATGTCAGGTTTCCCTGGATGCCTGGGTATGACAGGTTTCCCTGGATGCCCGGGTATGACAGGTTTCCCTGGATGCCCGGGTATGACAGGTTTCCCTGGATGCCCGGGTAAGACAGGTTTCCCTGGATGCCCGGGTATGTCAGGTTTCCCTGGATGCCTGGGTATGACAGGTTTCCCTGGATGCCTGGGTATGTCAGGTTTCCCTGGATGCCTGGGTAGTCAGGTTTCCCTGGATGCCCGGGTATGACAGGTTTCCCTGGATGCCTGGTATGACAGGTTTCCCTGGATGCTCGGGTACGACAGGTTTCCCTGGATGCCCGGGTACAACAGGTTTCCCTCGATGCCTGGGTATGACAGGTTTCCCTGGATGCCTGGGTATGTCAGGTTTCCCTGGATGCCCGGGTATGACAGGTTTCACTGGATGCCTGGGTATGACAGGTTTCCCTGGATGCCACGGTATGACAGGTTTCCCTGGATGCCACGGTAAGACAGGTTTCCCTGGATGCCACGGTATGACAGGTTTCCCGGTGCCGGTGTTTTGATGCCGGTATGACAGGTTTCCCTGGATGCCCAGGTATGACAGGTTTCCCTGGATGCCCAGGTATGACAGGTTTCCCTGGATGCCCGGGTATGACAGGTTTCCCTGGATGCCCGGGTATGACAGGTTTCCCTGGATGCCTGGGTAGGACAGGTTTCCCTGGATGCCTGGGTAGGACAGGTTTCCCTGGATGCCTGGGTATGACAGGTTTCCCTGGATGCCTGGGTAGGACAGGTTTCCCTGGATGCCTGGGTATGACAGGTTTCCCTGGATGCCACGGTATGACAGGTTTCCCTGGATGCCCTGGTACGACAGGTTTCCCTGGATGCCCGGGTACGACAGGTTTCCCTGGATGCCTGGGTACGACGGGTTTCCCTGGATGCCCGGGTACGACAGGTTTCCCTGGATGCCTGGGTATGACAGGTTTCCCTGGATGCTAGGGTACGACAGGTTTCCTGGATGCCCTAGTACAACAGGTTTCCGATGCCTGGGTATGACAGGTTTCCCTGGATGCCTGGGTATGTCAGGTTTCCCTGGATGCCCGGGTACGACAGGTTTCCCTGGATGCCTGGGTACGACAGGTTTCCCTGGATGCCTGGGTATGACAGGTTTCCCTGGATGCCTGGGTATGTCAGGTTTCCCTGGATGCCTGGGTATGACAGGTTTCACTGGATGCCTGGGTATGACAGGTTTCCCTGGATGCCACGGTATGACAGGTTTCCCTGGATGCCACGGTAAGACAGGTTTCCCTGGATGCCACGGTATGACAGGTTTCCCTGGATGCCCAGGTATGACAGGTTTCCCTGGATGCCCAGGTATGACAGGTTTCCCTGGATGCCCGGGTATGACAGGTTTCCCTGGATGCCCGGGTATGACAGGTTTCCCTGGATGCCTGGGTAGGACAGGTTTCCCTGGATGCCTGGGTAGGACAGGTTTCTCTGGATGCCTGGGTATGACAGGTTTCCCTGCATGCCTGGGTAGGACAGGTTTCCCTGGATGCCTGGGTATGACAGGTTTCCCTGGATGCCACGGTATGACAGGTTTCCCTGGATGCCCTGGTACGACAGGTTTCCCTGGATGCCACGGTACGACAGGTTTCCCTGGATGCCTGGGTACGACGGGTTTCCCTGGATGCCCGTGAACGCAACACGATTTACAGGATTAAAACTAACCTGATGGGATGGTCACCGCATGGTTTAGGCCTCTCCATCACCGACACCCACTTATCATCATAGCTGAACAGGGCAAGGTCCAGATAGGGGCTGCTACTGTACGACTGCGCACTGATCGGTAGCTGGGCCAACAGGCGCTTTACAGCCTCTGAAGAAAATGATAACAAGTTGTTGTTTTGTTTTCAATATATCATAAAACCTTACAAAGTTACAATACAAAAGAAATCGTCCGAGGAGGTGTGAATAAACCATGTTGTGATCGCAACCACGGCAGGTGTTAATTGACACTTGCCATGAAATTGGATAATAGAGTAGGTTCTAAGGTAGGTATTGTTTGAATTTTATTGTTTAATTTATAAACATGTTAATCTATATTACTGATTGAACCAATTCAATATTGCAAACTAATTTGATTGCAAATTGTTGCTGCTGGGTAAATATCGAGGGTCTTTGCAACGTCAGTCCCATCCGAACGCATCTTCTCCGCAACTGGTCTACTTATCAACAAGCTAAGAAACAGATTATCCACTTCTCTTGTTGACAACATTATTTTTTTGAACAAGAACAACGTTCAAAAAGGTTGTGACATTGAGTTTTAATGTGCACGCATGGTGAGATCGTACGGTACTACCCGTTGACATTTATGGACATATATATTGTATGTGTGAAATTTAGTACACATTGAAATGTTTCCAAGTAATTGAATTTGAATAAAGTTTAGCATGTTCTTATATATAATTCTTCATTTATTATATATAGTAGCATACTAGGTATTACTAACTTAAGTCTCATCGGGAATGGTAGCGTGTACAGTGGACGATAACAATAACTGATTGAGTCGTCGCCAAATTTACAGGAAGAAGATATGACGTAGGGCATAAAACAGAAAGTAGATTAATTGTGAAAATTTATGAGTTTTGAGATATTTTCAGTTTTTCACAAAAACATAACGAATATTTGAATATCTTCCCGACCGAATATTCGAATGCCTAAATCGCTATTCGTTGCCATCCCTAGTTATCATACAGTTATACCCAAGCAACACATTCTCTATTTTACCTTCTTTTTTTTAATAATATTTTATTGCATTTTTCCCCCCATACATAATACATACAATACGTGAAAAACAATTTGAAATTAAAATTACAATTTATTATTATTGCTGACTTTGCTGTATAAGATTTAATCTGGGAAAGAAACCTGCTACAAGTTATGACAACATAATTTACAGCCCTCCCCATATTTTACCTTTGTCAGTCAAGTGAGACCTTGACAATAAACTTACTTGGCTGCATGTTACGTTCTGCACAACAGTCAACAGAATGAACGGGTTCATTCAAAATCATTCAAGGTATATAAGAGATGTACATGGGAAACAATTTGTGCAGACCGATGTGGTGAATGCTATACATGTATATATTTCCCCTTAACCCTTTAGTGGTTGTATAATATACATAGTATTATTAAACCAGTAATGTGCTGAAAATGAGTATATTTATTTTTGCAAACAGAATAGAGCTCTATGCCATTTGCTATTCGGATAGCACTTAGGTGAATAGCAAATAACATAGATCCTGATCAAACGCGGATGATCTGGATCCATGTTGTTTGCACATTCCTTCCAATTTATTCAGCATTATAAGTGTTAAGCACCAATTCTGATAAACACACAAACCTGTATTTCCTCCAAACTTTGCATTGATTATTGTTTGTTTGAATCTCTGTTGGATCTGCCTGGCATATATATTACTAGAAGATGAACATGTGAACTGGGCCTCAGCATGGAGCATTGCATTACGAAACATATCACAGAAATTCTCAAACAGTTCCAGTAAATCTTCCGACGTATTTTCATTCACAGCAATAACTTCTGTTGAAGCCATATTGTAAACTACAAAGAACGATGGTTGAGAATTTGGGTCGGATATTTTAAGAGTTACGACATCTTCGCTCGCGTATTTAATCAGTAGGTGATTCTCGTCCAAAAGCTGCATCTTCCACATTTTAAGAGCAACAAACTGTTCAAAATATTGGTAAAATTTACGTAGTTCATATATTGAGCCACTATTCTTGGCTTTCGTATACAGGAAGACAAGCAGACGATGTTTTAAACTGTTCATTGTCTTCTCCATATACTGTGTCTGGGACGACCTTCCTGCAAAAATAACATAAAGAGAAACAATGAGTGAAATTGCTAGCTTTTCTATTACCTCCCTTAGCAGAGTTATCCCGAAATGTATATTCGTCCTTTCAGTTGCATCATTTGATTTTACTGTTGTTCCCTAACCTAAACCAGATGGGTTTTTACAGATACATGCAACTATACAAATCAATAACCTGTGGAATGCTGGAATACATCAAAGAATGAAAAACTAACCTGTGGAATGCTGGAATACATCAAAGAATGAAAAACTAACCTGTGGAATGCTGGAATACATCAAAGAATGAAAAACTAACCTGTGGAATGCTGGAATACATCAAAGAATGAAAAACTAACCTGCAGAATGCTGGAATACATCGAAGATTGAAAAACTAACCTGCAGAATGCTGGAATACATCAAAGAATGAAAAAGTAACCTGCAGAATGCTGGAATACATCAAAGAATGAAAAAGTAACCTGCAGAATGCTGGAATACATCAAAGAATGAAAAACTAACCTGTGGACTGCTGGAATACATCGAAGAATGAAAAACTAACCTGTGGAATGCTGGAATACATCAAAGAATGAAAAACTAACCTGCAGAATGCTGGAATACATCAAAGAATGAAAAACTAACCTGCAGAATGCTGGAATACATCAAAGAATGAAAAACTAACCTGCAGAATGCTGGAATACATCAAAGAATGAAAAACTAACCTGTGGAATGCTGGAATACATCAAAGAATGAAAAACTAACCTGCAGAATGCTGGAATACATCAAAGAATGAAAAAGTAACCTGCAGAATGCTGGAATACATCAAAGAATGAAAAACTAACCTGTGGAATGCTGGAATACATCAAAGAATGAAAAACTAACCTGTGGAATGCTGGAATACATCAAAGAATGAAAAACTAAACTGCAGAATGCTGGAATACATCAACGAACGAAAAAGTAACCTGCAGAATGCTGGAATACATCAAAGAATGAAAAACTAACCTGCAGAATGCTGGAATACATCAAAGAATGAAAAACTGACCTGCAGAATGCTGGAATACATCAAAGAATGAAAAACTAACCTGCAGAATGCTGGAATACATCAAAGAATGAAAAACTAACCTGTGGAATGCTGGAATACATCAAAGAATGAAAATCTAACCTGCAGAATGCTGGAATACATCGAATATTGAAAAACTAACCTGCAGAATGCTGGATTACATCAAAGAATGAAAAACTAACCTGCAGAATGCTGGAATACATCAAAGAATGAAAAACTAACCTGCAGAATGCTGGAATACATCAAAGAATGAAAAACTAACCTGTGGACTGCTGGAATACATCAAAGAATGAAAAACTAACCTGCAGAATGCTGGAATACATCAAAGAATGAAAAACTAACCTGCAGAATGCTGGAATACATCAAAGAATGAAAAACTAACCTGTGGAATGCTGGAATACATCAAAGAATGAAAAACTAACCTGTGGAATGCTGGAATACATCAAAGAATGAAAAATTAACCTGTGGAATGCTGGAATACATTAAAGAATGAAAAACTAACCTGCAGAATGCTGGAATACATCAAAGAATGAAAAACTAACCTGCAGAATGCTGGAATACATCAAAGAATGAAAAACTAACCTGTGGAATGCTGGAATACATCAAAGAATGAAAAACTAACCTGCAGAATGCTGGAATACATCAAAGAATGAAAAAGTAACCTGCAGAATGCTGGAATACATCAAAGAATGAAAAACTAACCTGTGGAATGCTGGAATACATCAAAGAATGAAAAACTAACCTGCGGAATGCTGGAATACATCAAAGAATGAAAAACTAACCTGCAGAATGCTGGAATACATAGAAGATTGAAAAACTAACCTGCAGAATGCTGGAATACATCAAAGAATGAAAAACTAACCTGCAGAATGCTGGAATACCTCAAAGAATGAAAAAGTAACCTGCAGAATGCTGGAATACATCAAAGAATGAAAAACTAACCTGCAGAATGCTGGAATATATCAAAGAATGAAAAACTAACCTGTGGAATGCTGGAATACATCAAAGAATGAAAAACGAACCTGCAGAATGCTGGAATACATCAAAGAATGAAAAACTAACCTGTGGAATGCTGGAATACATCAAAGAATGAAAAATTAACCTGTGGAATGCTGGAATACATCAAAGAATGAAAAACTAACCTGCAGAATGCTGGAATACATCAAAGAATGAAAAACTAACCTGCAGAATGCTGGAATACATCAAAGAATGAAAAACTAACCTGCAGAATGCTGGAATACATCAAAGAATGAAAAACTAACCTGTGGAATGCTGGAATACATCGATATAATGAAAAACTAACCTGCAGAATCCTGGAATACATCAAAAAATGAAAAACTAACCTGCAGAATGCTGCAATACATCAAAGAATGAAAAACTAACCTATGGAATGCTGGAATACATCAAAGAATGAAAAACTAACCTGCAGAATGCTGGATACATCAAAGAATGAAAAACTAACCTGCAGAATGCTGGAATACATCAAAGAATGAAAAACTAACCTGTGGAATGCTGGAATACATCGAAGAATGAAAAACTAACCTGCAGAATGCTGGAATACATCGAAGAATGAAAAACTAACCTGCAGAATCCTGGAATACATCGAAGAAGAGCCCATCATCCTCATAGCAGAATCTACCAATGCTGCGAACATCAATGAACTCTCCAGTCGGCGTTACATGAAAAATATGTATCGTCTGCTGTAAAACTGATAGAACAGCCAGTGTGTTCTTGTACAGGTACAAGCCTTGATTGTGAGATAGGAAAATTTTGTCATATTTGAAACTCCTTGAGTCACATAGATGACCCGATTCAAGTTCAACTATATGCAGACAATAGTCTTCTAGAGGAGATCTGGGTGTGGCATTCACTGCCTCATTATTTCTGTGTGTCTCGAAAAATAGTGGGTGTGGTTCTTCAGGGACATACTGGGCAGAACCAACTATCACAAATTTACCATCATCCGTAAACAGACTACACTCCCTGTTCAGATGTCCTCCATTCGTAGCAACCAATGCTGTGCATCTTAATTTGAAGAATTTTTCAAACAGTTTCGCTCTAATTTCTGTGCTATATGAATCAGGTGTGGCTGCAGCGATGTCGCCTTTTAAATTTTTCATTAATTTCTCTGCTGCAGCGGAACCTTCAAACGTATATATCTCAATTGAGGTCTGGTCAGATGAAAATGCTATGAAGTATTTCCCGTCTGATGAAAATTTTCGAAGGAAACATGGTGGTTTTTCAACATTTACGACTGTGAAGTTTGGAAATATATTAGTGTAAAAACTCCTAGCCTTATGAAATTGAGTTCCTGGTTTACCAAAGTGAGTCTCTCTCTGTCGCAAACGGTACACAGCATTCTGGTTATGTATTTTTCTTGGTTTTAGGAAATGCTCCAGAGGCAGAGAATTGTCAAAGTCACAATGTGACATTTCAAGGTCGCTCTTGATGATATCTTTTAAACTGACAGAAGATAGTCATCTACAGGCTCTGAAAACAGACAGTAAAACTAATGTAACATAATCAATTGAAAACAGATGCTTCAATTACTAACAGTATGCACACTAAACTACACCAACAAGGTCTGGCTTCAAAAATACTTTTAGCATGTTCAACTGGCACTGTGTAAATCGGTATAAGTCGGGGAATTGTACTTTAGTCTTTAATGGTACATCTTCTTATACTGGTATGACCACATACCTATACCGGATGTTCAGATAGTTCTTTTCATTTGGTTTTCACTTAACAGTTTATGGGGTAAATTAGTAATGGTTTCCTGATACCTTCTTATGATACCTGTATGTTTATATGCATCTCCGTGGCCTAGTGGTTAAAGCGTCCGCCTACGGAGCGGGAGGTCAAAGGTTCAAATCTCGTCAGGGGTTCGTTCTGATATGGTTGGTGAGCCGCCAGCTAGTTATATAATGGTTAACGATTGTCTACCAGCCTGGTGCCTGGCATACAAGCATAGGATTCGGGAAGTACTGATGTTCATAAAAAGAGGTGTCTCATAATTCAGAAATGGCTGGCCCTTTAAATAGGGGTGATACTATAATAAACAAACACTATACATTGAAAATAATTTTGCTTCAATTAGAATTCACTATATGACAGTGAAGTAGTTCTCATTAATGTTAAACTGTACAATATAATAACTTACTGGGATACCTACGAATGTAGTGCATTGTTGAATATATGAGCAACATATATACCTACGAATGTAGTGCATTGTTGAATATATGAGCAAAATATATACCTACGAATGTAGTGCATTGTTGAATATATGAGCAATATATACCTACGAATGTAGTGCATTGTTGAATATATGAGCAAAATATATACCTACGAATGTAGTGCATTGTTGAATATATGAGCAAAATATATACCTACGAATGTAGTGCATTGTTGAATATATGAGCAACATATATACCTACGAATGTAGTGCATTGTTGAATATATGAGCAAAATATATACCTACGAATGTAGTGCATTGTTGAATATATGAGCAACATATATACCTACGAATGTAGTGCATTGTTGAATATATGAGCAACATATATACCTACGAATGTAGTGCATTGTTGAATATATGAGCAACATATATATACCTACGAATGTAGTGCATTGTTGAATATATGAGCAACATATATATACCTACGAATGTAGTGCATTGTTGAATATATGAGCAACATATATATACCTACGAATGTAGTGCATTGTTGAATATATGAGCAACATATATATACCTACGAATGTAGTGCATTGTTGAATATATGAGCAACATATATATACCTACGAATGTAGTGCATTGTTGAATATATGAGCAACATATATATACCTACGAATGTAGTGCATTGTTGAATATATGAGCAACATATATATACCTACGAATGTAGTGCATTGTTGAATATATGAGCAACATATATATACCTACGAATGTAGTGCATTGTTGAATATATGAGCAACATATATATACCTACGAATGTAGTGCATTGTTGAATATATGAGCAACATATATATACCTACGAATGTAGTGCATTGTTGAATATATGAGCAACATATATATACCTACGAATGTAGTGCATTGTTGAATATATGAGCAACATATATATACCTACGAATGTAGTGCATTGTTGAATATATGAGCAAAATATATACCTACGAATGTAGTGCATTGTTGAATATATGAGCAAAATATATACCTACGAATGTAGTGCATTGTTGAATATATGAGCAAAATATATACCTACGAATGTAGTGCATTGTTGAATATATGAGCAAAATATGTAACAATAATGTAGTGCATTGTTGAATATATGAGCAACATATATACCTATGAATGTAGTGCATTGTTGAATATATGAGCAACATATATAATAAGAATGTAGTGCATTGTTGAATATATGAGCAAAATATATACCTACGAATGTAGTGCATTGTTGAATATATGAGCAAAATATATACCTACGAATGTAGTGCATTGTTGAATATATGAGCAAAATATATACCTACGAATGTAGTGCATTGTTGAATATATGAGCAAAATATATACCTACGAATGTAGTGCATTGTTGAATATATGAGCAAAATATATAACAAGAATGTAGTGCATTGTTGAATATATGAGCAAATATATACCTAGAATGTAGTGCATTGTTGAATATATGAGCAAAATATATACCTACGAATGTAGTGCATTGTTGAATATATGAGCAAAATATATACCTACGAATGTAGTGCATTGTTGAATATATGAGCAAAATATATACCTACGAATGTAGTGCATTGTTGAATATATGAGCAAAATATATACCTACGAATGTAGTGCATTGTTGAATATATGAGCAAAATATATACCACGAATGTAGTGCATTGTTGAATATATGAGCAAAATATATACCTACGAATGTAGTGCATTGTTGAATATATGAGCAAAATATATACCTACGAATGTAGTGCATTGTTGAATATATGAGCAAAATATATACCTACGAATGTAGTGCATTGTTGAATATATGAGCAAAATATATACCTACGAATGTAGTGCATTGTTGAATATATGAGCAAAATATATACCTACGAATGTAGTGCATTGTTGAATATATGAGCAAAATATATACCTACAATGTAGTGCATTGTTGAATATATGAGCAAAATATATACCTACGAATGTAGTGCATTGTTGAATATATGAGCAACATATATATAGAATGTAGTGCATTGTTGAATATATGAGCAAAATATATACCTACGAATGTAGTGCATTGTTGAATATATGAGCAAAATATATACCTACGAATGTAGTGCATTGTTGAATATATGAGCAAAATATATACCTACGAATGTAGTGCATTGTTGAATATATGAGCAAAATATATACCTACGAATGTAGTGCATTGTTGAATATATGAGCAAAATATATACCTACGAATGTAGTGCATTGTTGAATATATGAGCAAAATATATAACAAGAATGTAGTGCATTGTTGAATATATGAGCAAAATATATAACAAGAATGTAGTGCATTGTTGAATATATGAGCAAAATATATAACAAGAATGTAGTGCATTGTTGAATATATGAGCAAAATATATACCTACGAATGTAGTGCATTGTTTAATATATAAGCAAAATATATAACAAGAATGTAGTGCATTGTTGAATATATGAGCAACATATATAACAAGAATGTAGTGCATTGTTTAATATATAAGCAAAATATATAACAAGAATGTAGTGCATTGTTGAATATATGAGCAAAATATATAACAAGAATGTAGTGCATTGTTTAATATATAAGCAAAATATATAACAAGAATGTAGTGCATTGTTGAATTTCAACTTCTCGTGTCTTGAACTAAACCATCAAACATAGTACCTGGGTTGATAATACCACAATAGTATGTAACCATGGAGGGCTGTTTCCCAATCTCCCCACCACTAGGTTGATAATACCACAATAGTATGTAACCATGGAGGGTTGTTTCCCAATCTCCCCACCACTGGGTTGATAATACCACAGTAGTATGTAACCATGGAGGGCTGTTTCCCAATCTCCCCACCACTAGGTTGATAATACCACAATAGTATGTAACCATGGAGGGTTGTTTCCCAATCTCCCCACCACTGGGTTGATAATACCACAGTAGTATGTAACCATGGAGGGCTGTTTCCCAATCTCCCCACCACTGGGTTGATAATACCACAGTAGTATGTAACCATGGAGGGCTGTTTCCCAATCTCCCCACCACTAAGTTGATAATACCACAATAGTATATAACCATGGAGGGCTGTTTCCCAATCTCCCCACCACTAAGTTGATAATACCACAGTAGTATATAACCATCGAGGGCTGTTTCCCAATCTCCCCACCACTAGGCTTCTTGCATCAGCACTATTCTTTACTTAACCCTTTCAACACCACATACCTCTAAGTAGGCTTACAAAAATTGTAGAAAAATGTGTTTGTTTATTATAATGTCATCCCTATTGAAAGGGCCAGTCATTGCTGACTTATGAGAGACCCATTATGGACATCAGTACTTCCCGAATCCTATCCTTGTAGGCCAGGTACCTGGCTGATAAGCAATCAGTAACCATTATTTAACTAGCTGGCAGCTAACCAACCGGCCATATCAGAAAGAACCCCTGACGATGTTCGAACCATCGACCTCCCTCTACATAGGCGGACGCATTAACCACTAGGTCAAGGAGACAGTACATAGATGAGACTGAGACAATAATAAAGATTGAAACTTAAACTCATATGTTTTCTGGGCAGATATAAAATGCAGACCAGTTCTGCAGACTGCAACTTGCAGAATGTGGTAAGTATATGGGGCAAGAGATTAGTTATCTAATCTGTAACCTGCAGACTATTATATTACTATGGGAGAATTTATGACCAGTCCAGACCAGACCAGACCCGTCCATACCAGACCAGTCCAGACCACACCGGACCCATCCATACCAGTCCAGACCAGACCGGTCCAGACCAGACCAGACAAGACCCCAGACCAGACTGGTAGTTGTTACTTATAATACATTTTTAATTATAATTTTGTTCTATATCAGATAACTGGCTCGAAACAATTGCTTGGTATATATATATATTCCATTGCTTGGTGTATATATATATTCCATTGCTTGGTGTATATATATATTCCATTGCTTGGTGTATATATATATTCCATTGCTTGGTGTATATATATATTCCATTGCTTGGTGTATATATATTCCATTGCTTGGTGTATATATATATTCCATTGCTTGGTGTATATATATATTCCATTGCTTGGTGTATATATATATTCCATTGCTTGGTATGTATATATATTCCATTGCTTGGTATATATATATATTCCATTGCTTGGTGTATAATATATTCCATTGCTTGGTTATATATATATTCCATTGCTTGGTATATATATATATTCCATTGCTTGGTGTATATATATATCATTGGTGTATATATATATTCCATTGCTTGGTATATATATATATTCCATTGCTTGGTATATATATATATTCCATTGCTTGGTGTATATATATATTCCATTGCTTGGTGTATATATATATTCCATTGCTTGGTGTATATATATATTCCATTGCTTGGTGTATATATATATTCCATTGCTTGGTGTATATATATATTCCATTGCTTGGTGTATATATATATTCCATTGCTTGGTGTATATATATATTCCATTGCTTGGTGTATATATATATTCCATTGCTTGGTGTATATATATATATTCCATTGCTTGGTATATATTATATTCAGCTGGTGTATATTTATCCATTGCTTGGTATATATATATTCCATTGCTTGGTTATATATATATTCCATTGCTTGGTATATATATATATTCCATTGCTTGGTGTATATATATATTCCATTGCTTGGTATATATATATATTCCATTGCTTGGTATATATATATATTCCATTGCTTGGTGTATATATATATTCCATTGCTTGGTATATATATATATTCCATTGCTTGGTGTATATATATATTCCATTGCTTGGTGTATATATATATTCCATTGCTTGGTGTATATATATATTCCATTGCTTGGTGTATATATATATTCCATTGCTTGGTATATATATATATTCCATTGCTTGGTGTATATATATATTCCATTGCTTGGTATATATATATATTCCATTGCTTGTGTATATATATATTCCATTGCTTGGTGTATATATATATTCATGTTGGTGTATATATATTTCATTGCTTGGTTATATATATTCCATTGCTTGGTGTATATATATATTCCATTGCTTGGTATATATATATATTCCATTGCTTGGTATATATATATTTCCATTGCTTGGTATATATATATATTTTTTATATATATATTCATTGCTTGGTATATATATATATTCAATTGCTTGGTGTATATATATATTCAATTGCTTGGTATATATATATATTCCATTGCTTGGTATATATATATATTCCATTGCTTGGTATATATATATATTCAATTGCTTGGTATATATATATATTCAATTGCTTGGTATATATATATATTCAATTGCTTGGTTATATATATTATATTCCATTGCTTGGTGTATATATATATTCAATTGCTTGGTATATATATATATTCCATTGCTTGGTGTATATATATATTCAATTGCTTGGTATATATATATATTCAATTGCTTGGTATTATATATCCATTGCTTGGTGTATATATATTCATTGCTTGGTATATATATATTCCATTGCTTGGTGTATATATATATTCCATTGCTTGGTATATATATATATCCATTGCTTGGTATAATATATATTCCATTGCTTGGTATATATATATATTTTATATATATATTCATTGCTTGGTATATATATATATTCAATTGCTTGGTGTATATATATATTCAATTGCTTGGTATATATATATATTCAATTGCTTGGTATATATATATATTCCATTGCTTGGTATATATATATATTCAATTGCTTGGTATATATATATATTCCATTGCTTGGTATATATATATATTCAATTGCTTGGTATATATATATATTCCATTGCTTGGTGTATATATATATTCAATTGCTTGGTATATATATATATTCCATTGCTTGGTGTATATATATATTCAATTGCTTGGTATATATATATATTCCATTGCTTGGTGTATATATATATTCAATTGCTTGGTATATATATATATTCAATTGCTTGGTATATATATATATTCCATTGCTTGGTGTGTATATATATTCATATATCCATTGCTTGGTATATATATATATTCCATTGCTTGGTATATATATATATTCCATTGCTTGGTGTATATATATATATTCCATTGCTTGGTATATATATATATTCCATTGCTTGGTGTATATATATATTCAATTGCTTGGTATATATATATATTCAATTGCTTGGTGTATATATATATTCAATTGCTTGGTATATATATATATTCAATTGCTTGGTATATATATATATTCCATTGCTTGGTGTATATATATATTCCATTGCTTGGTGTATATATATATTCCATTGCTTGGTGTATATATATATTCCATTGCTTGGTGTATATATATATTCCATTGCTTGGTGTATATATATATATTCCATTGCTTGGTATATATATATATTCCATTGCTTGGTGTATATATATATTCAATTGCTTGGTATATATATATATTCAATTGCTTGGTATAGTCCATGGGCTACCGGCGGTACCATGCACCCCCCCCCCAAAACTAAACTTGGTTGTTATTTTATAGTTGCCTGGGTACCACTGGTCAAGAAAAATGATGTTAACAGAAAAAATCCTCATTCCCAATCCACCTACCACGCCCATTTTTGATCTCTCCTCTGCTTCAATGCGACTCCAAATTTTTGGGGCAGGGGAAACTAAATCTGACATAACGTTAGTTCTAATGGACCGATTTTAATAAATCTTCCACCATTTTAAAGGTCTTGCTGATACCTATCAAAAAGATATGTGGAAGATGCCAAAACATGTGCTGCTTGGCATGACACTCAGACATCTATTCAGGAGTGCTGATCTCATTAGACTACTAAACCGTCTTGGTCAGTGCGAAAATTATTTGTTTCTGCTTGAGCTCGAAACTGCCATAGCCCAAGCTGTAGAGAATACTTCCAGCTTGCTACCAGTCTCCATCATCAGGAACCCAGCATGTCCATTCCTTTTTCATTCAGATTTTGACAATTTCGATGAATTCATCAATGATCTTTCAGGAGCCGGATCAGTGCACAGATCTCATGGGATCATGTTGCAGGAAATCTGTGGTACAGGACAAGAGGTTCGCGGCACACAGCCTGAGCTTCCTGCTTTACCAAGGACTGGTCAGCGTTCATTCAACCCAGGTGTGAATGAGCTAGAAGAATGCTATGTTGGAAAGCGACAGAGTCCCCATTATGAAATAAAGCGAAAAGCCATTGATGGCGCAGAGAAAGCACAACATAACTTGATTATGAAAAACATGATATGGCTACTGTTACGGCTCCATTGTGCAACGCAAGAACAGACCATGTCTGGATGGGCAGGATATGTGTCCTCAACTGGGGATGTTCCTCATCGGCTGACCACTGTTGACTACTTCCCTGTGATTCCATTCCCTATCACTGACAACAAGGCGGTAAAGGAATGTCTGCGATTTTCAGAGGAAGCATCACTTGAAGTTGGACAAAAGTATGTGATCACGTCCTTTGATTTGGGCGTGTGCATGAAAGCTTATCCTCTGGTGTGGAACTACCAAAAGCGATACGAGAACCATATCATCATGATAGGAACATTTCATCTTGCATGTAGCTACTTGAAGATGATAGGAAAGAAGATGGAGTGTTCCGGTCTATCCGATGTACTGTTGGAGGCTGGTCTTATCTCTCCAGGGTCTCTCACTGGTGTACTTTCTGGTAAAAGTTATGCTAGGGCAATCCACTGCCACAAGGTCATGGTCGAATCACTTGAGCGGCTACTGCTTGAACAATTCAAAGAGAAAACAGAGGTGTTTTTCATAAATATCCCACAGGCATCCAAAGATCTTCTCAATGAACTCATGAAATCCCCGAGCAAGGAAAATGAAACTGTTGTATTAGCTGATCTGCACCTAGTATCGTACATTGAAAGGTTCTTGAAATTTCGTGAAAATGTTCGAACTGGAGTCCTCGGGAAAACGGCAACCTTTTGGATGTCCTACATGGATCATGTCTGGTTGACATTGAATTTGTTGCAGGCTGTGAAGACGAACGACTTCCTTGCATATTCGCATTGTCTCTGTCTAATGCCAGATATCTTCTTCAGCTTCGGAGGACAAAATTATGCACGTTACATGGCATTCTTTTCTATGTTCATCACAAATATTGAAACGTCTCATCCTGGTGCCACTGAACTGCTGCGAAGGGGGGCCTTCAGTGTGGCAAGGTCTTTCATTCCAGGAAATCGGTGTGAAGTTGACAAAACTATGGAGGAAACTTTCATGAAGCAGTCCAAGTCAAGGGGTGGAAGTGGATCATCTGGTGCAGGACTGACAGGGTTACAAACCAACTATGGTGCATATCAACGATGGACCAGGTCTGCTTCAGAGCGAGCGAAGTATCTACAGGCCACGTATAGCATGGCAGATATGGTGGACGACCAGTATGTCGGCAAAGAACATCGTGATAATCGAAATGCAGAGAAACTGCGAAGTGAAAGACACGTCTCAAAAACTGTTGAGGCCATTCAAAGTTTCAACGACCTATTTGCAATAGCAGACCAGGATAAAGTATATTGCATATCTTCAGGAGCGCCAGCATCCGCAGTTATCGAAGTGGACATTCTCCGTGCAGACTCTGTGGGTAGAGCCAGCAAGGAAAGTTTCATTACGAACCGCTTGGAAGCAAAGGAAAACTTTTTTGAACCAATAAAGCGCTTGAATCTGAAGACCATGTCGGCGATGCACACATCTGTCAAAGTCACATCCTCAAAGAACAAGACAATCGTGTACAAACAACAGGGGAATGTTGCATTTCAGCTTCTGGTCAAATCACAGCAGGCTGCAGATAAAATGGATTTGAGGAAGCTCCTAACCTATCCACTTGTTCCAGTACCCTACAGCATTGGACTTCCCGACAACTTCCTTGCAAAGACAGACAAGGCCAAAGGACTACACTATCTCATCAAAGATCTGGATGACGCAAACATACCAGAAGATCCAAAAAGCTGTCTGGTCATTGAGGATGGGAATGCCATCTTTCACTACATACAAGAAATCCCTAGAAACTTTGAGGAGATATCGGAGATGGTATTGAAAACAGCACTGCAGAATTCACCAGTTATATTTAGTACAGACATGTACCAAGACTGTTCAGTGAAGGGAGTTGAGAGGAAAAGAAGAGGCACTGGAGAGAAACAACTAGGCGCCCTAAAGATTGGAAAGATTTCCTGACAAACGATGAAAACAAGGAACAACTAATTCGTCTTTTGCTTTCCACATGGAGCAAATCGTTCTCCCATAAACTAGAAGGTCATGAAGTGACATTGATTTGTGAAGGTCGGGCTTATCAGCTTACATCTGATGGGGAGTCAACTTTGTGCCAGGAGATTGCCTCTCTAGCGTCTACCCAAGAAGAAACGGACTCGAGGGTTATCCTCTACTGTCATTATGCAAAGGAAAAGGGCTTTAAGTTTGTTCGGGTGAGAAGCCCAGACTCTGACATTTTCTTTATCCTCCTTAAACATGCACATGAACTCCAAGGAATTGATATCTTATTCGAAACCGGGAAAGGAAACAAGAAGCGCCGCATCAACATTGGCAAGCTAGCACAAGAGTTATCACCACTCATATGTGATGCCTTCCTAGGCCTTCACGCCTTCACTGGCTGTGATAGCACAAGCGCATTCAGAGGCAAAGGAAAGGTGAAGGCATTGAAGATAGTTCAGAAAAGCAAGCACTTCCAGAAAGTATTCTCGGCTTTGGGCGAATCTTGGGAAGTGACCACAGAAACTCTGGTTGTTATTGAAGAATTCACATGTGCCCTCTATGGGAATCGGAGGATTAAGACAGTTAATGAACTGCGACACTCCCTCCTGCTGACGAAATGTGGTGGACAAGACAAAGCCCTTGCTATGTCTAGTAGTTTTGACTTGAGTGCTCTACCACCTTGCAATAGTTGTTTGCTTGAACACTTAAACCGTGCAAACTACCAGGTTGGCATTTGGAAACGGGCTCATATTGCCAAGCCTGACATTCCACATCCACTAAATGGACATGGATGGACGCGTAATGAAAATGGTGAAATGATACCGAAATGGACCAATGGCGAGATCATGCCAGTCAAGCTGGTGGATGTGCTTGAGGCAACACTGGAAGTTGAAGATGAAAGCGAAGATGATGAACAATTTCACAATGAAGAACTGTCCAGTGACAGCAACGATGACTCGGAGTGATTATATCATTATGTAATATACTTGAACGTTGGTTAAAATCATAACAGAATGTCTAATATTTATCTGTAAAAGGAACCATTTTTGTATGTTCCTGGCCTTAGTAGGCTGTTTAAATCGGCCTCCCAGATTTTGGGCAAACCCGAAAATTAGTGACCTTTTGACCTCTGATGACGTCATCAATGACGTCATCATCATTTGCTACATATCTTTTTGATAGGTATCACCAAGACCTTTACAATGGTGGAAGGTTTATTAAAATCGGTCAATTGAAACCGATGTTAGGACACATTTAGTTTCCCTTAACAAAAATAGTTATTTTTAGCACTTTTTCCACATAGGTTGTCTTTCGTTTCCTACGGAGCAGGTATTATGTAATATAATTGAACATGGGTGGGTTAAAATCATAGCAGGGTGTCTACTCAAACATATTTATGTGTAAAAGTAACCATTTGGGTCTGTTCTATATATATATATATATATTGGTATATATATATGGTATATATATATATATATGTATATGGTATATATATATGGTATATGGTATATATATATGTATATGGTATATATATATATATATGGTATATATATAATCTGGTATATATATATATATATATATATATTCCATTGCTTGGTATATATATATATCATTGCTTGGTATATATATATATTCAATTGCTTGGTATATATATATATTCAATTGCTTGGTATATATATATATTCAATTGCTTGGTATATATATATATTCCATTGCTTGGTATATATATATATTCCATTGCTGGTATATATATATATTCCATTGCTTGGTAATATATATATTCAATTGCTTGGTATATATATATATTCAATTGCTTGGTATATATATATATTCCATTGCTTGGTATATATATATATATTCAATTGCTTGGTATATATATATATTCCATTGCTTGGTATATATAATATTCCATTGCTTGTATATATATATATTCAATTGCTTGGTATATATATATATTCAATTGCTTGGTGTATATATATTCAATTGCTTGGTATATATATATATATTCAATTGCTTGGTATATATATATTTCCATTGCTTGGTGTATATATATATTCAATTGCTTGGTGTATATATATTCCATTGCTTGGTATATATATATATATTCAATTGCTTGGTATATATATATATTCAATTGCTTGGTATATATATATATATTCAATTAATAGACAGTCCATGGGCGCTAAACCATTATAACGTTTTCATTTGACCATTTAAATACATGTCGATATTATTTTAATACAATTAATAAGCATGCAATATGATTTACTACTACCATTTGTTTGGGTATATCCATATCAGTGAATAATACATTCTTAAATGTGTTAAAACTATAAAATGTTTGGAAATGAAATTGTATAAATCCTTAATTTTCGTGTTTGTAGGAGAATTTAAGATTTTGTTTGGATGCCATTTTTATCTTTGGGTCATAGTTAATTTTGCCCAACTTTCAATAACATCTATTTTCCAGTTTAAATCCTTATAACAAATATTGCACTCAAACAACATTTTACAACAACATAATTAATGTAAATATAATTCCAATAGCCAGTATTGTTTATTCGGAATTTCCTGTATGTACAAATTTATGTTGAGTTACATAATTATTACCTGTTAATGTATTTTTTAATTTGAGAAACTCTTACTAATGTGGTAATTATAACATTAAAACAACAATGACTATTACTAAGCAACATATACATTTTCTAAGATACAAATTTTTATATCCACACAGAAATGTGGAAATAATTACATGTATCACTTTATTTGCACATATATCTATATTAATATCTGATTGATATTCTTTTCATACTATGAATTGCCAAAGGCATTATTGTTGGTTGGTTACCAGAATAAACAACTAGTTTGTTACTAATAAGTGTGCAATGAAGCCACATGTGTTACTGTTTATCTACTGATTGATACTCCATCGATTGATTGTGCTCGTCACTGATCAGAATACACCAATTGTGATAACCACACATGGATCTGTAGTCCAGTGGTAACATGCTGGACTGGTAATCGATCGATCCCCCGTCTGACCCTAATAAAATTAACAGTCTTTCAGATGGGACTTTAAACCAAGGTCTTGTGTCTGTGCTTTACACTGTGCATGTAAAAGAACCAGAGGAGACTCTGGAATGGGTCTCTGTCTGTATCATTGCACTATCCTCCAAAAATCTAAAATGACTAATCTCTTCAGGAGACATTGCTCATATGGGCAACCAGTAGCGACGATAAATAAACGTAAAACACACACACTTGTGATAACCAAAAGTACTTGATTACTACTAAATATAGTCTGTTAATAGGTGACATTATTTTTTAATTCATGAAGGGTAAATTTAAATAAAATCTTATTATTTTGAAATTGAGATTTTGCATTATAAATTATGACGAACAGAAATGGAAAAAGAGATAGAACGAAAAAGCATAATTTTGAACAGACAAAATATTTTTATAATTCTATCAACAATTTAAAGAAAATAACATAGAGTGGTGGAACCTATGCTTGGCGTATTCCTATGCTCGGCATATTTTCAATTTCCATCCGTATTTAAAATATTGATATAGTTCTAGGCTAATTTCGCTGATAGAGCTGAAGCATGGTTCAATAGCATTCCGTTGAATGTATCATTAGGCTGATGCAACTGCCACGTGACTGGTCCAGCAGCAGACGAATATAAACAAGCAAATCATTGGGAGCATATTTCCACCAAAACTGATACAGTGTATGAGCAATTCAGGTAGCTATCTGAATTTTAAAAATTTACACCTAACCCGAAACATAGTTTCTATATACCATTTCTGATTAAGACCAACAAGTGTTTTTCTTCAATGATGTACTATATCAAAATAAGATATTCAACAAGTTCTGGTGCATAAATAAAAAAAATAACACATAGGTGCCCTGAAGTCTTGAGTTCCCCATATAAACGGGTGCCGACCGATAGCTGTATTGAGCAGCAAGGTTACGCGATGAAGCTAAAACTGTCAACAAGAGTGATTTGAAAGTTGTTTTCATGACTTGAGAAAATAATAATATACAGCAAGTGCAATTAACATTTTACACTAGTCATTATATGTGGGATTTACGCCGAGTACTAAATGAAAGAAAACCACTATCAAATACAGCGATCACAAGTACGTTTAATCTAACACCTTTATCTAGTAATACCTATAGTGCCCGTTATTTCTCTATTTATTACATGTCGCCTGCATTTTCCCTCTACTGCTATAGCGTCCGCGGAATGCATCAGCATTTTAGACAAATCCCTGTTTGCATTAGTTTATGAACAATTATTTTAGCTTGATTACGATATAAGTTCTTACAACATTAGTTTAATCGCCATTGAGACCTCATTTCGGAATCCATTGCGTTGAGAGCACAGGGATTCGGCACTAGTATATATTTAAGTACAGGGATTGAAACGAGCGTTGAAACGAGCGTATGATTATCATAAATAAAAAAACATCTTGTTACATTCTAATAATCCAATCAGAACGCTCGTTTCAACGCGAATTGCGCCGCTTTAGAAATTTTCAAAGCAAATTGAAAATGCTACGAAATCTCTTTTTGACGTACATTTTTGCCGAATAAACCTACACGTTAGTGGAAACACATTTTATTGATAATGGTATTCACAGTTAAAACTCTCCCGTCGAAGATTTTGTTTTGTTGCTGACAGAACACGTGTCCTAGTATGGAAATGTGACCTGCTATGGCCAATGTCTGTGGCAATTGTTTGCAAAGTATACATGCATGCAGCTTAAAGTTGTGTTTTATTTGAAGAACAATATAAAGACTCGGGATAGGCGTTATATTTGGACAGCTTTGTACAAAATTGTTTCAGATAGGGCCATTTTACTGATCGATACGAAATCTGACACCCCACAGAGTAGAATCCCTGTACTTAAATATATATACTAGTACCCCCAAACGTGCCGAATCCCTGTACTTAAATATATATACTAGTACCCCCAAACGTGCCGAATCCCTGTACTTAAATATATATACTAGTACCCCCAAACGTGCCGAATCCCTGTACTTAAATATATATACTAGTACCCCCAAACGTGCCGAATCCCTGTACTTAAATATATATACTAGTACCCCCAAACGTGCCGAATCCCTGTGCTTAAATATATATACTAGTACCCCCAAACGTGCCGAATCCCTGTGGTTGAGAGAGGGAGAAGAATCCATGTGGAAATTATAACGACTACAGCTGGGTGCACTCTGTGATCTTGCACATGAACGAGCACGCTATCACGGCTTCCACAGCACGGTTTCCCATGATCGTATATTCTGTCAACCAATATAAGATTTGTTGTTCATGTACTCTCACTACTTTCAGGTACAGAATTAAATGCTTCCCTATGTAAGTATGTTCGGATAGTTTTTTTATCTGAACGTCAGTCCAAACACACATCTGATCTCTAGGTGGATTATTGACTAAATTCTACTAAGAACTAGAAGGTAGTAATACTCTATATCTTTTAAATATTCTTATATAGCAGATATTCAAGACATGACATTAAAAAACATCCCACAGAAATAAATTTGTCTGTTGTGGTGTGGGTTATGTCGAAGAAACCGATGCATCGTTGTCATCTCAGTGTATTGTCAAGTCGGACCGCGAGTATCACAGGCATGGTCATATAGTAAGTAATGTTTACTAGTAAACAACAACATTTTGTATGTCTGATGCCTGTGGCGAGTATTGAACCACGTCCGATCGCAGACTGTGCTATTTCGGAATCAGTCGGAGACAAGATGAAGATGGACAACCGGTTGAAGACAAGTCGGACTGGTCAAGTCGGACCACTAGACAAGTCCGAGTAGTATTTACGACACGAATCCGTACCCTGATAGAACCACCGACCATTCGCAAGCCAGCTGGATAGCACCTTCACACCACCATGTGATTCAAACTTATATCACTGAGTGGCAAGTGCTTTGAAGTCGTAATCCTTAACCACTCTGCCACGGAGCCTATAAAATCCCATGAGCCTCTAATGATTTCGTCATTATTGACCAGTACAGTAAAACCCTCATAAAGATCACCCGTTTATTAGGACCACCCCGCTATTTAGACCAAATTTTCTCAGAACGGATTAATGATTTTTTCTATGCTTCAATGGTCGAAAAATCCTATAATAGGACCGCCCCGTTATACAGAAATTAGAAGGAGATTCTGGAATGGGTCTCTGTCTGTATCATGCACTATCCTCCAAAATCTAAATAACTAATCTCTTCAGGAGGCGTCGCTCATATGGGCAACCGGTAACGACGATAAATAAACGTAAAAAAACAGAAGTAAGACCACCTCTGTCACTATGATCACACATTTTTATCTGACACTTGTTAAGAGGTCTAAGTAGAATGCAATCATGTGCATTGTGTCATCTCACGTCATAAATGTGTGAAAATTGAATTTCAATTTTACAATAAGTATTGATATGAACATGTTAATAACCAACAGATCATTCTATAAGACATGCATACAATCATTTAATATTTATAATGTCATTTTCAATATAATGAATTCATGCCACATATAGATGATGAGGGTGATGATGATGGTGGTGGTGATGGTGGTGGTGATGATGATGCTGATGCTGCTGCTGCTGCTGCTGCTGCTGCTGCTGATGATGATGATGATGATGATGATGATGATGATGATGATGATGATGATGATGATGATGATGATGATGATGATGATGATGATGATGATGACTTGAATTTAATTAGTTGCTACAAATCTCACAGTATATGGATTTATTTTCAGTGTGTACAGTTATATATATTAACCTGTCCATTTACCGTTACTCTCGAGTAGTCGAACTTTATTATAAAGGTGTGAAATACCATGCCATACTTAAAATGACTGAATATCATATTGTTGATGTAATCATTGTGACTTCTATATGATGTTTATATGTATAACAATTTAATATGTAGGTAACTTATATATCCATTGGGTCGGGTGCTATATTCATGTATTTATGTATGTATTGAAATATGTAAATGCACACTTCACTATAATAAACTATTTACTTACTTACTTACTTACTTACTTACTGTTAGATTTGCTATATCTCCTTTCAGTCTTGTAATATTGCGATTAACTCAGTAATGAGACAAGCCCGCTAATAAGACCACGGTTCGAATACCTGTAGGTGGTCTTATGATAGGGATTTTATTGTACACTGACAGGGGCGTGTCTAGGCATACGCACGGACGCACGTGCGTACGCTGTAAAATAAAATCTAAAAAATGTAAACGATTTTAACTCGAAAAATGAAATAAAAATGGTCTCGTATGGGGGGTACGATGCTTTCAGGCCCACCCAGAATTACCTAGTATAATTATGACCAATCTGAAAACTTGCGAACGTTATCAAATTTCCGTTATATTTGTATTATTAATTTTCTATTGGCTCACGACTATATGCCAGCGACATTTTGATTCAGGAAGTCAAATGCTAGGATAGGATTTCTTAGGATTTTCAGCATGTGAGAGAACTACAGGCGAATCTTTATCGAGGGCTTTTCTTTGGAATTTGCGAGAGGCTGGTGTCAACATCGAGCAGATGGGGGACAAGACTACGATGGTGCCGCGAACATGTCGTGTACAATTCTAGGAGTACAGACACGCATCAGGAAAGTTGTAGGCCCTACCTAAGGAAGTCTATGCACATTGTATAGCACACAATCTCAATCTAGCCATTGTACATGCATCTTCCGAACAGTACGCAAGTAATATGATGAATACATTACAAGAAGTAGCTTTCGCGTTTAACTGTTCAGCAAAGCATCACCTGCGATTCCAGGAATCCCTTAACAACGATGCCACCAGCAAATCAGATATGGAGAAAAGGACAAAGTTTCAGTCTCTCTGCGATACTATGTTTGGCAGCGGGTGCCGACGCGTTGTTAACACGTACATAGTGCTATGGGGGCAAGTTTATTCTTGTTTGATTACTGTTTCTTCAAGAATATCCATCAGCAGAAAATAGTGGTCTGGATATTCCTGATAGTTCATAGTTACTGATAGAGTCCTCATATGTCAACGTCTGGACTGGAACGTGTGACAAGTATAAGCCACGCGGGGCAAACTGTGATCGGTTCTCCTTCAGCTCAACCATCATATCTCCCATCTTAGTACGTAAAATATTCGACATTGCGCTCCATCTAATTACTTAGGGCTTGATGGTTGGATCCCCATATAACCAATTATCCTCTCCAGGATAAGAGCATTATAGGTCTCATCTCCTGCATCATACTGGCACAATACATAATCTTGCTGGACACATTTACTGATCATGTGTACTAGTTAGATTAGTTCATTTATAATTGAATGGATTTGATTTTTTATAGGATCGATTTAAATTGTGTAGCTTCGTCTAATGTTTGCTTCTAGCAGGTGGTAGAGGTGTTTGTTGGGCGATCTTACAGTGACACCAGCAATCTCTACTACTCCCTTTGACAGCCTTGCGACATCTGAACATACAAGGACAGGTCTTGCAAGTGAAGTAGGGTGACATATAAGATTATCATATATATACTGTTGTTTGTGTGTACCAGTGCATGATCTAACCATAGTCCTGTAAATGGAATTTGGCTCGTCTTCACAGAGAAGTTCACATTCATACGCTGGATCCACATATCTGGATCTGACTGTTGAAGTGATAACAGTTTGACCATACATGTAGTGTGGAACATGTTGTACACACTTCAGTCTATCTATGGGCAGAGAAATTCAAGTGTTGCTAGATGCAATGTTCATAGTGTGCATAGCTAGATTCGTGGATACCATTTAGTAGGTCCAACGCCATCTTCATAGTCAAGTTTAACCTTGGTATTTGGTGAACTTTCAGTGTGTTTGCACATGTTGTCAAGTGCTGTTCTCAGACAGGTGTTCTCTTGATCTCATAATGAGCCTAATATATTCATATACATATTGTATAAATTATATACCTTCAATTTGGTCCAACTATAGTTTTGTAGATCATTTGATCTTTTTAGTTTGTATATACCATTTTAGATTAACTCACTGTTCTAGACTGCGCCTGCCAAATATAATCGTGACTGATGCATATGCAAGTTGCCGCCATTCATCTAAACTAATGCTGACGTCACAGCGGCGCCGAGCATGTGCATTAATGTATATACCATATGTGGGCTTTGGTCCATCTGAGACCATCGCTCTAGTGATATATAACTATGGATTTCAATCCTGTTCACAAGTGCTGGTATATATAATACATGACACTTAGCACTGTATACATACAGCACTTGTATATATAACTGTGTATTTCAATCCTGTTCACTGGTATATATAATACATGAGACTTAGCACTGTATACATACAGCACTTGTATATATAACTATGTATTTCAATCCTGTTCACACGTGCTGGTATATATAATACATGACACTTAGCAATGTATACATACAGCACTTGTATATATAACTATGGATTTCAATACTGTTCACAAGTGCTGGTATATATGAGTATGGATCAACATGAAGATTAATACTGTTTACAAATGCTGATATATAATATGAGACATAAGGAAGTGTATAAGCGCTGTATGAACTATAATGATGGTCACAATGTCGTACACAAGTATGAACAATGCTATTGTTGCCAGGGCTATGTATGCATAAGCACGAAAGCAATTACAAACAGTTCAATTCATACATGACTACAGGAACAATAGTATTCCATGACCATTCTTTATTTCTCTGTTTAGCTGACAGTGGAAGTAAGATTGATTAGTGTGGAATGTAACAATATCATCACTCTACTCTTCACGTGTGCATATATCTAATGTGCGTGTCTAATGCACCATTCTTGCCAGTTTCGGTTTCGCCCTTGTCAAGATTGAAATATTTGCACATGTATTAAGAGCTTGAACATACGGTAAAGGTGGCGGAAGTGTAGCGAAAATCAAAAATAAATAAATATTGATCGTATATTAGTAAGCTTTAGGATGATTAAATGTGTGGCGTCCGTTGTACTGTGGTAGACAGCCGGATTTAGAATCTATGGATCCAGAGTTTGATATTCCACCGCTTCACGTATTAAATTCAGGGGCGGCGCCAGGGGGGGTTCGGGGGGTGCGAACGAACCCCCTTTTTCAGTTAATGGTGTACGATCATATGATGAAACCCATCTCAAGGAATGCTTCATATCATCATCACCAGTCGCAAAATGAGATGATTCATTTGATTGGCCACTCCATCATCCAAGCAGATATTATTACAGAGATTAAGAAATCAGGTTTTCACACTGTAATGGTGGATGAGGTAACATCAAGCAATGATGAAATTCTATCAGTTTGCTATCGCTTTGTAGACGAAGAGAAACAGATACGAGAGGAGTTCGTTGAGTTCATAGAATTACTGGCGAAGCTATCGCTAATGCCATCCTGGAGTTCCATAAAAACGTTGGTTTGGATATTCATCAGCTTCGGGGGCAGTGTTATGATGGTGCCTCAAACATGTCTAGCGAAAAGAAAGGCGTATCTGGAATCATTTCACAGCATACACCAAATGCTCCATATACCCATTGCAATGGACATATTCTTAATCTTTCCATTGCCGCTAGCTGTAAAGCTAATAACATACAGCATGTGATTGCTACCATGAAGGATGTAGCTATCTTCTTCAACTACTCTCCAAAACGGGAAAGGCTCATAGAAATGATAGCGGAAAAACGTCACGTTCACAATGCCACCACTAGAAAAGTGATAATTGGCATGTGCAAGACCCGTTGGTCGGAGCGCGATACCGCTTATGAGCATTTCTACCTGGCCCTACCATTCCTGGTAGAGTGCTTTGATATCATCAGTGGTACTCACCCGGACATGGATGATTTTGATAAGGCGATTACGGAAGGCTGGGACTCGGAATCAAAGAAAGATGCAATTGCTCACGTTAATGCTGTGACGGATTTCGGATTTATTATTGGTCTGGTGTCGCTGTATTACCTGTTGCACCCTCTTCACGGTGTTACCGTCTACATTCAGGGTCGAACAATAGACATTGTAAAAGCTTACCAGTTGATTGATGAAACCGCGTCTGATATGAAAGTGACACGTGACAACGTTGAAGAAGGTTTCAAAAAGATCTACAAATAAGCCGAACGCATCGCAGAGAAACTAAACGTTAATCCGTCTTTGCCACGCATTGCCAAATGCCAGATCCATCGTCAAAATCAGCCCGCTGATACGCCAGAAGAATATTATCGCCGTACAGTTGCCATTCCACGTCTTGACTGCATCATCAGTGAGATGGATACACGATTTAACAAACTTTCACAGAGAGTTGTGAAGCTGCTGATGCTTGTTCCTGCCATCTGTTTTACCATACATTTTGAGCTCTAGAATGCAGGAAATGCCATTTCAGAGCTTCCAGATTAAACAAATTTCAGGGGGAGCATGCCCCCTGACCCCCCTCAATGACACCCAGAGCGTCTGCACCAGAGACGTCGCGTCCCAGTCAGCATTGCCAGTGTACCCAGGAACTAACAATGCTGAAGGACGCTGTATCAAATCTTCAAGCGGAAATACTTCTTATCAAGCAGTCCAGCATTGCTTCCGAAAAGATAAGATCTGATCAAATTAAATCTTTAGCTGAATCGGCGAACTTGACTAAACAAGAAATAATGTCTTGCAAGGATAGCATTATTAGTGAGTTGTGTAACCTGAAACAATATATTCACAATGGAATGATGAGTAACTTCGGTAGTGTGAACTCTCAAATATCTGCCACCATCGACAGAGTTATTTCTACTTAAGTTAAACTTATTTAAACTCAGGACGTGTCTGTATTGTGAATCGTGTGGATTGTCCTCGTGACTATGCGTATGCAGACCTAGGGTCACAACCCATTCCACAGTTACCAGAAGATGTTAATAGTTTCGGAAACCTCCCACTACCGGTGGATAAAACAAATCAAACACTTACTTCCAATACCTGTATTGACGGTATTGCTGACTTCTTATCTGGATGTGTTGACAAACCTATCAATTCCAAACACATCGATGCAAGTAGCAACTCTACATATGTAGACAGTCAGCTTAGTGCGTCTGTTGTGATTGTAAAAGCAGATGCATCTGTGCAGTGCGATATTCTCAACAACGTTAGTTGTGCAAAACAAAGTGATGTCGCCAGTATTCTGACAAGTGATCGTACTCGTTCACATTGTATGCACCCACCCACCAGGATGCATGCAAAGGTTCAGCGAAATGCATCGAGAAAACACAAAGTGACATTTGCACAGATCATTGCTGACATTGGGACCCCCAATGATCCCAGGAGAAATGGAATCCCCGTGCATATATCATCACGTCATACTCAAAATCTGGATCTACAGTATTCGGACGAATTCTGTGTCTCTAAGAAAAGACCTAAACGGTTCTTTATTAGTGGGTATAAGGATTCTATCACGGAATCCCAGATTGCCGCCTATGTTAATTGGAGGGGCCCCAGAGTGACTTTTGTTACAATTTTTCCCTCACGCAAATCTTCGGGATTTGTTATTGTTCGTCTCAATCTTGAGGCCGATGAAAACTGTCATCTAGTAGAACACCCAGGATTCTGGCCCGACAACGTGTATTGCAAACCGTGGCTCTCCAGTGGTGTGTTGCAGAGACGTCGATCCAATCACATGCGTCCGACCTACAAGTCGCACGATTGGACAAGTTCGAGAACTGCGGATACTGCGAGTATAGATCATACTATAACTATAACATGTATTCTCAACTAAGTAGCATTGACTAAGTGCACACTATTTAGTACAAAGTTCTTTAGTGCTTCCATTAACACATGTATTTCATATTTTGTTTCATGGACTTAAACATATTATCATGGAATGTATCAGGGTTGATGTCTAGTTGTAGTTATCTGTACGACACTTTAAATCAAAATTCTGTTGATTTTTGTGGAATAGCTGAACATTGGTTATACAACAGAAACATATCGATCTTAAAGTCAGTAAACAGCAATTACAATGCTTACGGTGTATGTGACAATAGCTTAGAACTACCCAGTAATAGACGTGTGGGTAAAGGCGGAGTTGGTTTACTATGGCACACTAAACATAACAATTATGTGACACCATTAAACATTGATGACGACAGAATAATAGGTATACAATTTAATTATGATCAGTATAATTGTATGTACATATTTCAAATATATTTGCCATGTAAAAATCATTGTATAAAATAGTATAGAGATTATGTTGATAGACTGTACAACATATGGAGTTACTACTCTGAGAGTGGCACCGTGGTAATGATGGGCGATTTTAACACTGATTTTACAAGGAATAACCCAGATGCTAGAGGTGTATACCTAGAGCACTTTATCTCTGAAACAAACCTTATTGCAGTAAATACACTTGATATGTGCATAGGGGCCTCGCACACGTTCGTCTCATATGATGACCAATATGAAACTCTCATTGACTATGTAATGATTCCAGTTGAAAAATTGTACTGTGTACAGTATGTGGAAATAGTTGATGACAATTGTTTGAATGTTTCAAGGCATAGACCAATTATTTGTAAAATGCATCTTGTAATTTTAGAGGAACCCTTCCAATGCATAAACGACGTAAACAATAATAATATAGTCTTCATCAACTGGAACCGGGTAAAGGAAGATGAACTGATTAAATATGCGAACCTTGTAGACAATTCACAGACGTTGCTAAGCACGAGCACAGCGCGTATGAATAATAGTGAAAACGTCGACAACGCGTATATTAATATTATAGACACAGTAACATCGACCTCTAAGAAGTGTTTTAAGCAGCCAACGTTTAAACATTTTCTTAAGCCTTATTGGTCCAACCAGCTGTCTGCGCTCCATAAGCATATGAAACAACTCCGTCGAAAGTGGATTGTAGATGGAAGGCCCCGTTTATATTCATCCGAATCATACGTAAACTATAAAAATTCGAAACGCGATTTCCGGCATTGTCAACGATATCATGTCTTAAAATATATGTCAGAGCAAGACGAAGAAATAGACAAAACCGCAGAGTTTGATAATCAAAGATTCTGGAGAATAGTCAAAAAACGACGAAAAAATACTTCAAACAGTGCAGGGTCTGAAATAAAGTTTAATGGATATGTATATAAAGATCCAAAATCAATTACAGATCAGTGGAAGATATACTTCACAAATCTATACTCGCCGTTAGAAGATGAGAGCTTTGACTCGCAATGGAAAAATAAAGTTGAATCGCGATTACTGCTATACACTCCTGAATTACATATAGATGATGAATGTTCAACTCTAGTCACTGAAGAAAACGTTGTTAAAGCAATTAAGTCTTGTAAAAAAGGCAAGAGTTGTGGACATGACCAAATTTATTACGAACATCTAATGTATGGTGGCAAATTACTCGTACGTGCCATAGCACAACTATATAATGCGATGTTGAACTTAATATATATTCCTTATGAGATGAATAAAAGTGTCATAATTACTATACATAAAGGTGGGAAAAAAAGAAAAGATGAACCAAATAATTATCGGGCAATTTCTCTCACATCTTGCTTGCTTAAAGTGTATGAACATATACTTTTAGAAAGGTGTGAATCAAATATATTATCGACCTTAAGCTGTCAACAAGGCGGTTTCCAAAAAGAACTAGGTTGTACCATGACGTCCTTTGTACTAAAAGAGAGCATCCTCTTTGGAAAAGAAAATAGAAGTAAGGTATATGTCTGCTATATAGACGCCCGTCAAGCGTTTGATATCGTATGGCATGATGGCCTTTTATATAAGTTGTTAGATTCTGGAATTGATCGACACTCATTTGGTTCATTCCTTCAAATGTACAAATCTATGCGAAGTTGTGTGCGCAACCGCAATTTTATTTCTGACTGGTTTGACGTCACACAGGGCACGCGTTAAGGAGGCAAAAGTTCACCATTACTTTATCTGTTATTCATAAATGGTTTAATTCGCAAACTTGAGAACAGTGATTTAGGTATTTGTGTTTATAATATGAATATAAACAGCCCTACAGTAGCAGACGACATGTTGTTAGTGTCATTTTCTAAAAAAGGACTGGAAAATATGCTGTCAATATGTTATGACTACTCGAGGAAATGGCGGTATCTGTATAATCCATCGAAATGTGCCATTATTGTATTTAATGAATCCAAATCCGATTACCTTAAACACTCAAGGACTTTTCACTTTGGTCCACAGATTATTGAGGAAGTAGAACAATATGTACACCTAGGGGTGATCTGCGATAAGTATATGACTGTGTGCGACTCTATGCGCGATGCAAATACAAAACTAAGAGGAAGTCTTCTTAGTATAATGAACAATGGAATATCCCAGAATGCTATACGTCCCGTCTCTTGGGCAACTATATACAAATCGGTAGTGGTAACAAAGGCACTTTTTGGCAGCGAATTGTGGAATTATATGTTCAGATCCAGTTTATTGCAACTAGAAAGAAGTCATCGATTCTGTATTAAACTGGTCCAAAACTTACCGCCATTTGCTAATACAGACATAGCTCTTAGTTGTCTGGGAATCTCTCCAATAGAGACGATGATTGATTATAGGAAACTTATATTCCTGGGTCAGCTATGCAGATTACCTTGTCATTATCTGTCCAAACGGATGTTTATAATGCGCCTGTTTCACTATGGCAATGATGAAAGGCAGCTACATGGTTTTATTCCAGACATCTACAGACTTCTTCTCAAATATAATCTGAAACCGTATTTGTCAAATTATGTCAGTGATGCACTGTTTCCAACAAAATTTCAATTCTTTGGAAGCAACTTTTCGAAGCTGAACATAATGAAAGGATGTCTAGGGTAACTATACGTTTTCCAGAAATAAATGCTGAAAACACATTCAACGTTAATAAACCATGTGAGCTGTGGTTACTAGGCAGACAATTCCCAAAATTAAAATCTAAATGTTATACTGCTGTTTCAACTATAAACAAATTATTTTGTTTTAGCAAGAGTGAAACTTGTCCTAAATGTGACATGTTTGTTAATACTAGCAAACTACACATAATATACTCATGTCCGAAAACTGAGCATCTCAGAACTGCCCTATGGACAACTGTTTTTGATCAAGCAGGAATAAACATGTATTTACGGTTCATCTCAAAGGATCCTATTACACAATCTGTGATTTGCTGTCGAATATGTTACGATGATGAGACTTGAGCGAACGCACGCGCGCCGCCGTGACACCAATATCCAAATACAGAATGTGATATAGAGATACATTGTGTATCGTGGTAGAGCCGAGGTGTGCGAGGGGTAGCTGAAGGCAGTAACACGTGAATAGAAGCAGAACTCGCTAACTAATGTAGCGTACATTGGCGACAGATAAAATATGTCTTGCCTTTTTGCAAAGCGGCAAATGACAAGGAGAAACCCCCGAAACCATTATTCGAGGTAATACATATCTGTGTACACTAGAATTGTTTATTTAAAAAAAAAAAGTTAGCTTGTAAACTGTATAATGAGCAGTCATTGGTGATGGGAATTCGTCATGGGTTCATCTCATATACTCTACATTATTCTATTCTAGTGTAGGGCTGTGTTCTGAAACAGTTCGTCAACTTACGATTTTTAATATTTGAGTTCCTGTTTACACCTTATGTTTCTTTCGGTAAGGTGTACGATCGTGATCCGATATTATAGTTAATTCAATGTTCGATTTTGTTATGCGACGCTGGAAATTCTTGTCACAATGTTACATATCTGCTATATTGTTCGTCGTGTTCTTTGTTTTTGTAATTACATGTATATAGTTTAATTACATGATATCACACTGTTTGTTCGTATTCGGTAATAGTTGTAATATTGTAAATGTATCTGTATTATACATGTATGTGATAGCTCTCCTATAATGGAGGATAATAAAGAATCTATCTATCTCTGTTTTACCATGCATTTTGAGCTCTAGAATGCAGGAAATGCCATTTCAGAGCTTCCAGATTAAAAATTGTTTTTTTTTTGGGGGGGGGGGCTGTTTTGAAAAATAATCATTCAGTAGAAAAAGCACGTCTCGGAACTTATTAGTATGCCCATATTTGGGTAATACGGGAAGTATGTAGTAACTCAAACACGTGATCAAAATAGTTTCATTCATACTACCATATAGCAGACCGCCATTTTACAAAGTTGGAATGAACATAAATGATCATAAATATATAATGTGGACATTTGGACCATTTTTTTCAGATAAAGGGGTGGGGTCATTTTACATAGATCTTGATATTCAGGTAAGCATCTTTCATCAGCAGTTTACTCACCACTTACCTTGACAGTTATAGTCTGCTAGTGATATCGCAACCGTAACTCACATAGTTTGTTTCCAATCACAAAAACAGTATGTCTCACAAACATTTCATGATATATCCAGGTATACAATGACATAGTAGTCTTGTACCCAGGACAGACGGATCTGTAGACCAGAATTTGTGGAACCTATGCTCGGCGTAAATCCCACATACAATGACCAATATAAAATGTTAATTGCACGTGAGTAAATTATTATTTTCTTAAGTCGTGAAAACAACTTTCAAAAAACTCTTATTGACAGTTTTAGCTTCGTCACGTGACCTTACTGCTCAATACAACAAACATGAGAGTCTTGAATAAAAGGTCAATTGGGAAATAAACATAGGAGATATATAAATATAGATCGCGGTATGTCAAAACCCACGGTATGTCAAGAACGATTGTTCAGATATCGTTTAAAATTTGTAAACATGTGTCAGATGGTTGTGGTCGACGCATATCGTTTATTTCTGATTTTGCATAGGTATATGACTGATGACAATAATTTACTAAACAAAATTTACGTAAAGTGCTATATAAGCTTTTACTGACTCTATATAGAATGAATGATTAAAGTAAATAAGATACCGATCAATTTCTTATAGTTTCGGTATTGTATGTTGTGGACGATGCGGTACGGAAAATGTACGGGGTTAATTACTATCAGCGCATTTTGGCGACAGAAAGACCTTGGTACATTCGCCAAATATTTGTTGCTGTATTTCTAACATGTTGCGCTCTATTTGTTCGAAAACAGTGTCTGTCGCAAGAGTTGCGACAAGGAGCAATCTTCTTAAACACAAACCAGGTGTGTATTTACGTATACATGTAAAATAATGTGATACGTGTGGCCAGATACTGTAAAAATCGGTGGGTGGGGTAATTCTTCCGGTGCAATGTCAAGATAGTTTACAATTCTTATTCAGCACAAATTATGTAGATCACAACAAATACTCACTTATCAATATCCTGTTTTGTATATATTAATCAAACTGAGAAAGATCTATTTTGAACACAAAACTTTCGAACTATTTAATAATTTACGACACCCATGTCCATGGTCACATAGTCCGTCCACAGGCACCAGACACAAATTTTTTTTTTTGGCCTATGGTCATATAGTAAGTAATATATAATAAAGGCAACCAACGAAATTGAAACATGCATGCAGAAACATCGACGAGAAACTAGGTAAAAACGACCAGATCACTGATTTGCCCTCGTGGTCCCGACCGGAAGACCTTATTCTATCAACAAATACTTTTTATTTCATGGAGATCGGTCAAATAACACCAGAATGGCACATTGTTTCATCGTGAACAGCAGGGCATGAAATGTTGTCGTTTTGGCTGGGTGTTCGGTTTTTGATTTGGCGGAATGTTTTCTCGACGTTTTACCCAGTGTAATACTCATAACATCTAAAAATCACTCATACTTCGTTAAATGGAATCTTTCTCTCGCGAATCATGTTGTTTGCAGCCTCGGCGTGCAGATCCAACAGCAATACAGGAATCAAATACAAAACAAAAGTAAAATTCAATAATTGTTCCATTTTGGATAAGATCCGCGGTGAATATACAGCGGCATTTCATTGGCTGCTGTTTATATATGTATTTACATGTTTCATTTTTGACCAATGAGAAAAAAGCATTCATTCACATCGTATGTTGCCAAAAACCGATCGCCCAGCCAAAACGACAACTTTTCGTTTCCTGCTGTTCCCGATGAAACAATGCGCCGTTCAGGTGTTATTTGATCGATCTCGATGAAATAAAAAGTATTTGTTGATAGAAAAAGGTCTTCCGGTCGGGACCACGAGGGCAAATCAGTGATCTGGTCGTTTTTACCTAGTTTCTCGTCGATGTTTCTGCATGCATGTTTCAATTTCGTTGGTTGCCTTTATTATATATTACTTACTATATGACCATAGGCCAAAAATAAAAAAAAAATTGTGTCTGGTGCCTGTGAGTCCGTCAGTAACATGGAATGGTGTCCTAAATTCTCGTGGTAGTGTTTTATCAAAATCTAGAGAATTCCATATTCTCAATGTTATATGGGGACTGTTTTGTACTCGGGAATTTAACACTTGTGCCTGTGGTCACATCTTAACTGTTTACTCGATCATAATCGCTAGTGCTCTAAGATCAACTGCGTCCGCCGAAATGTGAACAAGGTTGACAAGTTATCAGTACTGTGAAAGGAGCATGTATTTGAAAGACGAGGGAAAACTGGGTTCATGAACGAATCACTTTTGAGATCATATGACCTTGAGGCTTGACAAATTTATAATGAAATTAAGACTTTATTATGGGGATATCGCTATGTATTAGGAAACTTCTAGTGGATAACTTGACATTTGCGATCTTTTTGGAGTGTTACCAACTCATTTGCAGATAGACTGTGATAGACAGTCGTATTATCATCTTGCAAAGATACAGATTTTCAAGTCTTTGGAACTGATGTTTTGCGGGATGTCGTTCATATAGGCTAGGAATAGCAGGGTCCAAGTGTGGAACTGCAGAAGGGATGGCTTCTTCTAAGTTCTTAAATGATTACCATTATGGTCCATTAATATGTCTAGAAATCACTTACTCCACCTTAATGTTTGACCCAGAGTTCGACATTAGGGCACGTCCAATGGATATGTCTAGTAAGAAATTTCAATCGGTAGATTTTGCCAGATGGTTGCCCGATCGGTCGTGTTGATATTTTGATAAAATTGTAGCATTAAATTTCAATAATTGCCTACCGGACGCGGTTATGGGTAGATCTAATTTGAATTAATTCGGAAGCTTAAACGTTTGCGTCTCTGTAACAAATTTGTCCATACACATGTGCAGCCATTTTATAAATCTTGGAAATCCTCATCTATTATTAGACATGACCTAAATAAATTATCTAAATTTCTGAAATGTCGTAAAACTGCTGTGTATTATTATTCAAATGTCATAATCATAATATTTGAAACAGAAATATTTTATTTCAGCAGGGTGTTTAGACTGACAGATTGTTGATTTAATCATAGAAATAAAGATGTTCCTCCTTTAATACTAGTGTCTGGCTTCCCAAATATTACGACAATTGAACGAGAATACAGTACGGTTTGTGGTGTGTTTATGAAAACAAAGTCTGCTAAAGCAGACATTGACAATGAGCCTATTAAACTTTGGCTTCGGCTCTGATTTATGAAAATGAGCCCCCTTCAATTGGTAAGAGAAAGAAAGAGGCATCAGCAAAATACAAACTAAACCGTAAACGTATAACAAACTAAATCTAAACGAATGACCAAATGCATTAACATCATAACATGTAGCATTATCGTAGTTTAAAAGTACGGTCTAGTTGATCTCCGGTCCGGGCTAGTCACAAATGCATTGACATGTAGCATTATTGTAGTTTAAAAGTACGGTCTAGTTGATCTCCGGTCCGGGCTAGTCACAAATGCATTGACATGTAGCATTATTGTAGTTTAAAAGTACGGTCTAGTTGATCTCCGGTCCAGGCTAGTCACAAATGCATTGACATGTAGCATTATTGTAGTTTAAAAGTATGGTCTAGTTGATCTCCGTTCCGGGCTAGTCACAAATGCATTGACATGTAGCATTATTGTAGTTTAAAAGTACGGTCTAGTTGATCTCCGGTCCGGGCTAGTCACAAATGCATTGACATGTAGCATTATTGTAGTTTAAAAGTATGGTCTAGTTGATCTCAGGTCCGGGCTAGTCACAAGTTACTGGTCCGACTGGTCTAGTGATTAAAAAATTTAATGTGGAACCCTGGATGCCCTCTGACTCCATAATCATGCAGTAGTACTTTCTGGTGATTGATCTTATCGAAAGCCTTACTGAAATCTAATTGGATGAGATCTACTTATTGCTTATTGTATACTGAGGTAACCATGCCATTGACTAGCATTACTAGTAATTGGGTGACACACAACCTGTTTTCCCCCAGTTCAGTTAATTGATTAATCACTAGAAAGTTCACCAGAAATATACAGCCATTTGAACATTCTGAAATGTGACTACACAAGTCTTGTCCATGTTTCATGCCCATATTGGAATTTAAGCAAACTTGCCAAGGCGTATCAATAATTCCTATGCAGATTGCTCATGATGTCTAGTGCATATATATTACAATTTACATGTATGTATAATCCTGTTTCAGACTTTCAGTTGGATGATGTTTTACAGTTTAGCAAATGGAACGGTTGCTTTGTGGGCTTCACCTCCAGTATTGTATTTTCAGTGATTGGCTTGGCAGCTAACTATTCGGTACCTGCTGAACATTATGAAGTTGATATTTCTGCACTGAATCAGCAGGCAATGGTGGAGGTATTGCAAGATGAGAACTTCACAGCGTACGATCTCCGGGAGATGGTCAATAATGTTCAGGTGAGAAGTACATATTCTACATCGGGGTGGGGGTTGAAATCGTATGTCCGACAAGTCCAATTTGTCAGACGGACAAGTGGAATTGTGCAACTAAGTTGTCCGTGGACAAGTACATGTAGATAGAATGTTGGTATAAATCAAAGGAACTACTCTGAGAAAACATAATTTCAGTGTATGCATGCTTACAATATACTACATAAATAAATTCTGTTTAAACTAACAAATTAGTTGGTTAGTTAGGAAAGTTGGAAATGTAAACATTCCACCATGATGGTTATGTATAAACCATTTACCAAACCTAGCTATGTCAGCAGACAGTGTTCAATCCGCGGCACAGACAATTTGTCAAGTGTTTTATGTTACGAATGTTTACAAATTACTCGATTCAGCAACTGATCGTTTTTGATCAAGGCGACCTCGCCCTGCAACTTCAAAGTATCAAAAATGTCAATAGAAAGCAAGATAACGGTAAAATCCAGAGACAAACTATGACCAAAAAACCCCTAACAACGAAAACGTGGGTTTGTTGATTTCTGGATTACAAAGTTTCTGTGGATGCAATTAGACCATTCTGATCAAGATACATGTTGCATATGCACAAAGTACATTAAATTAGCAGACAAAACGTCCAGCTTAAAAACTTTTATTTATCTCATAACTTTACTTCCACATATTCAGTTTTTGTCCGCCTCCATGGTCGAGTTGTTACGGTTGCTGACTTGTATACCACTATAAACTATCATCACTGATAGTCACGGGGATCACTGATAGTCACAGGTTCGAGCCCCGCTCAGGCCGTGTTTCTTTATATGAAAAAGTTGGCTGTTTCTTTCGGATATTGTTGTTGGGTAAATTGCCTGCCGGCGATATAGCCCAACATGGTGCTGATGATGGCATAAGACACCAATAAACAAATAAACATTGTATTCAGTTTCATACAGCCATCAAATATTTTCTTATATGTACACATATGTAATAACATCTGGAAGGATTCTGATTGGTTGAGAGAATAATCCTTATAATTTGGAAATTAAACTTTAAAAGTACAAATGTATGCATATTTCTATTTGAATTGGTACATTACGTTAATGGTAAGCAAGCTACGATTTAAAAGAAGTCTTGACGCAATTATGACGCTGTTTAAAACATGAATATAACACTACTTTGCGTAGTGACATCATGACAATTTATTGACGTCATGACAACTTGTGTTGGAACTTGCTGCCAACATGAAGGTAGCAACATTATTTATTAAAACAAATGCGCAAAATTCCAAAACTCGTTTCATAAAATTTGATATGAAATCAACACTCGTGTAGGCATATGTGGGCAAGAAAGTTGAAAGGAGAGACACATTTAAAATAGCACATCAAATAGCTACCAAGCATATTCTATGTATGTCAGAACCTGAAAGTCCACTTTGGAACTTTGGTCCTAATTTTCGTGACACGTAGGACAAGTCAATTTCTGATGTCTGATATGGAGATTTCAACACCCCTGTACATGCCTCAGCACCCTGTACATGCCTCAGCCCCCTGTACATGCCTCAGCCCCCTGTACACGCATCAGCCCCCTGTACACGCATCAGCCCCCTGTACTTAGGCAAAGCATTTAAATTCCACATGCCTCTTCTCTCCCTCGTAGCGATGGATTCCATCAGGAATGGGGTCTCGAGAGTGATTAGTATAAGTTATAAGAACTTGTTTCACAATCGAGCTAAAAAAGTAAAATAAATTTGTATAAACTAAAACTGATCAGCCCCCTGTACATGCATGCATCAGCCCCCTGTACATGCATCAGCCCCCGGTACATGCATCAGCCCCATTAAGATATACAGCGCTATCTCAATAATTTAAGAAATCATTAAATCTGTATAAAAACTGCGGAGATCAAGGAATACATTCACTTTTGTGTAAATGCATCTGAATTCTAGTGAAAGAAGCATTACATGTATTTTGCCCTGTAAACATGTTACTTTTACATTGATTTTACATTGACCAATTCTCTGCGAAATTGGTGTTAATGAAGCATAATCAAGCGCTTGAATTGTTTTCTGGGGAAGGCCTTGTACACATACTATAAAGTAAACATTTTACAACCGACTAATCACCATATATTGTAATTACTTCATTTATTCCACTTTTATTTCTCGACAGATGCCACACTGGGTGTGGAGGTATACATGTTTTTCAAATGCAATTTCTTCTACAGACACTGAGCAAGATCCAAACACTTTCAAATGCTTTCTGTCAATTCAATTCAAACCCTTATAATTATTAAATTTTATTGTTTTTACAAACCAAATAACAATAGCATTATATTTATTTACCGACAAAAATAGACTCGAGATTTTACTAACTGGTTCCATTGTAATATCTACGTGTTTGTAACCCTGATTTCCTGGTTTTGTTGCACGTCCGTGTTTTTTTGAATGAAATGATGGTTACGGCTTTCCCTTCACTGCTGCTGGTTCGAATCCCACTGCGGATGTTCAATTATTTCATGAGAGGAATCTATCCAATTTGTTGTAGGGGGTCACTGGGTTCAAAAAGGTTGACAATGCTTCTAGACCGTCGTGTTTGGTTAATCAATGAAAGCAGACAAGTTGCCAATGGTTCTGTTTTAATCTAAGCATGGTTTCAACACTCATAAATTTGATCAACTGTTTTAGACTCGAGACATGATTCCAAGCGCGGAAGTGGTGAAAGCGATGATGTTGGTGTGTAGACGGGTTAATGACTACGCAATGGCTGTCCGCATCCTAGAGGCTTTACGGGTAAGACGAATAAAACAATGTACAGTTATAGTTAACCTTTGACTGACTCACAATGGGCTGTATATGTTAGTGTTCCAGCTAGGCGGGGCTGTATATATTAGTGTTCCAGCTAGGCAGGGCTGTATATGTTAGTGTTCCAGCTAGGCAGGGCTGTATATATTACAGTGTTCCAGCTAGGCAGGGTTGTATATGTTACAGTGTTCCAGCTAGGCAGGGGCTGTATATATTACAGTGTTCCAGCTAGGCAGGGTTGTATATGTTACAGTGTTCCAGCTAGGCAGGGTTGTATATATTACAGTGTTCCAGCTAGGCAGGGTTGTATATGTTACAGTGTTCCAGCTAGGCAGGGTTGTATATGTTACAGTGTTCCAGCTAGGCAGGGGCTGTATATATTACAGTGTTCCAGCTAGGCAGGGGCTGTATATGTTAGTGTTCCAGCTAGGCAGGGGCTGTATATGTTAGTGTTCCAGCTAGGCGGGGCTGTATATATTAGTGTTCCAGCTAGGCAGGTGCTGTATATGTTAGTGTTCCAGCTAGGCGGGGCTGTATATATTAGTATTCCAGCTAGGCGGGGCTGTATATGTTAGTGTTCCAGCTAGGCGGGGCTGTATATATTACAGTGTTCCAGCTAGGCAGGGGCTGTATATATTAGTGTTCCAGCTAGGCAGGGTTGTATATATTACAGTGTTCCAGCTAGGCAGGGCTGTATATGTTAGTGTTCCAGCTAGGCGGGGCTGTATATATAGTGTTCCAGCTAGGCAGGGCTGTATATATTACAGTGTTCCAGCTAGGCAGGGCTGTATATATTACAGTGTTCCAGCTAGGCAGGGCTGTATATGTTACAGTGTTCCAGCTAGGCAGGGCTGTATATGTTACAGTGTTCCAGCTAGGCAGGGCTGTATATGTTACAGTGTTCCAGCTAGGCAGGGTTGTATATATTACAGTGTTCCAGCTAGGCAGGGGCTGTATATGTTACAGTGTTCCAGCTAGGCAGGGTTGTATATATTACAGTGTTCCAGCTAGGCAGGGGCTGTATATGTTACAGTGTTCCAGCTAGGCAGGGCTGTATATGTTAGTGTTCCAGCTAGGCAGGGGCTGTATATGTTAGTGTTCCAGCTAGGCGGGGCTGTATATGTTAGTGTTCCAGCTAGGCGGGCTGTATATATTAGTGTTCCAGCTAGGCAGGGGCTGTATATGTTAGTGTTCCAGCTAGGCGGGGCTGTATATGTTAGTGTTCCAGCTAGGCAGGGCTGTATATGTTACAGTATTCCAGCTAGTCAGGGCTGTATATGTTACAGTGTTCCAGCTAGGCAGGGCTGTATATGTTACAGTGTTCCAGCTAGGCAGGGTTGTATATATTACAGTGTTCCAGCTAGGCAGGGGCTGTATATATTAGTGTTCCAGCTAGGCAGGGCTGTATATGTTAGTGTTCCAGCTAGGCAGGGTTGTATATATTACAGTGTTCCAGCTAGGCGGGGCTGTATATGTTAGTGTTCCAGTTAGGCAGGGTTGTATATATTACAGTGTTCCAGCTAGGCAGGGGCTGTATATGTTAGTGTTCCAGCTAGGCGGGGCTGTATATATTACAGTGTTCCAGCTAGGCAGGGCTGTATATATTAGTGTTCCAGCTAGGCGGGGCTGTATATATTACAGTGTTCCAGCTAGGCGGGGCTGTATATATTACAGTGTTCCAGCTAGGCGGGGCTGTATATGTTAGTGTTCCAGCTAGGCAGAGGCTGTATATATTACAGTGTTCCAGCTAGGCGGGACTGTATATATTACAGTGTTCCAGCTAGGCAGGGGCTGTATATATTAGTGTTCCAGCTAGGCAGGGTTGTATATATTACAGTGTTCCAGCTAGGCAGGGGCTGTATATGTTAGTGTTCCAGCTAGGCGGGGCTGTATATATTACAGTGTTCCAGCTAGGCGGGGCTGTATATATTACAGTGTTCCAGCTAGGCAGGGTTGTATATATTACAGTGTTCCAGCTAGGCAGGGCTGTATATGTTACAGTGTTCCAGCTAGGCAGGGCTGTATATATTACAGTGTTCCAGCTAGGCAGGGGCTGTATATATTACAGTGTTCCAGCTAGGCGGGGCTGTATATATTACAGTGTTCCAGCTAGGCAGGGTTGTATATATTACAGTGTTCCAGCTAGGCAGGGCTGTATATGTTACAGTGTTCCAGCTAGGCAGGGCTGTATATATTACAGTGTTCCAGCTAGGCAGGGGCTGTATATATTACAGTGTTCCAGCTAGGCATGGCTGTATATATTACAGTGTTCCAGCTAGGCAGGGGCTGTATATATTACAGTGTTCCAGCTAGGCAGGGCTGTATATGTTAGTGTTCCAGCTAGGCAGGGCTGTATATGTTAGTGTTCCAGCTAGCCGGGGCTGTATGTGTTAGTGTTCCAGCTAGGCGGGGCTGTATATGTTACAGTGTTCCAGCTAGGCAGGGCTGTATATATTAGTGTTCCAGCTAGGCAGGGGCTGTATATATTAGTGTTCCAGCTAGGCGGGGCTGTATATGTTACAGTGTTCCAGCTAGGCAGGGGCTGTATATGTTACAGTGTTCCAGCTAGGCAGGGGCTGTATATGTTAGTGTTCCAGCTAGGCGGGGCTGTATATATTACAGTGTTCCAGCTAGGCAGGGCTGTATATATTAGTGTTCCAGCTAGGCGGGGCTGTATATATTACAGTGTTCCAGCTAGGCAGGGCTGTATATGTTACAGTGTTCCAGCTAGGCATGGCTGTATATATTACAGTGTTCCAGCTAGGCAGGGTTGTATATATTAGTGTTCCAGCTAGGCAGGGGCTGTATATGTTAGTGTTCCAGCTAGGCAGGGTTGTATATATTACAGTGTTCCAGCTAGGCGGGGCTGTATATGTTAGTGTTCCAGCTAGGCGGGGCTGTATATATTAGTGTTCCAGCTAGGCAGGGGCTGTATATGTTAGTGTTCCAGCTAGGCAGGGTTGTATATATTACAGTGTTCCAGCTAGGCGGGGCTGTATATGTTAGTGTTCCAGCTAGGCAGGGTTGTATATATTACAGTGTTCCAGCTAGGCAGGGCTGTATATATTACAGTGTTCCAGCTAGGCAGGGCTGTATATATTAGTGTTCCAGCTAGGCAGGGCTGTATATAATAGTGTTCCAGCTAGGCGGGGCTGTATATATTACAGTGTTCCAGCTAGGCAGGGGCTGTATATATTAGTGTTCCAGCTAGGCAGGGGCTGTATATGTTAGTGTTCCAGCTAGGCAGGGTTGTATATATTACAGTGTTCCAGCTAGGCAGGGGCTGTATATGTTAGTGTTCCAGCTAGGCAGGGTTGTATATATTACAGTGTTCCAGCTAGGCAGGGGCTGTATATGTTAGTGTTCCAGCTAGGCAGGGCTGTATATATTACAGTGTTCCAGCTAGGCAGGGGCTGTATATATTACAGTGTTCCAGCTAGGCAGGGCTGTATATGTTACAGTGTTCCAGCTAGGCAGGGGCTGTATATATTAGTGTTCCAGCTAGGCAGGGCTGTATATATTAGTGTTACAGTGTTCCAGCTAGGCAGGGGCTGTATATGTTAGTGTTCCAGCTAGGCAGGGGCTGTATATATTAGTGTTCCAGCTACGCATGGGCTGTATATGTTACAGTGTTCCAGTTAGGCAGGGGCTGTATATGTTAGTGTTCCAGCTAGGCAGGGGCTGTATATATTACAGTGTTCCAGCTAGGCAGGGGCTGTATATATTACAGTGTTCCAGCTAGGCAGGGTTGTATATATTACAGTGTTCCAGCTAGGCAGGGTTGTATATGTTACAATGTTCCAGCTAGGCAGGGCTGTATATATTACAGTGTTCCAGCTAGGCAGGGGCTGTATATGTTAGTGTTCCAGCTAGGCAGGGCTGTATATATTACAGTGTTCCAGCTAGGCAGGGTTGTATATATTACAGTGTTCCAGCTAGGCAGGGCTGTATATGTTAGTGTTCCAGCTTGGCAGGGGCTGTATATATTAGTGTTCCAGCTAGGCAGGGTTGTATATATTACAGTGTTCCAGCTAGGCAGGGCTGTATTTATTAGTGTTCCAGCTAGGCAGGGTTGTATATATTACAGTGTTCCAGCTTGGCAGGGGCTGTATATATTAGTGTTCCAGCTAGGCAGAGTTGTATATATTACAGTGTTCCAGCTAGGCAGGGCTGTATATGTTAGTGTTCCAGCTAGGCAGGGCTGTATATGATAGTGTTCCAGCTAGGCAGGGTTGTATATATTACAGTGTTCCAGCTAGGCAGGGCTGTATATGTTAGTGTTCCAGCTAGGCAGGGCTGTATATGATAGTGTTCCAGCTAGGCAGGGCTGTATATATTACAGTGTTCCAGCTAGGCAGGGTTGTATATATTACAGTGTTCCAGCTAGGCAGGGCTGTATATGTTAGTGTTCCAGCTAGGCAGGGCTGTATATGTTACAGTGTTCCAGCTAGGCAGGGCTGTATATGTTACAGTGTTCCAGCTAGGCAGGGTTGTATATATTACAGTGTTCCAGCTAGGCAGGGGCTGTATATGTTACAGTGTTCCAGCTAGGCAGGGTTGTATATATTACAGTGTTCCAGCTAGGCAGGGGCTGTATATGTTACAGTGTTCCAGCTAGGCAGGGCTGTATATGTTAGTGTTCCAGCTAGGCAGGGGCTGTATATGTTAGTGTTCCAGCTAGGCGGGGCTGTATATGTTAGTGTTCCAGCTAGGCGGGCTGTATATATTAGTGTTCCAGCTAGGCAGGGGCTGTATATGTTAGTGTTCCAGCTAGGCGGGGCTGTATATGTTAGTTTTCCAGCTAGGCAGGGCTGTATATGTTACAGTATTCCAGCTAGTCAGGGCTGTATATGTTACAGTGTTCCAGCTAGGCAGGGCTGTATATGTTACAGTGTTCCAGCTAGGCAGGGTTGTATATATTACAGTGTTCCAGCTAGGCAGGGGCTGTATATATTAGTGTTCCAGCTAGGCAGGGGCTGTATATGTTAGTGTTCCAGCTAGGCAGGGTTGTATATATTACAGTGTTCCAGCTAGGCGGGGCTGTATATGTTAGTGTTCCAGCTAGGCAGGGTTGTATATATTACAGTGTTCCAGCTAGGCAGGGGCTGTATATGTTAGTGTTCCAGCTAGGCGGGGCTGTATATATTACAGTGTTCCAGCTAGGCAGGGCTGTATATATTAGTGTTCCAGCTAGGCGGGGCTGTATATATTACAGTGTTCCAGCTAGGCGGGGCTGTATATATTACAGTGTTCCAGCTAGGCGGGGCTGTATATGTTAGTGTTCCAGCTAGGCAGAGGCTGTATATATTACAGTGTTCCAGCTAGGCGGGACTGTATATATTACAGTGTTCCAGCTAGGCAGGGGCTGTATATATTAGTGTTCCAGCTAGGCAGGGTTGTATATATTACAGTGTTCCAGCTAGGCAGGGGCTGTATATGTTAGTGTTCCAGCTAGGCGGGGCTGTATATATTACAGTGTTCCAGCTAGGCGGGGCTGTATATATTACAGTGTTCCAGCTAGGCAGGGCTGTATATATTAGTGTTCCAGCTAGGCAGGGCTGTATATATTACAGTGTTCCAGCTAGGCAGGGCTGTATATATTACAGTGTTCCAGCTAGGCAGGGGCTGTATATATTACAGTGTTCCAGCTAGGCAGGGCTGTATATATTACAGTGTTCCAGCTAGGCAGGGCTGTATATATTACAGTGTTCCAGCTAGGCAGGGGCTGTATATATTACAGTGTTCCAGCTAGGCAGGGTTGTATATATTACACCACACACAAAGTGTTCCAGCTAGGCGGGGCTGTATATTTAGTGTTCCAGCTAGGCGGGGCTGTATATATTACAGTGTTCCAGCTAGGCGGGGCTGTATATATTAGTGTTCCAGCTAGGCAGGGGCTGTATATGTTAGTGTTCCAGCTAGGCAGGGTTGTATATATTACAGTGTTCCAGCTAGGCGGGGCTGTATATGTTAGTGTTCCAGCTAGGCAGGGCTGTATATATTACAGTGTTCCAGCTAGGCAGGGGCTGTATATGTTAGTGTTCCAGCTAGGCGGGGCTGTATATATTACAGTGTTCCAGCTAGGCAGGGCTGTATATATTAGTGTTCCAGCTAGGCGGGGCTGTATATATTACAGTGTTCCAGCTAGGCAGGGGCTGTATATATTAGTGTTCCAGCTAGGCAGGGTTGTATATATTACAGTGTTCCAGCTAGGCGGGGCTGTATATATTACAGTGTTCCAGCTAGGCAGGGACTGTATATATTAGTGTTCCAGCTAGGCAGGGGCTGTATATGTTAGTGTTCCAGCTAGGCAGGGTTGTATATATTACAGTGTTCCAGCTAGGCAGGGGCTGTATATGTTAGTGTTCCAGCTAGGCAGGGTTGTATATATTACAGTGTTCCAGCTAGGCAGGGGCTGTATATGACAGTGTTCCAGCTAGGCAGGGTTGTATATATTACAGTGTTCCAGCTAGGCAGGGGCTGTATATATTACAGTGTTCCAGCTAGGCAGGGCTGTATATGTTACAGTGTTCCAGCTAGGCAGGGGCTGTATATATTACAGTGTTCCAGCTAGGCGGCGCTGTATATGTTAGTGTTCCAGCTAGGCAGAGGCTGTATATATTACAGTGTTCCAGCTAGGCAGGGCTGTATATATTACAGTGTTCCAGCTAGGCGGGGCTGTATATGTTAGTGTTCCAGCTAGGCAGAGGCTGTATATATTACAGTGTTCCAGCTAGGCGGGACTGTATATATTACAGTGTTCCAGCTAGGCGGGGCTGTATATATTACAGTGTTCCAGCTAGGCAGGGGCTGTATATATTAGTGTTCCAGCTAGGCAGGGTTGTATATATTACAGTGTTCCAGCTAGGCGGGGCTGTATATATTACAGTGTTCCAGCTAGGCAGGGACTGTATATATTAGTGTTCCAGCTAGGCAGGGGCTGTATATGTTAGTGTTCCAGCTAGGCAGGGTTGTATATATTACAGTGTTCCAGCTAGGCAGGGGCTGTATATGTTAGTGTTCCAGCTAGGCAGGGTTGTATATATTACAGTGTTCCAGCTAGGCAGGGGCTGTATATGTTAGTGTTCCAGCTAGGCAGGGCTATATTACGTGTTCCAGCTAGGCAGGGGCTGTATATATTACAGTGTTCCAGCTAGGCAGGGCTGTATATGTTACAGTGTTCCAGCTAGGCAGGGGCTGTATATATTACAGTGTTCCAGCTAGGCAGATGCTGTATATATTACAGTGTTCCAGCTAGGCAGGGCTGTATATATTAGTGTTCCAGCTAGGCGGGGCTGTATATGTTAGTGTTCCAGCTAGGCAGAGGCTGTATATATTACAGTGTTCCAGCTAGGCGGGACTGTATATATTACAGTGTTCCAGCTAGGCAGTGGCTGTATATATTAGTGTTCCAGCTTGGCAGGGTTGTATATATTACAGTATTCCAGCTAGGCAGGGGCTGTATATGTTAGTGTTCCAGCTAGGCGGGGCTGTATATATTACAGTGTTCCAGCTAGGCGGGGCTGTATATATTACAGTGTTCCAGCTAGGCAGGGTTGTATATATTACAGTGTTCCAGCTAGGCAGGGCTGTATATGTTACAGTGTTCCAGCTAGGCAGGGCTGTATATATTACAGTGTTCCAGCTAGGCAGGGGCTGTATATATTACAGTGTTCCAGCTAGGCATGGCTGTATATATTACAGTGTTCCAGCTAGGCAGGGGCTGTATATATTACAGTGTTCCAGCTAGGCAGGGCTGTATTTTGTTCCAGTATATGTTATGTTCAGCTTACGCCAGCCGGGGCTGTATGTGTTAGTGTTCCAGCTAGGCGGGGCTGTATATGTTACAGTGTTCCAGCTAGGCAGGAGGGCTGTATATATTAGTGTTCCAGCTAGGCAGGGGCTGTATATATTAGTGTTCCAGCTAGGCGGGGCTGTATATGTTACAGTGTTCCAGCTAGGCAGGGGCTGTATATGTTAGTGTTCCAGCTAGGCAGGGCTGTATATATTACAGTGTTCCAGCTAGGCAGGGGCTGTGTATATTACAGTGTTCCAGCTAGGCAGGGGCTGTATATATTACAGTTTTCCAGCTAGGCAGGGGCTGTATATATTACAGTGTTCCAGCTAGGCAGGGGCTGTATATATTAGTGTTCCAGCTAGGCAGGGCTGTATATATTACAGTGTTCCAGCTAGGCAGGGGCTGTATATATTAGTGTTCCAGCTAGGCAGGGTTGTATATATTACAGTGTTCCAGCTAGGCGGGGCTGTATATATTACAGTGTTCCAGCTAGGCAGGGACTGTATATATTAGTGTTCCAGCTAGGCAGGGGCTGTATATGTTAGTGTTCCAGCTAGGCAGGGTTGTATATATTACAGTGTTCCAGCTAGGCAGGGGCTGTATATGTTAGTGTTCCAGCTAGGCAGGGTTGTATATATTACAGTGTTCCAGCTAGGCAGGGGCTGTATATGTTAGTATTCCAGCTAGGCAGGGCTGTATATATTACAGTGTTCCAGCTAGGCAGGGGCTGTATATATTACAGTGTTCCAGCTAGGCAGGGCTGTATATGTTACAGTGTTCCAGCTAGGCAGGGGCTGTATATATTACAGTGTTCCAGCTAGGCGGCGCTGTATATGTTAGTGTTCCAGCTAGGCAGAGGCTGTATATATTACAGTGTTCCAGCTAGGCAGGGCTGTATATATTACAGTGTTCCAGCTAGGCGGGGCTGTATATGTTAGTGTTCCAGCTAGGCAGAGGCTGTATATATTACAGTGTTCCAGCTAGGCGGGACTGTATATATTACAGTGTTCCAGCTAGGCGGGGCTGTATATATTACAGTGTTCCAGCTAGGCAGGGGCTGTATATATTAGTGTTCCAGCTAGGCAGGGTTGTATATATTACAGTGTTCCAGCTAGGCGGGGCTGTATATATTACAGTGTTCCAGCTAGGCAGGGACTGTATATATTAGTGTTCCAGCTAGGCAGGGGCTGTATATGTTAGTGTTCCAGCTAGGCAGGGTTGTATATATTACAGTGTTCCAGCTAGGCAGGGGCTGTATATGTTAGTGTTCCAGCTAGGCAGGGTTGTATATATTACAGTGTTCCAGCTAGGCAGGGGCTGTATATGTTAGTGTTCCAGCTAGGCAGGGCTGTATATATTACAGTGTTCCAGCTAGGCAGGGGCTGTATATATTACAGTGTTCCAGCTAGGCAGGGCTGTATATGTTACAGTGTTCCAGCTAGGCAGGGGCTGTATATATTACAGTGTTCCAGCTAGGCAGATGCTGTATATATTACAGTGTTCCAGCTAGACAGGGCTGTATATATTACAGTGTTCCAGCTAGGCGGGGCTGTATATGTTAGTGTTCCAGCTAGGCAGAGGCTGTATATATTACAGTGTTCCAGCTAGGCGGGACTGTATATATTACAGTGTTCCAGCTAGGCAGTGGCTGTATATATTAGTGTTCCAGCTTGGCAGGGTTGTATATATTACAGTGTTCCAGCTAGGCAGGGGCTGTATATGTTAGTGTTCCAGCTAGGCGGGGCTGTATATATTACAGTGTTCCAGCTAGGCGGGGCTGTATATATTACAGTGTTCCAGCTAGGCAGGGTTGTATATATTACAGTGTTCCAGCTAGGCAGGGCTGTATATGTTACAGTGTTCCAGCTAGGCAGGGCTGTATATATTACAGTGTTCCAGCTAGGCAGGGGCTGTATATATTACAGTGTTCCAGCTAGGCATGGCTGTATATATTACAGTGTTCCAGCTAGGCAGGGGCTGTATATATTACAGTGTTCCAGCTAGGCAGGGCTGTATATGTTAGTGTTCCAGCTAGGCAGGGCTGTATATGTTAGTGTTCCAGCTAGCCGGGGCTGTATGTGTTAGTGTTCCAGCTAGGCGGGGCTGTATATGTTACAGTGTTCCAGCTAGGCAGGGCTGTATATATTAGTGTTCCAGCTAGGCAGGGGCTGTATATATTAGTGTTCCAGCTAGGCGGGGCTGTATATGTTACAGTGTTCCAGCTAGGCAGGGGCTGTATATGTTAGTGTTCCAGCTAGGCAGGGCTGTATATATTACAGTGTTCCAGCTAGGCAGGGGCTGTGTATATTACAGTGTTCCAGCTAGGCAGGGGCTGTATATATTACAGTGTTCCAGCTAGGCAGGGGCTGTATATATTACAGTGTTCCAGCTAGGCAGGGGCTGTATATATTAGTGTTCCAGCTAGGCAGGGCTGTATATATTACAGTGTTCCAGCTAGGCAGAGGCTGTATATATTACAGTGTTCCAGCTAGGCAGAGGCTGTATATATTACAGTGTTCCAGCTAGGCAGGGGCTGTATATATTACAGTGCTCCAGCTAGGCATGACATGCCCCACTTGGATTTTGAGGGGCATCGTGCTGTCCTATTTTTTCGAGCACTGCCACAGCACTTGTAGTATTTATACAACATATAGCAAAAAATCTAGGTCGAAACGACCCGCGGCCAAGAAACGGAATACTTTCTGGTATTCTCCGTTGTCGAAAACGTGAATTACACCTCTCCGTTTCTAGACGACTTTCAATTCCGGTGTAAACAATTCGTAATGTTAAAACAGAAAAAATACTTCTACTTTCCAGTTTTATTACGTTTATGCGTTAAAACATGTGCCCCGGCGGTCATGTGAGATTGGAAAATTTACACGTCCGTCGCGATTTCTATTCGTCACGGGCATCGGGCACCCGCGTAATTTCGCAGCCTGTACATGGTCCTTGTTTACGGGGGTTCATATAAATGGTCCTTGTTTACGGGAGTTCATATATATGGTCCTTGTTTATGGGGGTTCATATACATGGTCCTTGTTTACTGGGGTTCATATACCTGGTGGTCCTTGTTTACTGGGGTTCATATACCTGGTGGTCGTCGTCTACTGGGGTCCATATACCTGGTCCTTGTCTACTGGGGTCCTTGTCTACTGGGGTCCATATACCTGGTGGTCGTCGTCTACTGGGGTCCATATACCTGGTGGTCGTCGTCTACTGGGGTCCATATACCTGGTCCTTGTCTACTGGGGTCCTTGTCTACTGGGGTCCATATACCTGGTCCTTGTCTACTGATGTTCATATACCTGGTCCTTGTCTACTGATGTTCATATACCTGGTCCTTGTCTACTAGGGTCCATATACCTGGTCCTTATCTACTAGGGTCCATATACCTGGTCCTTGTCTACTGGGGTCCATATACCTGGTCCTTGTCTACTAGGGTTCATATACCTGGTCCTTGTCTACTGGGGTCCATATACCTGGTCCTTGTCTACTGGGGTCCATATACCTGGTCCTTGTCTACTGGGGTCCATATACCTGGTCCTTGTCTACTAGGGTCCATATACCTGGTCCTTGTCTACTGGGGTCCATATACCTGGTCCTTGTCTACTGGGGTCCATATACCTGGTCCTTGTCTACTGGGGTCCATATACCTGGTCCTTGTCTACTGGGGTCCATATACCTGGTCCTTGTCTACTGGGGTCCATATACCTGGTCCTTGTCTACTGGGGTCCATATACCTGGTCCTTGTCTACTGGGGTCCATATACCTGGTCCTTGTCTACAGTAACTGTTTGGATATTTATTGCAGTGCTTATCCTTCGTTGTATACAAACTTTCAGTTCAAGTGTAAAGGAAAGGAAGAGAAGGAAATATATCAGAGTTTGATGCTGTCGTTGGAACCAACATTGACCAAGCTCGGAATTCTTACCCCAGAACAGATGGGTTACGACGAGCCAGAACTTCACCTCGTCAATGTCTTTGATATTCACTAATTATATTAGAGTAAGTTTCCACTTGGTTGTAATGCAAATCTTGGATGTGTCAAGTAGGCAGGGCGTGGTTCATATCTGAAAGTGTATCAATGCAGTATGCATGACTGGGTGTTTCTCCAAGTGTATATCAGTATGCATGACTGGGTGTTTCTCCAAGTGTGTATTGGTGCAGTATGCATGACTGGGTGTTTCTCCAAGTGTATATCAGTATGCATGACTGGGTGTTTCTCCAAGTGTATATCAGTATGCATGACTGGGTGTTTCTCCAACTGTATATCAGTATGCATGACTGGGTGTTTCTCCAAGTGTGTATAGATGCAGTATGCATGACTGGGTGTTTCTCCAAGTGTATATAGATGCAGTATGCATGACTGGGTGTTTCTCCAAGTGTATATAGATGCAGTGTGCATGACTGGGTGTTTCTCCAAGTGTGTATAGATGCAGTATGCATGACTGGGTGTTTCTCCAAGTGTATATCTTGCAGTATGCATGACTAGGTGTTTCTCCAAGTGTATATCTTGCAGTATGCATGACTGGGTGTTTCTCCAATTGTATATAGATGCAGTATGCATGACTGGGTGTTTCTCCAAGTGTATATCTTGCAGTATGCATGACTGGGTGTTTCTCCAAGTGTATATCTTGCAGTATGCATGACTGGGTGTTTCTCCAAGTGTATATTGGTGCAGTATGCATGACTGGGTGTTTCTCCAATTGTATATAGATGCAGTATGCATGACTGGGTGTTTCTCCAAGTGTATATTGGTTCAGTATGCATGACTGGGTGTTTCTCCAAGTGTATATAGATGCAGTATGCATGACTGGGTGTTTCTCCAAGTGTATATTGGTGCAGTATGCATGACTGGGTGTTTCTCCAAGTGTATATTGGTGCAGTATGCATGATTGGGTGTTTCTCCAAGTGTATATTGGTTCAGTATGCATGACTGGGTGTTTCTCCAATTGTATATAGATGCAGTATGCATGACTGGGTGTTTCTCCAAGTGTATATAGATGCAGTATGCATGACTGGGTGTTTCTCCAAGTGTATATTGGTGCAGTATGCATGACTGGGTGTTTCTCCAATTGTATATAGATGCAGTATGCATGACTGGGTGTTTCTCCAAGTGTATATAGATGCAGTATGCATGACTGTGTGTTTCTCCAAGTGTATATCAATGCAGTATGCATGACTGGGTGTTTCTCCAATTGTATATCGATGCAGTATGCATGACTGTGTGTTTCTCCAAGTGTATATTGGTTCAGTATGCATGACTGGGTGTTTCTCCAAGTGTATATAGATGCAGTATGCATGACTGGGTGTTTCTCCAAGTGTATATAGATGCAGTATGCATGACTGGGTGTTTCTCTAAGTGTATATAGATGCAGTATGCATGACTGGGTGTTTCTCCAAGTGTATATTGGTTGAGTATGCATGACTGCGTGTTTCTCCAAGTGTATATAGATGCAGTATGCATGACTGGGTGTTTCTCCAAGTGTATATAGATGCAGTATGCATGACTGGGTGTTTCTCCAATTGTATATAGATGCAGTATGCATGACTGGGTGTTTCTCCAAGTGTATATATGCAGTATGCATGACTGGGTGTTTCTCCAAGTGTATATTATGCAGTATGCATGACTGGGTGTTTCTCCAATTGTATATCATGCAGTATGCATGACTGGGTGTTTCTCCAAGTGTATATATATGCAGTATGCATGACTGGGTGTTTCTCCAAGTGTATATCAATGCAGTATGCATGACTGGGTGTTTCTCCAATTGTATATCAATGCAGTATGCATGACTGGGTGTTTCTCCAAGTGTATATAGATGCAGTATGCATGACTGGGTGTTTCTCCAAGTGTATATCGATGCAGTATGCATGACTGGGTGTTTCTCCAAGTGTATATTGGTGCAGTATGCATGACTGGGTGTTTCTCCAAGTGTATATTAATGCAGTATGCATGACTGGGTGTTTCTCCAATTGTATATAGATGCAGTATGCATGACTGGGTGTTTCTCCAAGTGTATATATATGCAGTATGCATGACTGGGTGTTTCTCCAAGTGTATATTAATGCAGTATGCATGACTGGGTGTTTCTCCAATTGTATATCGATGCAGTATGCATGACTGGGTGTTTCTCCAATTGTATATAGATGCAGTATGCATGACTGGGTGTTTCTCCAAGTGTATATATATGCAGTATGCATGACTGGGTGTTTCTCCAAGTGTATATCAATGCAGTATGCATGACTGGGTGTTTCTCCAATTGTATATCAATGCAGTATGCATGACTGCGTGTTTCTCCAAGTGTATATAGATGCAGTATGCATGACTGGGTGTTTCTCCAAGTGTATATCGATGCAGTATGCATGACTGGGTGTTTCTCCAAGTGTATAATGCTAATGCAGTATGCATGACTGGGTGTTTCTCCAAGTGTATATGTGCAGTATGCATGACTAGGTGTTTCTCCAAGTGTATATAGATGCAGTATGACTGGGTGTTTCTCCAAGTGTATATATATGCAGTATGCATGACTGGGTGTTTCTCCAATTGTATATAGATGCAGTATGCATGACTGTGTGTTTCTCCAAGTGTATATCAATGCAGTATGCATGACTGGGTGTTTCTCCAATTGTATATCGATGCAGTATGCATGACTGTGTGTTTCTCCAAGTGTATATTGGTTCAGTATGCATGACTGGGTGTTTCTCCAAGTGTATATAGATGCAGTATGCATGACTGGGTGTTTCTCCAAGTGTATATAGATGCAGTATGCATGACTGGGTGTTTCTCCAAGTATATATTGTTTCAGTATGCATGACTGCGTGTTTCTCCAAGTGTATATAGATGCAGTATGCATAACTGGGTGTTTCTCCAAGTGTATTTCAATGCAGTATGCATGACTGGATGTTTCTCCAAGTGTATATAGATGCAGTATGCATGACTGGGTGTTTCTCCAAGTGTATATCAATGCAGTATGCATGACTGGGTGTTTCTCCAAGTGTATATAGATGCAGTATGCATGCCTGGGTGTTTCTCCAATTGTATATAGATGCAGTATGCATGACTGCGTGTTTCTCCAAGTGTATATTGGTTCAGTATGCATGACTGGGTGTTTCTCCAATTGTATATAGATGCAGTATGCATGACTGCGTGTTTCTCCAAGTGTATATAGATGCAGTATGCATGACTGGGTGTTTCTCCAAGTGTATATTGGTGCAGTATGCATGACTGGGTGTTTCTCCAATTGTATATAGATGCAGTATGCATGACTGGGTGTTTCTCCAAGTGTATATTGGTTCAGTATGCATGACTGGGTGTTTCTCCAAGTGTATATAGATGCAGTATGCATGACTGGGTGTTTCTCCAAGTGTATATAGATGCAGTATGCATGACTGGGTGTTTCTCCAAGTGTATATAGATGCAGTATGCATGACTGGGTGTTTCTCCAAGTGTATATAGATGCAGTATGCATGACTGGGTGTTTCTCCAAGTGTATATAGATGCAGTATGCATGACTGGGTGTTTCTCCAAGTGTATATCAGTATGCATGACTGGGTGTTTCTCCAAGTGTATATTTGCAGTATGCATGACTGGGTGTTTCTCCAAGTGTATATAGATGCAGTATGCATGACTGGGTGTTTCTCCAAGTGTATATAGATGCAGTATGCATGACTGGGTGTTTCTCCAAGTGTATATTGATGCAGTATGCATGACTGGGTGTTTCTCCAAGTGTATATTGATGCAGTATGCATGACTGGGTGTTTCTCCAAGTGTATATAGATGCAGTATGCATGACTGGGTGTTTCTCCAAGTGTATATAGATGCAGTATGCATGACTGGGTGTTTCTCCAAGTGTATATAGATGCAGTATGCATGACTGGGTGTTTCTCCAAGTGTATATAGATGCAGTATGCATGACTGGGTGTTTCTCCAATTGTATATAGATGCAGTATGCATGACTGGGTGTTTCTCCAAGTGTATATAGATGCAGTATGCATGACTGGGTGTTTCTCCAAGTGTATATAGATGCAGTATGCATGACTGGGTGTTTCTCCAAGTGTATATAGATGCAGTATGCATGACTGGGTGTTTCTCCAAGTGTATATAGATGCAGTATGCATGACTGGGTGTTTCTCCAAGTGTATATAGATGCAGTATGCATGACTGGGTGTTTCTCCAAGTGTATATAGATGCAGTATGCATGACTGGGTGTTTCTCCAAGTGTATATAGATGCAGTATGCATGACTGGGTGTTTCTCCAAGTGTATATTGATGCAGTATGCATGACTGGGTGTTTCTCCAAGTGTATATTGGTTCAGTATGCATGACTGGGTGTTTCTCCAAGTGTATATAGATGCAGTATGCATGACTGGGTGTTTCTCCAAGTGTATATTAATGCAGTATGCATGACTGGGTGTTTCTCCAATTGTATATCAATGCAGTATGCATGACTGGGTGTTTCTCCAAGTGTATATTGGTTCAGTATGCATGACTGGGTGTTTCTCCAAGTGTATATAGGTGCAGTATGCATGACTGGGTGTTTCTCCAAGTGTATATATGGTGCAGTAGGTTTTCTCCAAGTGTATTAGATGCAGTATGCATGACTGGGTGTTTCTCCAAGTGTATATAGATGCAGTATGCATGACTGGGTGTTTCTCCAAGTGTATATAGATGCAGTATGCATCACTGGGTGTTTCTCCAAGTGTATATAGATGCAGTATGCATCACTGGGTGTTTCTCCAATTGTATATAGATGCAGTATGCATCACTGGGTGTTTCTCCAATTGTATATAGATGCAGTATGCATGACTGGGTGTTTCTCCAAGTGTATATAGATGCAGTATGCATGACTGGGTGTTTCTCCAATTGTATATAGATGCAGTATGCATGACTGGGTGTTTCTCCAAGTGTATAGATGCAGTATGCATGACTGGGTGTTTCTCCAAGTGTATATAGATGCAGTATGCATGACTGGGTGTTTCTCCAAGTGTATATAATGCAGTATGCATGACTGGGTGTTTCTCCAATTGTATATCAATGCAGTATGCATGACTGGGTGTTTCTCCAAGTGTATATAGTGCAGTATGCATGACTGGGTGTTTCTCCAAGTGTATATAGTGCAGTATGCATGACTGGGTGTTTCTCCAATGTATATCGATGCAGTATGCATGACTGGGTGTTTCTCCAAGTGTGTATCAGTATTCATGACTGGGTGTTTTCCTTGTATATCGATGCAGTATGCATGACTGGGTGTTTCTCCAAGTGTGTATATGCAGTATGCATGACTGGGTGTTTCTCCAAGTGTATATGATGCAGTATGCATGACTGGGTGTTTCCCCAATTGTATATCGATGCAGTATGCATGACTGGGTGTTTCTCCAAGTGTATATAGATGCAGTATGCATGACTGGGTGTTTCTCCAAGTGTATATAGATGCAGTATGCATGACTGGGTGTTTCTCCAAGTGTATATAGATGCAGTATGCATGACTGGGTGTTTCTCCAATTGTATATAGATGCAGTATGCATGACTGGGTGTTTCTCCAAGTGTATATAGATGCAGTATGCATGACTGGGTGTTTCTCCAAGTGTATATTAATGCAGTATGCATGACTGGGTGTTTCTCCAATTGTATATCAATGCAGTATGCATGACTGGGTGTTTCTCCAAGTGTATATAGGTGCAGTATGCATGACTGGGTGTTTCTCCAAGTGTATATTAGTGCAGTATGCATGACTGGGTGTTTCCCCAATTGTATATCGATGCAGTATGCATGACTGGCTGTTTCTCCAAGTGTGTATCAGTATTCATGACTGGGTGTTTCTCCAAGTGTGTATCAGTATGCATGACTGGGTGTTTCCCCAATTGTGTATCTTGCAGTATGCATGACTGGGTGTTTCTCCAAGTGTATATGATGCAGTATGCATGACTGGGTGTTTCTCCAAGTGTGTATCAGTATGCATGACTGGGTGTTTCTCCAAGTGTATATAGATGCAGTATGCATGACTGGGTGTTTCTCCAATTGTATATTAGTGCAGTATGCATGACTGGGTGTTTCCCCAATTGTATATCGATGCAGTATGCATGACTGGGTGTTTCTCCAAGTGTGTATCAGTATGCATGACTGGGTGTTTCTCCAAGTGTGTATCAGTATGCATGACTGGGTGTTTCTCCAAGTGTATAATGCAGTATGCATGACTGGGTGTTTCTCCAAGTGTATATGTGCAGTATGCATGACTGGGTGTTTCCCCAATTGTATATCGATGCAGTATGCATGACTGGGTGTTTCTCCAAGTGTGTATCAGTATGCATGACTGGGTGTTTCCCCAATTGTGTATTGCAGTATGCATGACTGGGTGTTTCCCCAATTGTGTATCTTGCAGTATGCATGAATGAGTGTTTCCCCAATTGTATATCGATGCAGTATTGCATGACTGGGTGTTTCTCCAATTGTATATCGATGCAGTATGCATGACTGGGTGTTTCCCCAAGTGTGTATCAGTATGCATGACTGGGTGTTTCCCCAAGTGTGTATCAGTATGCATGACTGGGTGTTTCCCCAATTGTATATCGATGCAGTATGCATGACTGGGTGTTTCTCCAAGTGTTTATCAGTATGCATGACTGGGTGTTTCTCCAAGTGTGTATCAGTATGCATGACTGGGTGTTTCCCCAATTGTGTATCTTGCAGTATGCATGAATGAGTGTTTCCCCAATTGTATATCGATGCAGTATTGCATGACTGGGTGTTTCCCCAATTGTATATCGATGCAGTATGCATGACTGGGTGTTTCCCCAAGTGTGTATCAGTATGCATGACTGGGTGTTTCCCCAATTGTATATCGATGCAGTATGCATGACTGGGTGTTTCTCCAAGTGTTTATCAGTATGCATGACTGGGTGTTTCCCCAATTGTGTATCTTGCAGTATGCATGACTGGATGTTTCTCCAAGTGTATATAGATGCAGTATGCATGACTGGGTGTTTCTCCAAGTGTATATAGATGCAGTATGCATGACTGGGTGTTTCTCCAAGTGTATATTAATGCAGTATGCATGACTGGGTGTTTCTCCAAGTGTATATAGATGCAGTATGCATGACTGGGTGTTTCTCCAAGTGTATATAGGTGCAGTATGCATGACTGGGTGTTTCTCCAAGTGTATATAGGTGCAGTATGCATGACTGGGTGTTTCCCCAAGTGTATTTAGATGCAGTATGCATGACTGGGTGTTTCTCCAAGTGTATATAGATGCAGTATGCATGACTGGGTGTTTCTCCAAGTGTATATAGATGCAGTATGCATGACTGGGTGTTTCTCCAAGTGTATATTAGTGCAGTATGCATGACTGGGTGTTTCTCCAAGTGTATATTAGTGCAGTATGCATGACTGGGTGTTTCTCCAAGTGTATATAGATGCAGTATGCATGACTGGGTGTTTCTCCAAGTGTATATAGATGCAGTATGCATGACTGGGTGTTTCTCCAAGTGTATATATTGCAGTATGCATGACTGGGTGTTTCTCCAATTGTATATAGATGCAGTATGCATGACTGGGTGTTTCTCCAAGTGTATATAGATGCAGTATGCATGACTGGTGTTTCTCCAATGTATATAATGCAGTATGCATGACTGGGTGTTTCTCCAAGTGTATATAGATGCAGTATGCATGACTGGGTGTTTCTCCAATTGTATATGATGCAGTATGCATGACTGGGTGTTTCTCCAATTGTATATAGATGCAGTATGCATGACTGGGTGTTTCTCCAAGTGTATATAGATGCAGTATGCATGACTGGGTGTTTCTCCAAGTGTATATAGATGCAGTATGCATGACTGGGTGTTTCTCCAAGTGTATATAGATGCAGTATGCATGACTGGGTGTTTCTCCAATTGTATATAGATGCAGTATGCATGACTGGGTGTTTCTCCAAGTGTATATAGATGCAGTATGCATGACTGGGTGTTTCTCCAAGTGTATATTGATGCAGTATGCATGACTGGGTGTTTCTCCAATTGTATATAGATGCAGTATGCATGACTGTGTGTTTCTCCAAGTGTATATTGGTTCAGTATGCATGACTGGGTGTTTCTCCAAGTGTATATAGATGCAGTATGCATGACTGGGTGTTTCTCCAAGTGTATATAGATGCAGTATGCATGACTGGGTGTTTCTCCAAGTGTATATAGATGCAGTATGCATCACTGGGTGTTTCTCCAAGTGTATATAGATGCAGTATGCATAACTGGGTGTTTCTCC
>CM026399.1:49189798-49224875 GCA_014843695.1 Archivesica marissinica | reverse complement strand
AGATGCAGTATGCATGACTGGGTGTTTCTCCAGTGTGTATAGATGCAGTATGCATGACTGGGTGTTTCTCCAAGTGTATATAGATGCAGTATGCATCACTGGGTGTTTCTCCAAGTGTATATAGATGCAGTATGCATAACTGGGTGTTTCTCCAATTGTATATAGATGCAGTATGCATCACTGGGTGTTTCTCCAATTGTATATAGATGCAGTATGCATGACTGGGTGTTTCTCCAATTGTATATTGATGCAGTATGCATGACTGGGTGTTTCTCCAATTGTGTATCATGGTATGCATGACTGGGTGTTTCTCCAAGTGTATATTGGTTCAGTATGCATGAATGGGTGTTTCTCAAAGTGTGTATGGTGCAGTATGCATGACTGGGTGTTTCTCCAAGTGTATATTGGTGCAGTATGCATGACTGGGTGTTTCCCCAATTGTATATCGATGCAGTATGCATGACTGGCTTTTCTCCAAGTGGTATCAGTATTCATGACTGGGTGTTTCTCCAAGGGTGTTATCATTATGCATGACTGGGGTGTTTCTCCAAGTGTATATCGATCAGTATGCATGACTGGGTGTTTCTCCAAGTGTGTATCAGTATGCATGACTGGGTGTTTCCCCAATTGTGTATCTTGCAGTATGCATGATGAGTGTTTCCCCAATTGTATATCGATGCAGTATTGCATGACTGGGTGTTTCCCCAATTGTATATCGATGCAGTATGCATGACTGGGTGTTTCCCCAAGTGTGTATCAGTATGCATGACTGGGTGTTTCCCCAATTGTGTATCTTGCAGTATGCATGAATGAGTGTTTCTCAAAGTGTGTATCAGTATGCATGACTGGGTTTTTCTCCAAGTGTGTATCAGTATGCATGACTGGGTGTTTCTCCAAGTGTATATCGATGCAGTATGCATGACTGGGTGTTTCTCCAAGTGTTTATCAGTATGCATGACTGGGTGTTTCTCCAAGTGTGTATCAGTATGCATGACTGGGTGTTTCCCCAATTGTGTATCTTGCAGTATGCATGAATGAGTGTTTCCCCAATTGTATATCGATGCAGTATTGCATGACTGGGTGTTTCCCCAATTGTATATCGATGCAGTATGCATGACTGGGTGTTTCCCCAAGTGTGTATCAGTATGCATGACTGGGTGTTTCCCCAATTGTGTATCTTGCAGTATGCATGACTGGGTGTTTCTCCAAGTGTGTATCAGTATGCATGACTGGGTTTTTCTCCAAGTGTGTATCAGTATGCATGACTGGGTGTTTCTCCAAGTGTTTTGGTTTGTGGGTGTTTTGTGTATCAGTATGCATGACTGGGTGTTTCCCCAATTGTGTATCTTGCAGTATGCATGAATGAGTGTTTCCCCAATTGTATATCGATGCAGTATTGCATGACTGGGTATTTCCCCAATTGTATATCGATGCAGTATGCATGACTGGGTGTTTCCCCAAGTGTGTATCAGTATGCATGACTGGGTGTTTCTCCAAGTGTATAGTGCGTATGCATGACTGGGTGTTTCTCCAAGTGTATATCAATGCAGTATGCATGACTGGGTGTTTCTCCAAGTGTTTATCAGTATGCATGACTGGGTGTTTCTCCAAGTGTATAGGTGCAGTATGCATGACTGGGTGTTTCTCCAAGTGTATATAGATGCAGTATGCATGACTGGGTGTTTCTCCAAGTGTATATTAGTGCAGTATGCATGACTGGGTGTTTCTCCAAGTGTATATTAGTGCAGTATGCATGACTGGGTGTTTCTCCAAGTGTATATATGCAGTATGCATGACTGGGTGTTTCTCCAAGTGTTTATCAGTATGCATGACTGGGTGTTTCTCCAAGTGTGTATCAGTATGCATGACTGGGTGTTTCCCCAATTGTATATCGATGCAGTATGCATGACTGGCTGTTTCTCCAAGTGTGTATCAGTATTCATGACTGGGTGTTTCTCCAAGTGTGTATCAGTATGCAGGACTGGGTTTTTCTCCAAGTGTGTATCAGTATGCATGACTGGGTGTTTCTCCAAGTGTATATCGATGCAGTATGCATGACTGGGTGTTTCTCCAAGTGTGTATCAGTATGCATGACTGGGTGTTTCCCCAATTATGTATCTTGAGTATGCATGACTGGGTGTTTCCCCAATTGTATATCGATGCAGTATGCATGACTGGGTGTTTCTCCAAGTGTGTATCAGTATGCATGACTGGGTGTTTCCCCAATTGTGTATCTTGCAGTATGCATGACTGGGTGTTTCTCCAAGTGTATATAGATGCAGTATGCATGACTGGGTGTTTCTCCAATTGTATATGATGCAGTATGCATGACTGGTGTTTCTCCAATTGTGTATTTAGTATGCATGACTGGGTGTTTCCCCAATTGTATATCGATGCAGTATGCATGACTGGGTGTTTCTCCAAGTGTATATAGATGCAGTATGCATGACTGGGTGTTTCTCCAATTGTATATAGATGCAGTATGCATGACTGGGTGTTTCTCCAGGTGTATATTGGTGCAGTATGCATGACTGGGTGTTTCTCCAATTGTATATAGATGCAGTATGCATGACTGTGTGTTTCTCCAAGTGTATATTGGTTCAGTATGCATGACTGGGTGTTTCTCCAATTGTATATAGATGCAGTATGCATGACTGCATGTTTCTCCAAGTGTATATAGATGCAGTATGCATGACTGGGTGTTTCTCCAATTGTATATAGATGCAGTATGCATGACTGCGTGTTTCTCCAAGTGTATATAGATGCAGTATGCATGACTGGGTGTTTCTCCAAGTGTATATTGGTGCAGTATGCATGACTAGGTGTTTCTCCAATTGTATATAGATGCAGTATGCATGACTGGGTGTTTCTCCAAGTGTATTTAGATGCAGTATGCATGACTGGGTGTTTCTCCAAGTGTATATAGATGCAGTATGCATGACTGGGTGTTTCTCCAAGTGTATATTAGTGCAGTATGCATGACTGGGTGTTTCTCCAAGTGTATATTAGTGCAGTATGCATGACTGGGTGTTTCTCCAAGTGTATATAGATGCAGTATGCATGACTGGGTGTTTCTCCAAGTGTATATAGATGCAGTATGCATGACTGGGTGTTTCTCCAAGTGTATATTAGTGCAGTATGCATGACTGGGTGTTTCTCCAAGTGTATATTAGTGCAGTATGCATGACTGGGTGTTTCTCCAAGTGTATATAGATGCAGTATGCATGACTGGGTGTTTCTCCAAGTGTGTATCAGTATGCATGACTGGGTGTTTCCCCAATTGTATATCGATGCAGTATGCATGACTGGCTGTTTCTCCAAGTGTGTATCAGTATTCATGACTGGGTGTTTCTCCAAGTGTGTATCAGTATGCAGGACTGGGTTTTTCTCCAAGTGTGTATCAGTATGCATGACTGGGTGTTTCTCCAAGTGTATATCGATGCAGTATGCATGACTGGGTGTTTCTCCAAGTGTGTATCAGTATGCATGACTGGGTGTTTCCCCAATTATGTATCTTGCAGTATGCATGACTGAGTGTTTCCCCAATTGTATATCGATGCAGTATTGCATGACTGGGTGTTTCCCCAATTGTATATCGATGCAGTATGCATGACTGGGTGTTTCCCCAAGTGTGTATCAGTATGCATGACTGGGTGTTTCCCCAATTGTATATCGATGCAGTATGCATGACTGGGTGTTTCTCCAAGTGTGTATCAGTATGCATGACTGGGTGTTTCCCCAATTGTGTATCTTGCAGTATGCATGACTGGGTGTTTCTCCAAGTGTATATAAATGCAGTATGCATGACTGGGTGTTTCCCCAATTGTATATCGATGCAGTATGCATGACTGGGTGTTTCTCCAAGTGTGTATCAGTATGCATGACTGGGTGTTTCTCCAATTGTATATCGATGCAGTATGCATGACTGGGTGTTTCTCCAAGTGTATATAGATGCAGTATGCATGACTGGGTGTTTCTCCAATTGTATATTGATGCAGTATGCATGACTGGGTGTTTCTCCAATTGTATATAGATGCAGTATGCATGACTGGGTGTTTCCCCAATTGTATATCGATGCAGTATGCATGACTGGGTGTTTCTCCAGGTGTATATGGTGCTATGCATGACTGGTGTTTCTCCAATTGTATATAGATGCAGTATGCATGACTGGGTGTTTCTCCAAGTGTATATAGATGCAGTATGCATGACTGGGTGTTTCTCCAAGTGTATATTGATGCAGTATGCATGACTGGGTGTTTCTCCAAGTGTATATGATGCAGTATGCATGACTGGGTGTTTCTCCAAGTGTATATAGATGCAGTATGCATGACTGGGTGTTTCTCCAAGTGTATATAGATGCAGTATGCATGACTGGGTGTTTCTCCAAGTGTATATAGATGCAGTATGCATGACTGGGTGTTTCTCCAAGTGTATATAGATGCAGTATGCATGACTGGGTGTTTCTCCAAGTGTATATAGATGCAGTATGCATGACTGGGTGTTTCTCCAATTGTATATAGATGCAGTATGCATGACTGGGTGTTTCTCCAAGTGTATATAGATGCAGTATGCATGACTGGGTGTTTCTCCAAGTGTATATAGATGCAGTATGCATGACTGGGTGTTTCTCCAAGTGTATATAGATGCAGTATGCATGACTGGGTGTTTCTCCAAGTGTATATAGATGCAGTATGCATGACTGGGTGTTTCTCCAAGTGTATATTAATGCAGTATGCATGACTGGGTGTTTCTCCAATTGTATATCAATGCAGTATGCATGACTGGGTGTTTCTCCAAGTGTATATAGGTGCAGTATGCATGACTGGGTGTTTCTCCAAGTGTATATATGGTGCAGTATGTGTGTTTCTCCAAGTGTATTTAGATGCAGTATGCATGACTGGGTGTTTCTCCAGTGTGTATAGATGCAGTATGCATGACTGGGTGTTTCTCCAAGTGTATATAGATGCAGTATGCATCACTGGGTGTTTCTCCAAGTGTATATAGATGCAGTATGCATAACTGGGTGTTTCTCCAATTGTATATAGATGCAGTATGCATCACTGGGTGTTTCTCCAATTGTATATAGATGCAGTATGCATGACTGGGTGTTTCTCCAAGTGTATATTAATGCAGTATGCATGACTGGGTGTTTCTCCAATTGTATATCAATGCAGTATGCATGACTGGGTGTTTCTCCAAGTGTATATTGGTGCAGTATGCATGACTGGGTGTTTCTCCAAGTGTATATAGGTGCAGTATGCATGACTGGGTGTTTCTCCAAGTGTATATTAGTGCAGTATGCATGACTGGGTGTTTCCCCAATTGTATATCGATGCAGTATGCATGACTGGCTGTTTCTCCAAGTGTGTATCAGTATTCATGACTGGGTGTTTCTCCAAGTGTGTATCAGTATGCATGACTGGGTGTTTCTCCAAGTGTATATCGATGCAGTATGCATGACTGGGTGTTTCTCCAAGTGTGTATCAGTATGCATGACTGGGTGTTTCCCCAATTGTGTATCTTGCAGTATGCATGAATGAGTGTTTCCCCAATTGTATATCGATGCAGTATGCATGACTGGGTGTTTCCCCAATTGTATATCGATGCAGTATGCATGACTGGGTGTTTCCCCAAGTGTGTATCAGTATGCATGACTGGGTGTTTCCCCAATTGTATATCGATGCAGTATGCATGACTGGGTGTTTCTCCAAGTGTGTATCAGTATGCATGACTGGGTGTTTCTCCAAGTGTGTATCAGTATGCATGACTGGGTGTTTCCCCAATTGTGTATCTTGCAGTATGCATGACTGGGTGTTTCTCCAAGTGTGTATCAGTATGCATGACTGGGTTTTCTCCAAGTGTGTATCAGTATGCATGACTGGGTGTTTCTCCAAGTGTATATCGATGCAGTATGCATGACTGGGTGTTTCTCCAAGTGTGTATCAGTATGCATGACTGGGTGTTTCCCCAATTGTGTATCTTGCAGTATGCATGACTGAGTGTTTCCAATGTATATCGATGCAGTATGCATGACTGGGTGTTTCTCCAATTGTATATAGATGCAGTATGCATGACTGGGTGTTTCTCCAAGTGTATATCGATGCAGTATGCATGACTGGGTGTTTCTCCAAGTGGTATCAGTATGCATGACTGGGTGTTTCCCAATTGTATATCGATGCAGTATGCATGACTGGGTGTTTCTCCAAGTGGTATCAGTATGCATGACTGGGTGTTTCCCAATTGTATATCGATGCAGTATGCATGACTGGGTGTTTCTCCAAGTGTTTATCAGTATGCATGACTGGGTGTTTCCCCAATTGTGTATCTTGCAGTATGCATGACTGGATGTTTCTCCAAGTGTATATAGATGCAGTATGCATGACTGGGTGTTTCTCCAAGTGTATATCAATGCAGTATGCATGACTGGGTGTTTCTCCAAGTGTATATTGATGCAGTATGCATGACTGGGTGTTTCTCCAAGTGTATATTGTTCAGTATGCATGACTGGGTGTTTCTCCAAGTGTATATAGATGCAGTATGCATGACTGGGTGTTTCTCCAAGTGTATATTATGCAGTATGCATGACTGGGTGTTTCCCCAATTGTATATCGATGCAGTATGCATGACTGGGTGTTTCCCCAAGTGTGTATCAGTATGCATGACTGGGTGTTTCCCCAATTGTATATCGATGCAGTATGCATGACTGGGTGTTTCTCCAAGTGTGTATCAGTATGCATGACTGGGTGTTTCTCCAAGTGTGTATCAGTATGCATGACTGGGTGTTTCCCCAATTGTGTATCTTGCAGTATGCATGACTGGGTGTTTCTCCAAGTGTGTATCAGTATGCATGACTGGGTTTTTCTCCAAGTGTGTATCAGTATGCATGACTGGGTGTTTCTCCAAGTGTATATCGATGCAGTATGCATGACTGGGTGTTTCTCCAAGTGTGTATCAGTATGCATGACTGGGTGTTTCCCCAATTGTGTATCTTGCAGTATGCATGAATGAGTGTTTCCCCAATTGTATATCGATGCAGTATTGCATGACTGGGTGTTTCCCCAATTGTATATCGATGCAGTATGCATGACTGGGTGTTTCCCCAAGTGTGTATCAGTATGCATGACTGGGTGTTTCCCCAATTGTATATCGATGCAGTATGCATGACTGGGTGTTTCTCCAAGTGTGTATCAGTATGCATGACTGGGTGTTTCCCCAATTGTATATCGATGCAGTATGCATGACTGGGTGTTTCTCCAAGTGTTTATCAGTATGCATGACTGGGTGTTTCCCCAATTGTGTATCTTGCAGTATGCATGACTGGATGTTTCTCCAAGTGTATATAGATGCAGTATGCATGACTGGGTGTTTCTCCAAGTGTATATCAATGCAGTATGCATGACTGGGTGTTTCTCCAAGTGTATATTGGTTCAGTATGCATGACTGGGTGTTTCTCCAAGTGTATATAGGTGCAGTATGCATGACTGGGTGTTTCTCCAAGTGTATATTAGTGCAGTATGCATGACTGGGTGTTTCTCCAAGTGTATATAGATGCAGTATGCATGACTGGGTGTTTCTCCAAGTGTGTATCAGTATGCATGACTGGGTGTTTCCCCAATTGTATATCGATGCAGTATGCATGACTGGCTGTTTCTCCAAGTGTGTATCAGTATTCATGACTGGGTGTTTCTCCAAGGGTGTATCAGTATGCAGGACTGGGTTTTTCTCCAAGTGTGTATCAGTATGCATGACTGGGTGTTTCTCCAAGTGTATATCGATGCAGTATGCATGACTGGGTGTTTCTCCAAGTGTGTATCAGTATGCATGACTGGGTGTTTCCCCAATTGTGTATCTTGCAGTATGCATGACTGGGTGTTTCTCCAAGTGTATATAAATGCAGTATGCATGACTGGGTGTTTCCCCAATTGTATATCGATGCAGTATGCATGACTGGGTGTTTCTCCAAGTGTGTATCAGTATGCATGACTGGGTGTTTCTCCAATTGTATATCGATGCAGTATGCATGACTGGGTGTTTCTCCAAGTGTATATAGATGCAGTATGCATGACTGGGTGTTTCTCCAATTGTATATTGATGCAGTATGCATGACTGGGTGTTTCTCCAATTGTATATAGATGCAGTATGCATGACTGGGTGTTTCCCCAATTGTATATCGATGCAGTATGCATGACTGGGTGTTTCTCCAGGTGTATATTGGTGCAGTATGCATGACTGGGTGTTTCTCCAATTGTATATAGATGCAGTATGCATGACTGTGTGTTTCTCCAAGTGTATATTGGTTCAGTATGCATGACTGGGTGTTTCTCCAATTGTATATAGATGCAGTATGCATGACTGCATGTTTCTCCAAGTGTATATAGATGCAGTATGCATGACTGGGTGTTTCTCCAATTGTATATAGATGCAGTATGCATGACTGCGTGTTTCTCCAAGTGTATATAGATGCAGTATGCATGACTGGGTGTTTCTCCAAGTGTATATTGGTGCAGTATGCATGACTGGGTGTTTCTCCAATTGTATATAGATGCAGTATGCATGACTGGGTGTTTCTCCAAGTGTATATAGATGCAGTATGCATGACTGGGTGTTTCTCCAAGTGTATATTGGTGCAGTATGTGTGTTTCTCCAAGTGTATATAGATGCAGTATGCATGACTGGGTGTTTCTCCAAGTGTATATAGGTGCAGTATGCATGACTGGGTGTTTCTCCAAGTGTATATATGGTGCAGTATGTGTGTTTCTCCAAGTGTATATAGATGCAGTATGCATGACTGGGTGTTTCTCCAAGTGTATATAGATGCAGTATGCATGACTGGGTGTTTCTCCAAGTGTATATAGATGCAGTATGCATGACTGGGTGTTTCTCCAAGTGTATATAGATGCAGTATGCATGACTGGGTGTTTCTCCAAGTGTATATAGTGCAGTATGCATGACTGGGTGTTTCCCCAATTGTATATCGATGCAGTATGCATGACTGGGTGTTTCTCCAAGTGTGTATCAGTATTCATGACTGGGTGTTTATCCAAGTGTGTATCAGTATGCATGACTGGGTGTTTCCCCAATTATGTATCTTGCAGTATGCATGACTGAGTGTTTCCCCAATTGTATATCGATGCAGTATTGCATGACGGTGTTTCCCCAATTGTATATCGATGCAGTATGCATGACTGGGTGTTTCCCCAAGTGTGTATCAGTATGCATGACTGGGTGTTTCCCCAATTGTATATCGATGCAGTATGCATGACTGGGTGTTTCTCCAAGTGTATATAGATGCAGTATGCATGACTGGGTGTTTCTCCAATTGTATATTGATGCAGTATGCATGACTGGGTGTTTCTCCAATTGTATATAGATGCAGTATGCATGACTGGGTGTTTCCCCAATTGTATATCGATGCAGTATGCATGACTGGGTGTTTCTCCAAGTGTATATTGGTGCAGTATGCATGACTGGGTGTTTCTCCAATTGTATATAGATGCAGTATGCATGACTGTGTGTTTCTCCAAGTGTATATTGGTTCAGTATGCATGACTGGGTGTTTCTCCAATTGTATATAGATGCAGTATGCATGACTGCATGTTTCTCCAAGTGTATATAGATGCAGTATGCATGACTGGGTGTTTCTCCAATTGTATATAGATGCAGTATGCATGACTGCGTGTTTCTCCAAGTGTATATAGATGCAGTATGCATGACTGGGTGTTTCTCCAAGTGTATATTGGTGCAGTATGCATGACTAGGTGTTTCTCCAATTGTATATAGATGCAGTATGCATGACTGGGTGTTTCTCCAAGTGTATATAGATGCAGTATGCATGACTGGGTGTTTCTCCAAGTGTATATTGGTTCAGTATGCATGACTGGGTGTTTCTCCAAGTGTATATAGGTGCAGTATGCATGACTGGGTGTTTCTCCAAGTGTGTATCAGTATGCATGACTGGCTGTTTCTCCAAGTGTGTATCAGTATTCATGACTGGGTGTTTCTCCAAGTGTGTATCAGTATGCATGACTGGGTGTTTCTCCAAGTGTATATCGATGCAGTATGCATGACTGGGTGTTTATCCAAGTGTGTATCAGTATGCATGACTGGGTGTTTCCCCAATTATGTATCTTGCAGTATGCATGACTGAGTGTTTCCCCAATTGTATATCGATGCAGTATTGCATGACTGGGTGTTTCCCCAATTGTATATCGATGCAGTATGCATGACTGGGTGTTTCTCCAAGTGTGTATCAGTATGCATGACTGGGTGTTTCCCCAATTGTATATCGATGCAGTATGCATGACTGGGTGTTTCTCCAAGTGTATATAGATGCAGTATGCATGACTGGGTGTTTCTCCAATTGTATATTGATGCAGTATGCATGACTGGGTGTTTCTCCAATTGTATATAGATGCATTATGCATGACTGTGTGTTTCTCCAAGTGTATATTGGTTCAGTATGCATGACTGGGTGTTTCTCCAATTGTATATAGATGCAGTATGCATGACTGCATGTTTCTCCAAGTGTATATAGATGCAGTATGCATGACTGGGTGTTTCTCCAATTGTATATAGATGCAGTATGCATGACTGCGTGTTTCTCCAAGTGTATATAGATGCAGTATGCATGACTGGGTGTTTCTCCAAGTGTATATTGGTGCAGTATGCATGACTAGGTGTTTCTCCAATTGTATATAGATGCAGTATGCATGACTGGGTGTTTCTCCAAGTGTATATAGATGCAGTATGCATGACTGGGTGTTTCTCCAAGTGTATATAGGTGCAGTATGCATGACTGGGTGTTTCTCCAAGTGTATATATGGTGCAGTATGTGTGTTTCTCCAAGTGTATATAGATGCAGTATGCATGACTGGGTGTTTCTCCAAGTGTATATAGATGCAGTATGCATGACTGGGTGTTTCTCCAAGTGTATATTAGTGCAGTATGCATGACTGGGTGTTTCCCCAATTGTATATCGAATCAGTATGCATGACTGGCTGTTTCTCCAAGTGTGTATCAGTATTCATGACTGGGTGTTTCTCCAAGTGTGTATCAGTATGCATGACTGGGTGTTTCTCCAAGTGTATATCGATGCAGTATGCATGACTGGGTGTTTCTCCAAGTGTATATCGATGCAGTATGCTTGACTGGGTGTTTCTCCAAGTGTGTATCAGTATGCATGACTGGGTGTTTCCCCAATTGTGTATCTTGCAGTATGCATGACTGGGTGTTTCTCCAAGTGTATATAGATGCAGTATGCATGACTGGGTGTTTCTCCAAGTGTATATAGATGCAGTATGCATGACTGGGTGTTTCTCCAAGTGTATATTAATGCAGTATGCATGACTGGGTGTTTCTCCAATTGTATATCAATGCAGTATGCATGACTGGGTGTTTCTCCAAGTGTATATTGGTTCAGTATGCATGACTGGGTGTTTCTCCAAGTGTATATAGGTGCAGTATGCATGACTGGGTGTTTCTCCAAGTGTATATATGGTGCAGTAAGTGTGTTTCTCCAAGTGTATTTAGATGCAGTATGCATGACTGGGTGTTTCTCCAAGTGTATATAGATGCAGTATGCATGACTGGGTGTTTCTCCAAGTGTATATAGATGCAGTATGCATGACTGGGTGTTTCTCCAAGTGTATATTAGTGCAGTATGCATGACTGGGTGTTTCTCCAAGTGTATATAGATGCAGTATGCATGACTGGGTGTTTCTCCAAGTGTGTATCAGTATGCATGAGTGGGTGTTTCCCCAATTGTATATCGATGCAGTATGCATGACTGGCTGTTTCTCCAAGTGTGTATCAGTATTCATGACTGGGTGTTTCTCCAAGTGTGTATCAGTATGCAGGACTGGGTTTTTCTCCAAGTGTGTATCAGTATGCATGACTGGGTGTTTCTCCAAGTGTATATCGATGCAGTATGCATGACTGGGTGTTTCTCCAAGTGTGTATCAGTATGCATGACTGGGTGTTTCCCCAATTATGTATCTTGCAGTATGCATGACGGAGTGTTTCCCCAATTGTATATCGATGCAGTATGCATGACTGGGTGTTTCCCCAAGTGTGTATCAGTATGCATGACTGGGTGTTTCCCCAATTGTATATCGATGCAGTATGCATGACTGGGTGTTTCTCCAAGTGTATATAGATGCAGTATGTATGACTGGGTGTTTCCCCAATTGTATATCGATGCAGTATGCATGACTGGGTGTTTCTCCAAGTGTGTATCAGTATGCATGACTGGGTGTTTATCCAATTGTATATCGATGCAGTATGCATGACTGGGTGTTTCTCCAAGTGTATATAGATGCAGTATGCATGACTGGGTGTTTCTCCAATTGTATATTGATGCAGTATGCATGACTGGGTGTTTCTCCAATTGTATATAGATGCAGTATGCATGACTGATGTTTCTCCAAGTGTATATCTTGCAGTATGCATGACTGATGTTTCCCCAAGTGTGTATCTTGCAGTATGCATGACTGATGTTTCCCCAAGTGTGTATCTTGCAGTATGCATGACTGATGTTTCCCCAAGTGTGTATCTTGCAGTATGCATGACTGGGTGTTCCCCAAGTGTGTATCTTCGCCGTATGCATGACTGATGTTTCCCCAATTGTATATATATATATAACTGTATATAGATGCAGTGTGCATGACTGGGTGTTTCTCCAAGTGTGTATCAGTATGCATGACTGGGTGTTTCCCCAAGTGTGTATCTTGCAGTATGCATGACTGGGTGTTTCTCCAAGTGTATATTGGTTCAGTATGCATGACTGGGTGTTTCTCCAAGTGTATATAGATGCAGTATGCATGACTGGGTGTTTCTCCAAGTGTATATTGGTGCAGTATGCATGACTGGGTGTTTCTCCAAGTGTATATTGATGCAGTATGCATGACTGGGTGTTTCTCCAATTGTATATAGATGCAGTATGCATGACTGGGTGTTTCTCCAAGTGTATATAGATGCAGTATGCATGACTGGGTGTTTCTCCAAGTGTATATAGATGCAGTATGCATGACTGGGTGTTTCTCCAAGTGTGTATAGATGCAGTATGCATGACTGGGTGTTTCTCCAAGTGTATATTTTGCAGTATGCATGACTGGGTGTTTCTCCAATTGTATATAGATGCAGTATGCATGACTGGGTGTTTCTCCAAGTGTATATAGATGCAGTATGCATGACTGGGTGTTTCTCCAAGTGTATATTGGTGCAGTATGCATGACTGGGTGTTTCTCCAATTGTATATAGATGCAGTATGCATGACTGGGTGTTTCTCCAAGTGTATATTGGTTCAGTATGCATGACTGGGTGTTTCTCCAAGTGTATATAGATGCAGTATGCATGACTGGGTGTTTCTCCAAGTGTATATTGGTGCAGTATGCATGACTAGGTGTTTCTCCAATTGTATATAGATGCAGTATGCATGACTGGGTGTTTCTCCAAGTGTATATAGATGCAGTATGCATGACTGGGTGTTTCTCCAAGTGTATATTGGTGCAGTATACATGACTAGGTGTTTCTCCAATTGTATATAGATGCAGTATGCATGACTGGGTGTTTCTCCAAGTGTATATAGATGCAGTATGCATGACTGGGTGTTTCTGCAGTATGCATGACTGGGTGTTTCTCCAAGTGTGTATCAGTATGCATGACTGGGTGTTTCTCCAAGTGTATATAGATGCAGTATGCATGACTGGGTGTTTCCCCAATTGTATATCGATGCAGTATGCATGACTGGGTGTTTCCCCAATTATATATCTGCAGTATGCATGACTGGGTGTTTCCCCAATTGTATATCGATGCAGTATGCATGACTGGGTGTTTCTCCAAGTGTGTATCAGTATGCATGACTGGGTGTTTCTCCAATTGTGTATCTGAGTATGCATGACTGGGTGTTTCCCCAATTGTGTATCGTGCAGTATGCATGACTGGGTGTTTCCCCAATTGTATATCGATGCAGTATGCATGACTGGGTGTTTCTCCAAGTGTATATAGATGCAGTATGCATGACTGGGTGTTTCTCCAAGTGTATATAGATGCAGTATGCATGACTGGGTGTTTCTCCAATTGTATATTGATGCAGTATGCATGACTGGGTGTTTCTCCAATTGTATATAGATGCAGTATGCATGACTGGGTGTTTCTCCAAGTGTATATCTGCAGTATGCATGACTGATGTTTCCCCAATTGTATTGCAGTATGCATGACTGTGTTTCCCAAGTGTTATCTTGCAGTATGCATGACTGTCCCAATGTTATTTGCAGTATGCATGACTGGTGTTCCCAATGTTATGGTATGCATGACTGTGTTTCCAGTATATGTCAGTATGCATGACTGGGTGTTTCTCCAAGTGTATATAGATGCAGTATGCATGACTGGGTGTTTCTCCAAGTGTATATAGATGCAGTATGCATGACTGGGTGTTTCTCCAAGTGTATATAGATGCAGTATGCATGACTGGGTGTTTCTCCAAGTGTATATAGATGCAGTATGCATGACTGGGTGTTTCTCCAAGTGTATATAGTCAGTATGCATGACTGGGTGTTTCTCCAAGTGTATATAGATGCAGTATGCATGACTGGGTGTTTCTCCAAGTGTATATAGATGCAGTATGCATGACTGGGTGTTTCTCCAAGTGTATATAGATGCAGTATGCATGACTGGGTGTTTCTCCAATTGTATATTGATGCAGTATGCATGACTGGGTGTTTCTCCAATTGTATATAGATGCAGTATGCATGACTGGGTGTTTCCCCAATTGTATATCGATGCAGTATGCATGACTGGGTGTTTCTCCAGGTGTATATGTGCAGTATGCATGACTGGGTGTTTCTCCAAGTGTATATAGATGCAGTATGCATGACTGGTGTTTCTCCAAGTGTATATTGGTCAGTATGCATGACTGGGTGTTTCTCCAATGTATATAGATGCAGTATGCATGACTGGGTGTTTCTCCAAGTGTTAGTTGTTGTGTTTTGTTTGAGTATGCATGACTGGTGTTTCTCCAAGTGTATATGTGCAGTATGCATGACTGGGTGTTTCTCCAAGTGTATATTGTGCAGTATGCATGACTGGGTGTTTCTCCAATTGTATATAGATGCAGTATGCATGACTGGGTGTTTCTCCAAGTGTATATGATGCAGTATGCATGACTGGGTGTTTCTGCAGTATCATGCTGGGTGTTTCTCCAATGTGTATCAGTATGCATGACTGGGTGTTTCTCCAAGTGTATATAGATGCAGTATGCATGACTGGGTGTTTCCCAAGTGTGTATCTTGCAGTATGCATGACTGGGTGTTTCCCCAAGTGTATATCGATGCATGTGTGGGTGTTTTTTATCGATGCAGTATGCATGACTGGGTTTTCTCCAAGTGTGTATCAGTATGCATGACTGGGTGTTTCCCCAATTGTGTATCTTGCAGTATGCATGACTGATGTTTCCCATTGTATATAGTGCAGTATGCATGACTGGGTTTCTCCAAGTGTATATGATGCAGTATGCATGACTGGGTGTTTCTCCAAGTGTATATCGATGCAGTATGCATGACTGGGTGTTTCCCCAAGTGTGTATCTTGCAGTATGCATGACTGGGTGTTTCCCCAAGTGTGTATCTTGCAGTATGCATGACTGGGTGTTTCCCCAAGTGTGTATCTTGCAGTATGCATGACTGGGTGTTTCCCCAAGTGTGTATCTTGCAGTATGCATGACTGGGTGTTTCCCCAAGTGTGTATCTTGCAGTATGCATGACTGGGTGTTTCCCCAAGTGTGTATCTTGCAGTATGCATGACTGGGTGTTTCCCCAAGTGTGTATCTTGCAGTATGCATGACTGGGTGTTTCCCCAAGTGTGTATCTTGCAGTATGCATGACTGGGTGTTTCCCCAAGTGTGTATCTTGCAGTATGCATGACTGGGTGTTTCCCCAAGTGTGTATCTTGCAGTATGCATGACTGGGTGTTTCCCCAAGTGTGTATCTTGCAGTATGCATGACTGGGTGTTTCCCCAAGTGTGTATCTTGCAGTATGCATGACTGATGTTTCCCCAAGTGTGTATCGGTGCAGTATGCATGACTGATGTTTCACCAAGTGTGTATCTAGGCCACAATGCTCCAGATAGATCATCGCGCCTTTTCCTCAATCCTGAGTGCCTTATTTACTAAAAAATTAAAGATTTTATTAAAATTATATAGATTCTCTAATTTTCTGTTCAGTTCATATGTACATTTCATAACATTGTGTGATAGAATGCATCATAGACGATCTAGAAAACAATCTTTTAGGGGGCACCCGCACACCTCTCTTGGAAGTGCCCTTTTTTCCATCAGCATCCTGACCGTTTCAACTCCTAGCTGGAGCACTGATCTACGGCCGTTTTCTGCAAGACTTGGTCTTCACCCACAGTGTGCATTGTGGCTGTCATCAGCAGGTCTTCTAACATTTTCAAAACCAAATCGGTCCATGTTAAAATCTACAGTCTGGACCCCTCCCCATGTCCTTCTAATATTTGTGCAAACCCCCCCCCCCCCCATAAAAGGCGTAAGTAAACCCACTTTGCTTTCATGCTTTATTTCTCAACAAGTTTGACATGCTTTGCTGTGTTTGAGAACATTTTCAGAGATGTAGCGCCCGCCATTTGCGATATATAGGTTGAGGGTTGAATTGCTGCAGTATTGGTCCATTGATAGACACATCAACCATAGGCAGCCGATTGCATAGATACACCCCATGCAGCTCTAACATACATACATGTACGCAGTCAACCCGTACCCTAGACAACTCGGCCTCATCTTACACCGTAGTACCCCTGGCCGTTGTACGCGGCAACAACGGTGATTTTCGATTTTAATGAATGACCCGCACTTCACTGTGTTCAAAAATATCAACAAACTTTGCAAGAAAAGCCTCGTTTTAAAAATGATAAAAAACGAAGATTGTGGAGTTATAGAGTGTCCGAAATTTGCACGTTACTTTCAATGTTGTCCGTATTAAAACAAAAGTTCTTCATTAAATGTTAACAATTTGAATGCATGTTTACCACACCAAGAGAAAGAATCCATATCTCCTGGCAATTGAAACAGATTTTTGCTATGGTAAACTTGTCCATGTGATGGATGTGGTTATGCAACAAATCTAAACCAAATTTGCTATGCATGTTTTAACAGTACAAGATCGTGTTTTGACGAGCGTATGCTGTCACTTGTCAAAGTGCAGAACATTGATCTGATCTAAACATGTTTATACAATTCTAGTATAATACAATCCGTTTTTAATCTTTTTATATTTCAGAATGCACTAGTCACAGTACCAGAACCGGATTTGCTTTGGAACCAGTTCAAAACAGTGTTTAGTTTGGACTTTTAAAATTATGTGGATTAATAAAAAAGAGATACGTGTAGCTTGAACTTACAACACAGAGTTAATAAATTATTGATGAATACTACATAGTTGTTGTTCTACCATGAATTTTGATGACTCGGCATGAATTTTGATGACTCGGCATATAATATGGTGTCACAAGTGGACTGTATACTTTATACTTTCACATTTATTTACATCAAAATCAACCATTTTATTGCCAGGTATAGTCTAACCTGTGTTAGATATAGGCTGGAAATGGAGTACAGACTTTTTTTATTGATTGATATGACCTACGACAACATATTTTGGAGGGTGTGCAAAATTTCATCCATTGGCATTTTTTAAAATCATAATAAATCATTAAAATGACCATAACTCTTTAAGTATTTGTCATAGAGACCTAATTTTGGGCTCTATACCCAGGTTTAACAATTACATAGTCCACTACGCTACAACTTAACAGACCGACATATGTGTATTACAGACGGGTCTGTAAGTTCAGTGGTTAACACACTAGGGACTGGTAATCCAGGGATCGCAGGTTCGACCCCCCGTCTGACTAATAAAATAAGTCTTTCAGATGGGACTATAAACCAAGGTCTTGTGTTGGTACTTTACACCGTGCACGTAAAAAACCAGAGGATACTCTGGAATGGGCTTTGCATCATGCACTATTCTCCAAAAATCTATAATGCCTAATCTCTTCAGGAGGCGTCGCTCATATGGGCATCCGGTAGCGATGATAAATAAACGTAAAAACACACGCATACGTGTACTTGCCAATGCATGTATCTCTGACCACTCGCTTGTTAAGTATATGTAACCATGACCATTTACAGTAGAGAGGTAGGATCCCAAAATGACAAAATCATTTTGTGAAAGAGAGGTACATCCACCCCAGATAGCTTGTTATATAGAGTGGTACACCTGCCCAGGGTGGATGTATAAAAATCTTTTTCCAGAATCCGCCAATTTTAACACATTTGCTGATATGGCAAAACATTGAAATTTAAGGGTAGGGGGAAGACAAATTGCTCGTAAACCGATAGGTTTTCAGCATAAAATAATCAATGACTACTCAAAATAAAGGCTTTTATGTGCACTACAATATACAATATGCCAACTAATTATGGATTCTTTGTAATGGTCACAGGGGCTTGAAAGGTCAAGTCTGCAAACCCCCACATTTCGGGAATTTTACCCCCTAGCACAATGTTATGATGTAAAATAAACCCTTGTTACACTTGAATCATACAGTAACCATATCAAGGAAGTTTTTGAAAAATAAGAACCTGATATGGCTAGTGGGGCACGATTAGTGGGGCTTTCAAACGCCTTTTTTTGTAAAATTGGCACAAAAGTGTTGATATGCCGATTTTTTTAAAACTTTATTTTACGATTGCGAAGCAAGTTTTAACAACTTATATTAATCGCTCTCGGCACGGATGAAAGCGTAAATGTGGGAGAAAACCCTCCGATCTGGCAACCACTGTGCCATCTCACATACTTCCCGGGCCGAGGATCGAACCCGGGTTACATTGGTGAGAAGCGAGCGCGCTAATCGGACAGCTGATTATAGGTGGGGGAAGGAGAAACTCGTATTCAAAAACGGTAAGTATTCATCATAGAGTAATTATTGACAACTCGAAATGAAGTGTGTCATGTCCTCGAACATTAAATATGCCAAACAATTATGGATTCTTTCTAATGGTCACAGTAGGTTGAAAGGTCATGTGAGCCTGCAAACCCATTTCAGAAATATTTCAAATTTGACCATTTACAAGCACAATATTGTACTGTAAAATAAATCCTATTTACAGTGTTGATATCAAGGAGGAAATCAACTTCATATCGCCATTAGGGTATGAATGGTGGGGGTTCCAAACGGACATGTTGTGCTAAAAATTGCAAAACGTTTATATATAAGTGTGTAAAGGAGAAATTCCTATCAAACGGTAAGTATTCATCATCCGTAATAAATGCCCACTCAAAATGAAGGATGTCATGTCGTCATCAGATACAATATGCCGTAAAAATCTGGATTTGTTCTACGGGTGTAAATCACTGGGATTTATTAAACCTAACTTGAAATTGTATCCATCTTCTGGGTCCATGCTGCTTCCAATTCAGTAGTGGGGCGACCATCCCCTACCCAGTGGGTCCTCAGGTGGCGGATAGGGGAAACGGCCCTCAGATATGGGGGTTAGCTGTGAATCAAATAAGCAGTCCCGGACCATATGGCGGTGTACCTACCAGGACGGGGCAGGATAGCACATGGCAAAGCTACTCCTATTAAATACTCCACGTGTCCCACAACGGGTGCATCAGGCGAACATATGGACCACCTTAAAAGTCCTAGCCTAAGGGTGAGGTAACCCCAACAGAAACCTCGAATGCTGAAGCCGGAAGTACTGGGCCGCACGGCGCATTCTAATAAACCACGGTACTACGCATAACGCAACATGAATCACAATGACAGAAAGAGTAAACCGAGATGGTGCTGGACCTGTGAAGACCCGCCAGGCAGGTACAGTGCCGTACCTCGAAGGAACCCATCCTTAGCTACTGGAGGTCACCCTAAGCCGCCCTGTGGAGCCAGGGGACGGCGAAGGACAGCTAAAGAGGAGGACGGCCCATTTCGTGTTTGCTGCCGGCTTGTCCATGTGATTCGCGAACGACAAGAAGAAGAAGAAGTATCCATCTTCTGTCAAAGAAAGAGGTTATCAAGTGATGGTCCGCCCCAAGTTAGAATACTCTTCTCCAATATGGAATCCACAACAAACCCAATTAAATCACATTGAACAGATCATAGGTAATGCAGTCAGATGTGTTGCCAACACACCATCCAACCCACGTAAACCAGACGGTCTCTTCCATCTCTCCATTAGCCATCTTTACAACGACGCCAACATTCTGATTTGGTTCTGGTCTACAGAGGTATTCATGGACTTGTTGCAGTACCTGTCTCGTATTTACCATATCCTGCACCCGTTCGTTCAACTAGTCATAGTAACGAGATGAAGTTTATACAACCGCATTGCTGCCTGAATGTCTACAAGCACTCGTGTTGTCCAAGGATGAAGTTTATACAACCTCATTGCTGCCTGCATGTCTACAAGCACTCGTGTTTTCCAAGGATGAAGTTTATACAACCTCATTGCCGCCTGCATGTCTACAAGCACTCGTGTTTTCCAAGGATGAAGTTGCTACAACCTCATTGCTGCCTGCATGTCTACAAGCACTCGTGTTTTCCAAGGATGAAGTTGCTACAACCTCATTGCTGCCTGCATGTCTACAAGCACTCGTGTTTTCCAAGGATGAAGTTTATACAACCTCATTGCTGCCTGCATGTCTACAAGCACTCGTGTTGACCAAGAATGAAGTTTATACAACCTCATTGCTGCCTGCATGTCTACAAGCACTCGTGTTTTCCAAGGATGAAGTTGCTACAACCTCATTGCTGCCTGCATGTCTACAAGCACTCGTGTTTTCCAAGGATGAAGTTTATACAACCTCATTGCTGCCTGCATGTCTACAAGCACTCTTGTTGTCCAAGGATGAAGTTTATACAACCTCATTGCTGCCTGCATGTCTACAAGCACTCGTGTTTTCCAAGGATGAAGTGTATACAACCTCATTGCTGCCTGCATGTCTACAAGCACTCGTGTTGTCCAAGGATGAAGTTTATACAACCTCATTGCTGCCTGCATGTCTACAAGCACTCGTGTTGTCCAAGGATGACGTTTATACAACCTCATTGCTGCCTGCATGTCTACAAGCACTCGTGTTGTCCAAAGATGAAGTTTATACAACCTCATTGCTGCCTGCATGTCTACAAGCACTCGTGTTTTCCAAGGATGAAGTGTATACAACCTCATTGCTGCCTGCATGTCTACAAGCACTCGTGTTTTCCAAGGATGAAGTTGCTACAACCTCATTGCTGCCTGCATGTCTACAAGCACTCGTGTTTTCCAAGGATGAAGTTGCTACAACCTCATTGCTGCCTGTATGTCTACAAGCACTCGTGTTGTCCGAGTATGATACCAATCTGGAACACCTTGCCACACACCACTGTTGTGACTGCCCCGGACACATTCAAGTTAATTGTCCAGTCTCTCCCTGCATTCCGGGCCTAGTGATGAATAATGTATACTGTATAGTGTAAATACAAATTGTCGCGAGTTATTTTTATCGTTTGAGTTGGGTGCACTCCACACTCTGCCGTGCGCGTTCTTTTGACCCTCTTCAGTATATGTCGTCATATGGCGTTGGGGAGTTACTTATTCACCAGTCGCTCACAGAGTTACTTATTCACCAGTCACTCACAGAGTTACTTATTCACCACCAGTCACTCACATAGTTACTTATTCACCAGTCACTCACACAGAGTACTTATTCACCAGTCACTCACAGAGTTACTTATTCACCACCAGTCACTCACATAGTTACTTATTCAACACCAGTCACTCACAGAGTTACTTATTCACCACCAGTCACTCACAGAGTTACTTATTCACCAGTCACTCACACAGAGTACTTATTCACCAGTCACTCACACAGAGTACTTATTCACCAGTCACTCACAGAGTTACTTATTCACCACCAGTCACTCACATAGTTACTTATTCACTAGTCACTCACATAGTTACTTATTCACCAGTCACTCACACAGAGTACTTATTCACCAGTCACTCACATAGTTACTTATTCACCACCAGTCACTCACATAGTTACTTATTCACCAGTCACTCACAGAGTTACTTATTCACCACCAGTCACTCACATAGTTACTTATTCACCACCAGTCACTCACATAGTTACTTATTCACCAACAGTCACTCACATAGTTACTTATTCACCAACAGTCACTCACATAGTTACTTATTCACCAGTCACTCACATAGTTACTTATTCACCAGTCACTCACATAGTTACTTATTCACCAGTCACTCACAGAGTTACTTATTCACCAGTCACTCACAGAGTTACTTATTCACCACCAGTCACTCACATAGTTACTTATTCACCAGTCACTCACAGAGTTACTTATTCACCAGTCACTCACAGAGTTACTTATTCACCACCAGTCACTCATAGAGTTACTTATTCATCAGTCACTCACATAGTTACTTATTCAACAGTCACTCACAGAGTTACTTATTCACCAGTCACTCATAGAGTTACTTATTCACCAGTCACTCACACAGAGTACTTATTCACCAGTCACTCACACATAGTTACTTACTCACCACCAGTCACTCACATAGTTACTTATTCACCACCAGTCACTCACAGAGTTACTTATTCACCACCAGTCACTCACATAGTTACTTATTCACCACCAGTCACTCACACAGAGTACTTATTCACCAGTCACTCGCAGAGTTACTTATTCACCACCAGTCACTCACATAGTTACATATTCACCACCAGTCACTCACACAGAGTACTTATTCACCAGTCACTCGCAGAGTTACTTATTCACCACCAGTCACTCACATAGTTACTTATTCACCACCAGTCACTCACATAGTTACTTATTCACCACCAGTCACACACATAGTTACTTATTCACCACCAGTCACACACATAGTTACTTATTCACCACCAGTCACACACATAGTTACTTATTCACCACCAGTCACTCACATAGTTACTTATTCACCACCAGTCACTCACATAGTTACTTATTCACCACCAGTCACTCACATAGTTACTTATTCACCACCAGTCACTCACATAGTTACTTATTCACCACCAGTCACTCACACAGAGTACTTATTCACCAGTCACTCACAGAGTTACTTATTCACCACCAGTCACTCACATAGTTACTTATTCACCAGTCACTCACACAGAGTACTTATTCACCAGTCACTCACATAGTTACTTATTCACCACCAGTCACTCACAGAGTTACTTATTCACCAGTCACTCACAGAGTTACTTATTCACCACCAGTCACTCACATAGTTACTTATTCACCAGTCACTCACATAGTTACTTATTCACCACCAGTCACTCACATAGTTACTTATTCACCAGTCACTCACAGAGTTACTTATTCACAAGTCACTCACATAGTTACTTATTCACCATTCACTCACATAGTTACTTATTCACCAGTCACTCACATAGTTACTTATTCACCAGTCACTCACAGAGTTACTTATTCACCACCAGTCACTCACATAGTTACTTATTCACCAGTCACTCACATAGTTACTTATTCACCAGTCACTCACATAGTTACTTATTCACCAGTCACTCACACAAAGTTCTTTTTCACCGGTCACTCACAGAGAGTACTTATTCACCAGTCACTCACAAAGTACTTATTCACCAGTCACTCACACAAAGTACTTATTCACCAGTCACTCACACAAAGTACTTATTCACCAGTCACTCACACATAGTTACTTATTCACCAGTCACTCACACAGTTACTTATTCACCAAGTCACTCACATAGTTACTTATTCACCACCAGTCACTCACAGAGTTACTTATTCACCACCAGTCACTCACATAGTTACTTATTCACCACCTGTCACACACATAGTTACTAATTCACCACCAGTCACTCACACAGAGTACTTATTCACCACCAGTCACTCACATAGTTACTTATTCACCTGTCACACACATAGTTACTAATTCACCACCAGTCACTCACACAGAGTACTTATTCACCACCAGTCACTCACATAGTTACTTATTCACCACCAGTCACTCACAGAGTTACTTATTCACCACCAGTCACTCACATAGTTACATATTCACCACCAGTCACTCACACAGAGTACTTATTCACCAGTCACTCGCAGAGTTACTTATTCACCACCAGTCACTCACATAGTTACTTATTCACCACCAGTCACTCACATAGTTACTTATTCACCACCAGTCACACACATAGTTACTTATTCACCACCAGTCACACACATAGTTACTTATTCACCACCAGTCACACACATAGTTACTTATTCACCACCAGTCACTCACATAGTTACTTATTCACCACCAGTCACTCACATAGTTACTTATTCACCAGTCACTCACAGAGTTACTTATTCACCACCAGTCACTCACACAGAGTACTTAGCCACCAGTCACTCACATAGTTACTTATTCACCAGTCACTCACATAGTTACTTATTCACCACCAGTCACTCACATAGTTACTTATTCACCACAGTCACTCACATAGTTACTTATTCACCACCATCACTCACATAGTTACTTATTCACCACCAGTCACTCACATAGTTACTTATTCACCACCAGTCACTCACATAGTTACTTATTCACCACCAGTCACTCACACAGAGTACTTATTCACCACCAGTCACTCACATAGTTACTTATTCACCAGTCACTCACACAGAGTACTTATTCACCAGTCACTCACATAGTTACTTATTCACCACCAGTCACTCACAGAGTTACTTATTCACCAGTCACTCACAGAGTTACTTATTCACCAGTCACTCACAGAGTTACTTATTCACCAGTCATCACAAGTACTTATTCGTCACTCACAAGTTTCCGCACTCACAAAGTACTTATTCACCAGTCACTCACAAAGTACTTATTCACCAGTCACTCACACAAAGTACTTATTCACCAGTCACTCACACAAAGTACTTATTCACCAGTCACTCACACATAGTTACTTATTCACCAGTCACTCACACAGTTACTTATTCACCAGTCACTCACATAGTTACTTATTCACCACCAGTCACTCACAGAGTTACTTATTCACCACCAGTCACTCACATAGTTACTTATTCACCACCTGTCACACACATAGTTACTAATTCACCACAGTCACTCACACAGAGTACTTATTCACCACCAGTCACTCACATAGTTACTTATTCACCTGTCACACACATAGTTACTAATTCACCACCAGTCACTCACACAGAGTACTTATTCACCACCAGTCACTCACATAGTTACTTATTCACCACCAGTCACTCACAGAGTTACTTATTCACCACCAGTCACTCACATAGTTACATATTCACCACCAGTCACTCACACAGAGTACTTATTCACCAGTCACTCGCAGAGTTACTTATTCACCACCAGTCACTCACATAGTTACTTATTCACCACCAGTCACTCACATAGTTACTTATTCACCACCAGTCACACACATAGTTACTTATTCACCACCAGTCACACACATAGTTACTTATTCACCACCAGTCACACACATAGTTACTTATTCACCACCAGTCACTCACATAATTACTTATTCACCACCAGTCACTCACATAGTTACTTATTCACCAGTCACTCACAGAGTTACTTATTCACCACCAGTCACTCACACAGAGTACTTAGCCACCAGTCACTCACATAGTTACTTATTCACCAGTCACTCACATAGTTACTTATTCACCACCAGTCACTCACATAGTTACTTATTCACCAACAGTCACTCACATAGTTACTTATTCACCAGTCACTCACATAGTTACTTATTCACCAGTCACTCACATAGTTACTTATTCACCAGTCACTCACAGAGTTACTTATTCACCAGTCACTCACATAGTTACTTATTCACCACAGTCACTCACATAGTTACTTATTCACCACCAGTCACTCACATAGTTACTTATTCACCACCAGTCACTCACACAGAGTACTTATTCACCAGTCACTCACAGAGTTACTTATTCACCACCAGTCACTCACATAGTTACTTATTCACCACCAGTCACTCACATAGTTACTTATTCACCACCAGTCACTCACACAGAGTACTTATTCACCAGTCACTCACAGAGTTACTTATTCACCACCAGTCACTCACATAGTTACTTATTCACCAGTCACTCACACAGAGTACTTATCCACCAGTCACTCACATAGTTACTTATTCACCACCAGTCACTCACATAGTTACTTATTCACCAAGTCACTCACAGAGTTACTTATTCACCACCAGTCACTCACATAGTTACTTATTCACCAGTCACTCACAGAGTTACTTATTCACCACAGTCACTCACACAGAGTACTTAGCCACCAGTCACTCACATAGTTACTTATTCACCAGTCACTCACATAGTTACTTATTCACCACCAGTCACTCACATAGTTACTTATTCACCAACAGTCACTCACATAGTTACTTATTCACCAGTCACTCACATAGTTACTTATTCACCAGTCACTCACATAGTTACTTATTCACCAGTCACTCACAGAGTTACTTATTCACCAGTCACTCACAGAGTTACTTATTCACCACCAGTCACTCACATAGTTACTTATTCACCAGTCACTCACAGAGTTACTTATTCACCAGTCACTCACAGAGTTACTTATTCACCACCAGTCACTCACAGAGTTACTTATTCACCAGTCACTCACATAGTTACTTATTCACCACCAGTCACTCACATAGTTACTTATTCACCAGTCACTCACACAGAGTACTTATTCACCAGTCACTCACACAGAGTACTTATTCACCAGTCACTCACATAGTTACTTATTCACCAGTCACTCACACAGAGTTCTTATTCACCAGTCACTCACATAGTTACTTATTCACCACCAGTCACTCACATAGTTACTTATTCACCAGTCACTCACAGAGTTACTTATTCACCACCAGTCACTCACATAGTTACTTATTCACCAGTCACTCACACATAGTACTTATTCACCAGTCACTCACAGAGTTACTTATTCACCACCAGTCACTCACAGAGTTACTTATTCACCACCAGTCACTCACATAGTTACTTATTCACCAGTCACTCACATAGTTACTTATTCACCACCAGTCACTCACATAGTTACTTATTCACCAGTCACTCACACAGAGTACTTATTCACCAGTCACTCACAGAGTTACTTATTCACCAACAGTCACTCACATAGTTACTTATTCACCACCAGTCACTCACAGAGTTACTTATTCACCACCAGTCACTCACATAGTTACTTATTCACCAGTCACTCACAGAGTTACTTATTCACCATCAGTCACTCACACAGAGTACTTAGCCACCAGTCTCTCACATAGTTACTTATTCACCAGTCTCTCACAGAGTTACTTATTCACGAGTCACTCACAGAGTTACTTATTCATCAGTCACTCACATAGTTACTTATTCACCAGTCAATCACATAGTTACTTATTCACCACCAGTCACTCACAGAGTTACTTATTCTCCAGTCACTCACAGAGTTACTTATTCACCAGTCACTCACATAGTTACTTATTCACCAGTCACAGAGTTAATTATTCACCAGTCACTCACAGAGTTACTTATTCACCACCAGTCACTCACATAGTTACTTATTCACCAGTCACTCACAGAGTTACTTATTCACCACCAGTCACTCACATAGTTACTTATTCACCACCAGTCACTCACACAGAGTACTTATTCACCAGTCACTCACAGAGTTACTTATTCACCACCAGTCACTCACATAGTTACTTATTCACCAGTCACTCACACAGAGTACTTATTCACCAGTCACTCACATAGTTACTTATTCACCACCAGTCACTCACATAGTTACTTATTCACCAGTCACTCACACAGAGTACTTATTCACCAGTCACTCACACATAGTACTTATTCACCAGTCACTCACACAGAGTACTTATTCACCAGTCACTCACATAGTTACTTATTCACCAGTCACTCACATAGTTACTTATTCACCAGTCACTCACAGAGTACTTATTCACCAGTCACTCACAGAGTACTTATTCACCAGTCACTCACATAGTTACTTATTCACCATCACTCACACAGTTTATTCACCAGTCACTCACAAGTTACTTATTCACCAGTCACTCACATAGTTACTTATTCACCAGTCACTCACATAGTTACTTATTCACCAGTCACTCACATAGTTACTTATTCACCACCAGTCACTCACATAGTTACTTATTCACCACCAGTCACTCACATAGTTACTTATTCACCAGTCACTCACATAGTTACTTATTCACCACCAGTCACTCACATAGTTACTTATTCACCAGTCACTCACACAGAGTACTTATTCACCAGTCACTCACAGAGTTACTTATTCACCACCAGTCACTCACATAGTTACTTATTCACCACCAGTCACTCACATAGTTACTTATTCACCACCAGTCACTCACATAGTTACTTATTCACCAGTCACTCACATAGTTACTTATTCACCATCCAGTCACTCACATAGTTACTTATTCACCAGTCACTCACAGAGTTACTTATTCACCAGTCACTCACATTACTTATTCACCAGTCACTCACATAGTTACTTATTCACCAGTCACTCACATAGTTACTTATTCACCACAGTCACTCACAGAGTTTATTCACCAGTCACTCACATAGTTACTTATTCACCAGTCACTCACATAGTTACTTATTCACACCAGTCACTCACATAGTTACTTATTCACCACCAGTCACTCACACATAGTACTTATTCACCAGTCACTCACACAAGTACTTATTCACCAGTCACTCACAGAGATACTTATTCACCACCAGTCACTCACATAGTTACTTATTCACCACCAGTCACTCACATAGTTACTTATTCACCACCAGTCACTCACACAGAGTACTTATTCACCAGTCACTCACAGAGTTACTTATTCACCACCAGTCACTCACATAGTTACTTATTCACCAGTCACTCACATAGTTACTTATTCACCAGTCACTCACATAGTTACTTATTCACCACCAGTCACTCACATAGTTACTTATTCACCAGTCACTCACAGAGTTACTTATTCCCCAGTCACTCACATAGTTACTTATTCACCAGTCACTCACACAAAGTACTTATTCACCAGTCACTCACACAAAGTACGTATTCACCAGTCACTCACAGAGAGTACTTATTCACCAGTCACTCACACAAGTACTTATTCACCAGTCACTCACACAAAGTACTTATTCACCAGTCACTCACAGAGTTACTTATTCACCACCAGTCACTCACATAGTTACTTATTCACCAGTACTCACAAGATACTTATTCACCAGTCACTCACACAGAGTACTTATTCACCAGTCACTCACATAGTTACTTATTCACCACCAGTCACTCACACAAGTTACTTATTCACCAGTCACTCACACAGAGTACTTATTCACCAGTCACTCACACAGATACTTATTCACCAGTCACTCACAGAGTTACTTATTCACCACCAGTCACTCACATAGTTACTTATTCACCAGTCACTCACATAGTTACTTATTCACCACCAGTCACTCACATAGTTACTTATTCACCACCAGTCACTCACATAGTTACTTATTCACCAGTCACTCACAGAGTTACTTATTCACACAGTCACTCACATAGTTACTATTCACCAGTCACTCACATAGTTACTTATTCACCACCAGTCACTCACATAGTTACTTATTCACCAGTCACTCACATAGTTACTTATTCACCAGTCACTCACATAGTTACTTATTCACCACCAGTCACTCACATAGTACTTATTCACCAGTCACTCACACAGAGTACTTATTCACCAGTCACTCACAGAGTTACTTATTCACCACCAGTCACTCACAGAGTTACTTATTCACCACCAGTCACTCACATAGTTACTTATTCACCAGTCACTCACAGAGTTACTTATTCACCACAGTCACTCACACAGAGTACTTAGCCACCAGTCTCTCACATAGTTACTTATTCACCAGTCACTCACAGAGTTACTTATTCACCAGTCACTCACAGAGTTACTTATTCACCAGTCACTCACATAGTTACTTATTCACCAGTCACTCACATAGTTACTTATTCACCACCAGTCACTCACAGAGTTACTTATTCACCAGTCACTCACAGAGTTACTTATTCACCAGTCACTCACATAGTTACTTATTCACCAGTCACAGAGTTATTATTCACCAGTCACTCACAGAGTTACTTATTCACCACCAGTCACTCACATAGTTACTTATTCACCAGTCACTCACAGAGTTACTTATTCACCAGTCACTCACATAGTTACTTATTCACCACAGTCACTCACATAGTTACTTATTCACCAGTCACTCACATAGTTACTTATTCACCAGTCACTCACATAGTTACTTATTCACCAGTCACTCACATAGTTACTTATTCACCAGTCACTCACAGAGTTACTTATTCACCACCAGTCACTCACATAGTTCTTATTCACCAGTCACTCACATAGTTACTTATTCACCAGTCACTCACACAGTTACTTATTCACCAGTCACTCACATAGTTACTTATTCACCACCAGTCACTCACATAGTTACTTATTCACCAGTCACTCACACAGTTACTTATTCACCAGTCACTCACACAGAGTACTTATTCACCAGTCACTCACATAGTTACTTATTCACCAGTCACTCACACAGAGTTCTTATTCACCAGTCACTCACATAGTTACTTATTCACCACCAGTCACTCACATAGTTACTTATTCACCAGTCACTCACAGAGTTACTTATTCACCACCAGTCACTCACATAGTTACTTATTCACCAGTCACTCACACAGAGTACTTATTCACCAGTCACTCACATAGTTACTTATTCACCACCAGTCACTCACATAGTTACTTATTCACCAGTCACTCACACAGAGTACTTATTCACCAGTCACTCACACATAGTACTTATTCACCAGTCACTCACATAGTTACTTATTCACCAGTCACTCACACAGAGTTCTTATTCACCAGTCACTCACATAGTTACTTATTCACCACCAGTCACTCACATAGTTACTTATTCACCAGTCACTCACAGAGTTACTTATTCACCACCAGTCACTCACATAGTACTTACACCAGTCACTCACATAGTTACTTATTCACCAGTCACTCACAGAGTTACTTATTCACCACCAGTCACTCACACAGAGTACTTATTCACCAGTCACTCACATAGTTACTTATTCACCAGTCACTCACATAGTTACTTATTCACCAACAGTCACTCACATAGTTACTTATTCACCACCAGTCACTCACATAGTTACTTATTCACCAGTCACTCACATAGTTACTTATTCACCAGTCACTCACATAGTTACTTATTCACCAGTCACTCACATAGTTACTTATTCACCAGTCACTCACAGAGTTACTTATTCACCACCAGTCACTCACATAGTTACTTATTCACCAGTCACTCACAGAGTTACTTATTCACCACCAGTCACTCACATAGTTACTTATTCACCAGTCACTCACACAGAGTACTTATTCACCAGTCACTCACATAGTTACTTATTCACCACCAGTCACTCACATAGTTACTTATTCACCAGTCACTCACATAGTTACTTATTCACCACCAGTCACTCACATAGTTACTTATTCACCAGTCACTCACACAGAGTACTTATTCACCAGTCACTCACAGAGTTACTTATTCACCACCAGTCACTCACATAGTTACTTATTCACCACCAGTCACTCACATAGTTACTTATTCACCAGTCACTCACATAGTTACTTATTCACCACCAGTCACTCACATAGTTACTTATTCACCACCAGTCACTCACACAGAGTACTTATTCACCAGTCACTCACACAGAGTACTTATTCACCAGTCACTCACACAGTACTTATTCACCAGTCACTCACACAGAGTACTTATTCACCAGTCACTCACAGAGTTACTTATTCACCACCAGTCACTCACATAGTTACTTATTCACCAGTCACTCACATAGTTACTTATTCACCAGTCACTCACAGAGTTACTTATTCACCAGTCACTCACATAGTTACTTATTCACCAGTCACTCACATAGTTACTTATTCACCAGTCACTCACAGAGTTACTTATTCACCAGTCACTCACATAGTTACTTATTCACCAGTCACTCACACAGAGTACTTATTCACCAGTCACTCACAAGAGTACTTATTCACCAGTCACTCACATAGTTACTTATTCACCAGTCACTCACATAGTTACTTATTCACCACCAGTCACTCACATAGTTACTTATTCACCACCAGTCACTCACACAGAGTACTTATTCACCAGTCACTCACAGAGTTACTTATTCACCACCAGTCACTCACATAGTTACTTATTCACCAGTCACTCACACAGAGTACTTATTCACCAGTCACTCACATAGTTACTTATTCACCACCAGTCACTCACATAGTTACTTATTCACCAGTCACTCACACAGAGTACTTATTCACCAGTCACTCACACATAGTACTTATTCACCAGTCACTCACATAGTTACTTATTCACCAGTCACTCACACAGAGTTCTTATTCACCAGTCACTCACATAGTTACTTATTCACCACCAGTCACTCACATAGTTACTTATTCACCAGTCACTCACAGAGTTACTTATTCACCACCAGTCACTCACATAGTTACTTATTCACCAGTCACTCACACAGAGTACTTATTCACCAGTCACTCACATAGTTACTTATTCACCACCAGTCACTCACATAGTTACTTATTCACCAGTCACTCACACAGAGTACTTATTCACCAGTCACTCACACATAGTACTTATTCACCAGTCACTCACATAGTTACTTATTCACCAGTCACTCACACAGAGTTCTTATTCACCAGTCACTCACATAGTTACTTATTCACCACCAGTCACTCACATAGTTACTTATTCACCAGCACTCACACATAGTTACTTATTCACCACCAGTCACACACATAGTTACTTATTCACCACCAGTCACTCACATAGTTACTTATTCACCACCAGTCACTCACATAGTTACTTATTCACCACCAGTCACTCACATAGTTACTTATTCACCACCAGTCACTCACATAGTTACTTATTCACCACCAGTCACTCACACAGAGTACTTATTCACCAGTCACTCACAGAGTTACTTATTCACCACCAGTCACTCACATAGTTACTTATTCACCAGTCACTCACACAGAGTACTTATTCACCAGTCACTCACATAGTTACTTATTCACCAGTCACTCAATAGTTACTTATTCACCACCAGTCACTCACAGAGTTACTTATTCACCAGTCACTCACAGAGTTACTTATTCACCAGTCACTCACATAGTTACTTATTCACCAGTCACTCACAGAGTTACTTATTCACCAGTCACTCACATAGTTACTTATTCACCACCAGTCACTCACATAGTTACTTATTCACCAGTCACTCACATAGTTACTTATTCACCAGTCACTCACATAGTTACTTATTCACCAGTCACTCACACAAAGTTCTTTTCACCAGTCACTCACAGAGAGTACTTATTCACCAGTCACTCACATAGTTACTTATTCACCAGTCACTCACATAGTTACTTATTCACCAGTCACTCACACAGTTACTTATTCACCAGTCACCACAAGTACTTATTCACCAGTCACTCACACAAGTACTTATTCACCAGTCACTCACACAAGTACTTATTCACCAGTCACTCACATAAGTTACTTATTCACCAGTCACTCACACAGTTACTTATTCACCACCAGTCACTCACATAGTTACTTATTCACCACCAGTCACTCACATAGTTACTTATTCACCACCGTCACACACATAGTTACTTATTCACACCAGTCACTCACATAGATACTTATTCACCACCAGTCACTCACATAGTTACTTATTCACCAGTCACTCACAGAGTTACTTATTCACCACCAGTCACTCACATAGTTACTTATTCACCAGTCACTCACATAGTTACTTATTCACCACCAGTCACTCACATAGTTACTTATTCACCAGTCACTCACACAGAGTTATTATTCACCAGTCACTCACATAGTTACTTATTCACCAGTCACTCACATAGTTACTTATTCACCAGTCACTCACAATACTTATTCACCACCAGTCACTCACATAGTTACTTATTCACCAGTCACTCACAGAGTTACTTATTCACAGTCACTCACATAGTTACTTATTCACCAGTCACTCACATAGTTACTTATTCACCAGTCACTCACATAGTTACTTATTCACCAGTCACTCACAGAGTTACTTATTCACCAGTCACTCACATAGTTACTTATTCACCACCAGTCACTCACATAGTTACTTATTCACCACCAGTCACTCACATAGTTACTTATTCACCAGTCACTCACACAGAGTACTTATTCACCAGTCACTCACATAGTTACTTATTCACCACCAGTCACTCACATAGTTACTTATTCACCAGTCACTCACACAGAGTGCTTATTCACCAGTCACTCACACTAGTACTTATTCACCAGTCACTCACATAGTTACTTATTCACCAGAACTCACACAGAGTACTTATTCACCAGTCACTCACATAGTTACTTATTCACCACCAGTCACTCACATAGTTACTTATTCACCAGTCACTCACACAGAGTACTTATTCACCAGTCACTCACACATAGTACTTATTCACCAGTCACTCACATAGTTACTTATTCACCAGTCACTCACACAGAGTTCTTATTCACCAGTCACTCACATAGTTACTTATTCACCACCAGTCACTCACAGAGTTACTTATTCACCAGTCACTCACATAGTTACTTATTCACCACCAGTCACTCACATAGTTACTTATTCACCAGTCACTCACATAGTTACTTATTCACCAGTCACTCACACAGAGTACTTATTCACCAGTCACTCACAGAGTTACTTATTCACCACCAGTCACTCACA
>CM026399.1:49148852-49188798 GCA_014843695.1 Archivesica marissinica | reverse complement strand
ACATGTATATATCTATATATATATATTACTATACATACAACATGTATATATCTATATATATATTACTATACGTACCACATGTATATATCTATATATATATTACTATACGTACCACATGTATATATCTATATATATATTACTATACGTACCACATGTATATATCTATATATATTACTATACGTACAACATGTATATATCTATATATATATTACTATACATACCACATGTATATATCTATATATATATTACTATACGTACCACATGTATACATCTATATATATTACTATACGTACCACATGTATATATATATTACTATACGTACCACATGTATATATCTATATATATATTACTATACAAACCACATGTATATATCTATATATATATTACTATACGTACCACATGTATATATCTATATATATATTACTATACATACAACATGTATATATCTATATATATATTACTATACGTACAACATAAATATATCTATATATATATTACTATACGTACCACATGTATATATCAAAAACAACACCACATATATATATATTACTATACATACCACATGTATATATCATATATATATTACTATACGTACAACATGTATATATCATATATATATATTACTATACATACCACATGTATATATCAATATATATATATTACTATACGTACCACATGTATAACTATATATATATATTACTATACGTACCACATGTAAACTATATATATTACTATACGTACCACATGTATATATCTATATATATTTACTATACAAACCACATGTATATATCTATATATATTTACTATACGTACCACATGTATATATCTAAAAAAACAACAACAACAAAAAAACAACACCACAAAACAAAAAAAACAACACCACAAAAAAAACAACAACCACAAAACTATATATATTACTATACGTACCACATGTATATATCTATATATATATTACTATACGTACAACATAAATATATCTATATATATATTACTATACGTACCACAAAAAAACACACAACAAAACAAAAACAACAACCACTGTATATATCTATTATATTACTATACGTACCACATGTAAACTATATATATTACTATACATACCACATGTATATATCTATATATATTACTATACGTACCACATGTATATATCTATATATATATTACTATACATACCACATGTATATATCTATATATATATTACTATACGTAACACATGTATATATATATTACTATACGTACAACATGTATATATCTATATATATTACTATACATACCACATGTATATATCTATATATATTACTATACGTACCACATGTATATATCTATATATATATTACTATACGTACCACATGTATATATATATTACTATACATACCACATGTATATATCTATATATATATTACTATACGTACCACATGTATATATCTATATATATATACTATAAATACCACATGTATATATCTATATATATATATACTATACGTACCACATGTATACATATATATTACTATATATTACTATACGTACCACATGTATATATCTATATATATATTACTATACGTACCACATGTATATATCTATATATATATTACTATACGTACCACATGTATATATCTATATATATATTACTATACGTACCACATGTATATATTTATATATATATATTACTATACATACCACATGTATATATGTATTACTATACGTACCACATGTATATATCTATATATACTGAGTCAAAAAAGAAACGATACCTGGTGTTTATGTGTCTATAATTTCAACATTTATTAAGAAAATTCTTTGAAAATTCATAAGATGATAGTCCAACATGTTTGAAAGAGGAGCACATAAAGCATAATGAGCCTCCGAAACTGTCTGCTGCGTGATGACGTAATTCGTCGGACAGGGGTCTAATGGAGTTTTCACACAGACGTCAATACCGAGTATGGGCACCATTTGTGTCTCTCACTGCAATGCACCGCCGTCGCATCGAACGGAAGAGTGTCTGAATCTCTTGCTGGTCAATATTTGTCCACTCCTGACGCAAAACATCCCTCAGTTGGTTTAACGTTACCGGCTGACGTCGTCTGACGCGGCGGTCTAACATATCCCGCAAATGTTCTATGGGTGACAAGTCTGGTGACAAAGCAGGCCACGGCAGGGTTTCAATATTGTTCTGCTCCAATAATGTGGTGGAAATCCGAGCAGTATGACACCTGGCGTTGTCCTGTTGGAACAGTGTGACGTTTCTGTTGGCGTTAAAGAACGGCACAACAACTGGCGCAAGGATCTCATCACAGTACCGCTGGGCGTTTAGGTTCCCGTCCACCACTAACAGTTCAGTGCGACTGCCGAAGGTGATACCGCCCCACGCCACGCTTCCGCCCCCGAACAGATCGACCTGACGTACACATGCGTCGGCGTAACGTTCACCGCGTCTGCGATATACCCGCTCTCTGCCATCCGCTCGACGCAAGCAGAACCGCGATTCATCGCTAAACATCACCGAATTCCACTGTAACCGAGTCCAGCGAGCACGTTCCGTCGTCCATTCCCGCCGTACGTCACGGTGACGTCGTGTCAGGATGGGTCCAACGTATGGCCGATAGGCACGAATGCCACGTTCACCGAGCGGGTTCCTGACTGTTTGTGCACTGATGCGATTGTTGGTCATCCCAGGAGTAACGGCAGCTGTGTGCGTAGCAGGTAGGAACCGGTCACGTAAATGTGACGTCCGAATGTGACGGTCCTGTTCACGCGTCGTCACACGTGGTCGACCAGATCTTGGACGGTCGTCCACCGATCCATGTGTTCGATAACGTCGAAGTAGACGTGTTATCGTGATCCGCGTAACCCCGAGTCGAATTGCGACGTCACGCTGGTGTAAACCGCCGTCAATCATGCCAATGGCACGCATTCTCTGATTGCGGTTTAGCCTAGGCATTTTGTTAGAGGTAACAATGGGTATGTAAGGTGTTTTTCCTCGATAATAATGCAATACCAGTACAATAAACTGGTTTTCCGATTTGTACATGTGCAGGAAGTTGTCTTTGTTGAGGAGCACGTGCAAATCGGAAATTCGGCGTTCCAGGATTATCGGGTGTTTATTTACCTGTGTTTATGGTTGGCTGACGTTGCAATAAGATACCCGGTACTGATACGTAATAATATATTAAACCTTTCTATGGTTTTATCCGTTTTACGTCATTTTTAGTTTGGTATCGTTTCTTTTTTGACTCAGTATATATATATATTACTATACGTACCACATGTATATATATATTACTATACGTACCACATGTATATATCTATATATATATTACTATACGTACCACATGTATATATCTATATATATATTACTATACGTACCACATGTATATATCCTATACGTACCACATGTATATATCTATACATGCCACATGTATATATCTATACGTACCACATGTATATATCTATATGTACCACATGTATATATATATTACTATACGTACCACATGTATATATCTATATATATATTACTATACGTACCACATGTATATATCTATACGTACAACATGTATATCTATATATATATCTATACATACCACATGTATATATCTATATATATACACCACATGTATATATCTATATGTACCACATGTATATATCTATACGTACCACATGTATATATCTATACGTACCACATGTATATATCTATATGTACCACATGTATATATCTATATATATATATTCCTATACGTACACCATGTACCGTATATATATATTACTATACGTACCACATGTATATATCTATATATATATTACTATACGTACCACATGTATATATATATATATATATTACTATACGTACCACATGTATATATCTATATATATATTACTATACGTACCACATGTATATATATATTACTATACGTACAACATGTATATATCTATATATATATTACTATACATACCACATGTATATATCTATATATATTACTATACGTACCACATGTATATATCTATATATATTACTATACATACCACATGTATATATCTATATATATTACTATACGTACCACATGTATATATCTATATATATATTACTATACGTACCACATGTATATATCTATATATATATTACTATACGTACCACATGTATATATATATTACTATACGTACAACATGTATATATCTATATATATATTACTATACATACCACATGTATATATCTATATATATTACTATACGTACCACATGTATATATCTATATATATTACTATACGTACCACATGTATATATCTATATATATTACTATACGTACCACATGTATATATCTATATATATATTACTATACGTACCACATGTATATATCTAATATTACTATACGTACCACATGTATATCTATATAATTACTATACATACCACATGTATATATCTATATATATTACTATACGTACCACATGTATATATCTATATATATATTACTATACGTACCACATGTATATATCTATATATATATTACTATACGTACCACATGTATATATATATTACTATACGTACCACATGTATATATCTATATATATTACTATACATACCACATGTATATATCTATATATATTACTATACGTACCACATGTATATATCTATATATATATTACTATACGTACCACATGTATATATCTATATATATATTACTATACATACCACATGTATATATCTATATATATATTACTATACGTACCACATGTATATATCTATATATATATTACTATACGTACCACATGTATATATCTATATATATATTACTATACGTACCACATGTATATATCTATATATATTACTATACGTACAACATGTATATATCTATATATATATTACTATACATACCACATGTATATATCTATATATATATTACTATACGTACCACATGTATATATCTATATATATTACTATACGTACCACATGTATATATCTATATATATTACTATACGTACCACATGTATATATCTATATATATATTACTATACATACTACATGTATATATCTATATATATATTACTATACGTACCACATGTATATATCTATATATATATTACTATACATACTACATCTATATATATATATTACTATACGTACCACATGTATATATATATTACTATACATACCACATGTATATATCTATATATATATTACTATACGTACCACATGTATATATTACTATACGTACCACATGTATATATCTATATATATATTACTATACATACCACATGTATATATCTATATATATATTACTATACATACCACATGTATATATCTATATATATATTACTATACATACCACATGTATATATCTATATATATATTACTATACATACTACTGGCAGGAGTTACATTGGGTATAAAGATTAGGTGTATATGGCAGGAGTTACATTGGAATAAAGATTAGGTGTATCTGGCAGTAGTTACATTGGGGTATAAAGATTAGGTGTATATGGCAGTAGTTACATTGGGGTATAAAGATTAGGTGTATATGGCAGTAGTTACATTGGGTATAAATATTAGGTGTATCTGGCAGTAGTTACATTGGGTATAAAGATTAGGTGTATCTGGCAGGAGTTACATTGGGTATAAAGATTAGGTGTATATGGCAGTAGTTACATTGGGTATAAAGATTAGGTGTATATGGCAGTAGTTACATGCAGTATAAAGATTAGGTGTATCTGGCAGGAGTTACATTGGGTATAAAGATTAGGTGTATATGGCAGTAGTTACATTGGGGTATAAAGATTAGGTGTATCTGGCAGTAGTTACATTGGGTATAAAGATTAGGTGTATATGGCAGTAGTTACATTGGGTATAAAGATTAGGTGTATCTGGCATGAGTTACATTGGGTATAAAGATTAGGTGTATATGGCAGTAGTTACATTGGGTATAAAGATTAGGTGTATCTGGCAGGAGTTACATTGGGTATAAAGATTAGGTGTATATGGCAGTAGTTACATTGGGTATAAAGATTAGGTGTATATGGCAGTAGTTACATTGGGTATAAAGATTAGGTGTATATGGCAGGAGTTACATTGGGTATAAAGATTAGGTGTATATGGCAGTAGTTACATTGGGTATAAAGATTAGGTGTATATGGCAGTAGTTACAAACCTGCTATTCTTATCATCAACTACCTCAGTAGCCCCTCTCACATCCTCCTCCACGTCCGAGTTCTCTTCAGTAATCCTCTCATCTCCTTGATTGACAACATTTTGATCCCCGATCACAACAGCTTCCGCCTGATAAATGTTGTATGTCTGTAAAACATAATATACCAATAACTATACATTCTTGATAAATATTGTACGTAAGCAAACTATATTGAAAATATATCATCAAAATGTAACAAAAGACGTGTTCTACTAATTCTGTAGAATATCTACATTGCTTGGTCATGCTTAAGCAAAAGGCTTGTAGACATTAGCAATATAGATGAAATCTTGGTTCCTTTCAATGGTTGGTCATTTCCGTCAAAACAATGAGGTCACTACATATAGGTCAAATTATAGAAACTCACTGTAAGGATGGCAAGCCTCAGTTATGTTATATTTCGGGTTGTACGCCTGCATCAGCAGTTCAGCACCATTTCGGGCTATATCTTACTATATGTATGTCTCATAACATGTGTGCAGTAATATACATTCAACTTACTATATGTTTTATAACATGTGTGCAGTAATATACATTCAACTTACTATATGTTTTATAACATGTGTGCAGTAATATACATTCAACTTACTATATTATATATATTTTATAACATGTGTGCAGTAATATACATTCAACTTACTATATGTTTTATAACATGTGTGCAGTAATATACATTCAACTTACTATATGTTTTATAACATGTGTGCAGTAATATACATTCAACTTACTATATGTTTTACAACATGTGTGCAGTAATATACATTCAACTTACTATGTGTTTTACAACATGTGTGCAGTAATATACATTCAACTTACTATGTGTTTCACAACATGTGTGCTATGCTTCCCTCGTTTCCTCTTCCGGTCTGCACCAGAACTTGTAACTTCATCCGAATCCGAGTCTTCAGACTGTTTCTCACCTGCTACTGCTCTCACAGGATGTTGTCTTTGAGCAGCTGGACCCTTTTCTAGTTGGTCTGATTGTGATACATAACTGGAACCGGCATCTTGTTCCAACAGGCTGCTGTTAGGTAAATTTCCTGAAATCAAGCATACCAGAAAATAAAGATAACGGATAGGTTACTGTATGCATGCGACGAGCAACATGTTAATATCATTATTACAAGATACAGCATATACTCATACCTTACTACCTAGGAATTCACATTATTACAAGATACAGCATATACTCATACCTTACTACCTAGGAATTCACATTATTACAAGATACAGCATATACTCATACCTTACTACCTAGGAATTCACATTATTACAAGATACAGCATATACTCATACCTTACTACCTAGGAATTCACATTATTACAAGATACAGCATATACTCATACCTTACTACCTAGGAATTCACATTATTACAAGATACAGCATATACTCATACCTTACTACCTAGGAATTCAGCACGTTGTCTATTAACAATACATTATTTTGCAAATTTAAACCTCCAATTGTAACAGGGTAAAACAATTAAATTGAAGATTTGATTACTTTTTATTAACTAAGAATCAAAGCAGACAGTTTGTAAACTTCCCCTTCCCAATCCTCACCCACTCGTCTTACTGTACTAACACGCCATCACCTCCCACACATCACATTCACTTACCCGACACATCCTCACCCACACATCTTGCTGTACTACCTCGCCATCACCTCCCACACATCACATTCGCTTACCCGGCACATCCTCACACACACACACATCTTGCTGTACTACCTCGCCATCACCTCCCACACATCACATTCACTTACCCGGTACATCCTCACCCACACATCTTGCTGTACTACCTCGCCATCAACTCCCACACATCACATTCACTTACCCGGCACATCCTCACCACACATCTTGCTGTACTACCTCGCCATCACCTCCCACACATCACATTCACTTACCCGGTACATCCTCACCCACTCATCTTGCTGTACTACCTCACCATCACCTCCCACACATCACATTCACTTACCCGGCACATCCTCACCCACACATCTTGCTGTCCTACCTCGCCATCAACTCCCACACATCACATTCACTTACCCGGCACATCCTCACCCACACATCTTGCTGTCCTACCTCGCCATCAACTCCCACACATCACATTCACTTACCCGGCACATCCTCACCCACACATCTTGCTGTCCTACCTCGCCATCACCTCCCACACATCACATTCATTTACCTGGCACATCCTCACCCACACATCTTGCTGTCCTACCTCGCCATCACCTCCCACACATCACATTCATTTACCTGGCACATCCTCACCCATTCATCTGGCTGTCCTACCTCGCCATCAACTCCCACTCATCTCGTGTTACCTACCTAGATGGCTCCTGTTCCCATCCATCATGTTGCCCAACTGTGCAGGCCCAACACTTGTCTGGCTGGATTCGAAACTATTAGACCCATTGCTCTCCAGTGACCTTGAACTCTGATTACTGCCCATGTAACTACTTCGTGAAGAGATTCCGGACAATGAGTTCGCAGACAAGGTTTGACTATTAGATATTTCATCAAATGCAGGTACCTGACGTCTAATACTTGCACTATGTTGAACACTTAGTTCTTGCTGGTCCTGTGCTGTTGCCTGCACCTGGTAAACTGCATGCTTCTGATGTTCATCCTCCCCTAGCTGGAACTGTGTAGATGGACCCATATCTGCACTGGCCTGAGATGTACTTCTCTTAACATGATGCTGGATCTGCTGCTGGTATGAAGCTGAACTGGACACGGGTGGAAACTGTCCAGGACCGTAAGCCATCTGTCCTCCACCTGGAGCCATCTGTCCTTGACCTTGACCTGGAACCATCTGTCCTTGACCTGGAGCCATCTGTTCTTGACCTGGAGCCATCTGTCCTTGATGTTGATACAGATTCATCATTGGAGAATTCTGATTGTTGAAGACTGGACTCGCATTTCCGTACATTTGTTCAACCAATTGCATCTGTTCCATGGAATAATGAGCTTCATTGTTGCCGTATGTCTGCTGGTGACTGAGCACCAGCTGGAAATAACGAGCAACGGCAGGATTCTGTGGCTGAACAGGTTTCAGACTGCTAGTACTGGATGAGTGAGCGAGAGAAGGTAGATTGCTTGATATGTCACTCTCGGATGCAGAATGTGGTAAAGCACCAGGGATAATGCCTTGTTTTATTAAATTTCTCGTTTCGGCAGCAAGCCAATTTAAAAGCTGCTGCGTTTTGGCCTCCTCATGCTGCTCAATTCTTCTCTGCTTCTCCTTCTGTTCTATTTCTTTTCTTTTATAACCTTCAAGCCATATTTTCTGTTTGATTTTGTGCTCTTGATTTGCTTGATTTCGTACATTTATCTTATCTCCTATCAAACGTGCTACACCTTTGCGGTAGAATTTGTCATTATTATAGTAGTTTATACCTTTCAATGTATTTAAACCCATAGGCACACGAAACGACGCATTACGCTTTTCTGTGTATACGGGAACCACACACCACTGCTTATTCGGATTGGTGATTGCTTCCATCAAGCAACTCTCACCGGTAAACTCACACCATTTATCCTCAATGAAGTTTTTAGTCATATAGATGAACACGTACGTGCTTCGGAGTACGCCCGTTTCTAAATGCTGTATCTTAGAGCCACAAAGTGCTGCCATTTCTGGGGCATCATAGAGTAGAGCTATAATGGGACCGTTTATCACTTCAATTTCATTATCTAAGTGCTTTCGGAATTTCTCTGCATCTTTTCGGTCATCCTCACAGTATAATATTAACACATCAATATATCCCATTTTAATATCCGGCGGCATATTGTGCTCGTACTGCTTTAAACTGTGTTCCCAGTCGTCAGATGGCATGCTGCTGATGTTATCCTCCCAGTCGTCAGATGGCATGCTGCCGATGCTATCCATGCAACTTATTGAACTGTAGCTACTGTCTTCCTCCTTTCTTAAAGCCACTTCAGACATTCTAGCTGCGATATCCGATTCAACTTGAATCGATTCATCCCTAGGTTGACTTCCACTTCTTGCCGACAACATATCTATAGATAATAGATATATAGAATTGTTTATAGACATACACGTATACAATTTATTTACACATACCAGGCTTCTCCTTCGTCAACGAAACAGGGTGGAACCGCCCTGTTTGAAAGATCTATTGCTCTGTTTGCATCACGTTACCATGTTTGAAAATTAAAACACACTAACCTTTTTTATTGGTAAATTAAATATTAGTTCATTTTGCTGAGAAAATGCATTATGATAGAGACAGTGACTATATAAATGCATTATGATAGAGACAGTGACTATATAAATGCATTATGATACAGACAGTGACTATATAAATGCATTATGATACAGACAGTGACTATATAAATGCATTATGATACAGACAGTCACTATATAAATGCATTATGATACAGACAGTGACTATATAAATGCATTATGATACAGACAGTGATTATATAAATGCATTATGATACAGACAGTGACTATATAAATGCATTATGATACAGACAGTGACTATATAAATGCATTATGATACAGACAGTGACTATATAAATGCATTATGATACAGACAGTGACTATATAAATGCATTATGATACAGACAGTGACTATATAAATGCATTATGATACAGACAGTGACTATATAAATGCATTATAATACAGACAGTGACTATATAAATGCATTATGATACAGACAGTCACTATATAAATGCATTATGATAGAGACAGTGACTATATAAATGCATTATGATACAGACAGTGACTATATAAATGCATTATGATACAGACAGTGACTATATAAATGCATTATGATACAGACAGTCACTATATAAATGCATTATGATACAGACAGTGGCTATAATGTTATTTTATACTCATTTTGCTCCTACCATGCATCTAATTTATTTAATAACACTTCCAGGGGGATGTCTAGGGGGGTGTCCAGGGGGGGTGTCTAGGGGTGTGTCCAGAGGGGTGTGTCCAGGGGGGTGTCTAGGGGTGTGTCCAGGGGGATGTCTAGGGGTGTCTAGGGGGGTGTCTAGGCGGGTGTCTAGGGGGTGTCTAGGGGGATGTCTAGGGGGTGTCTAGGGGGAGTAGGGGGGTGTCTAGGGGGTGTCTAGTGGGGTGTCTAGGGGGATGTCTAGGGGGATGTCTAGGGGGGTGTCCAGGGGGTGTCTAGGGGGTGTCTAGGGGGATGACTAGATGTCCAGGGAGATGTCTAGGGGGTGTCTAGGGGGATGTCCAGGGGGTGTCTAGGGGGATGTCCAGGGGGTGTCTAGGGGGATGACTAGATGTCCAGGGGGATGTCTAGGGAGGTGTCTAGGGGAGATGTCCAGGGGGATGTCTAGGGAGGTGTCTAGGGGGATGTCCAGGGGGATGTCTAGGAGGATGTCTAGGGGGATGTCTAGGGGGATGTCCAGGGGGATGTCCAGGGAGGTGTCTAGGGGGATGTCTAGGGGGATGTCCAGGGAGGTGTCTAGGAGGATGTCCAGGGGGATGTCTAGGATGTCCAGGGGGATGTCCAGGGAGGTGTCTAGGGGGATGTCCAGGAGGATGTCCAGGGGGATGTCTAGATGTCCAGGGGAATGTCTAGGGGGATGTCTAGATGTCCAGGGGGATGTCTAGGGAGGTGTCCAGGGGGATGTCTAGGGAGGTGTCCAAGGGGATGTCCAGGGGGTGTCTAGGGGGATGTCCAGGGGGATGTCCAGGGAGGTGTCTAGGAGGATGTCCAGGGGGATGTCTAGGGGGATGTCCAGGGGGGTGTCTAGGGGGATGTCCAGGGGGATGTCTAGGAGGATGTCCAGGGGGTGTCTAGGGAGGTGTCCAGGGGGATGTCTAGGGGGATGTCTAGATGTCCAGGGGAATGTCTAGGGGGATGTCTAGATGTCCAGGGGGATGTCTAGGGAGGTGTCCAGGGGGATGTCTAGGGAGGTGTCCAGGGGATGTCTAGGGAGGTGTCCAGGGGGATGTCTAGGGAGGTGACTAGGGGGATGTCTAGATGTCCAGGGGGATTGTATAGGGGGATGTCTAGAGAGGTGTCCAGGGGGATGTCCAGGTGGGTGTCTAGGGGGGTGTCCAGGGGAATGTCTAGATGTCCAGGGGGATGTCCAGGGGGATGTCTAGGGAGATGTCTAGGGGATGTCCAGGGGGGTGTCTAGGGGGGTGTCATGGGGAATGTCTAGATGTCCAGGGGGTGTCTAGTGGAATGTCTAGATGTTCAGGGGGTGTCTAGGGGGATGACTAGATGTCCAGGGGGATGTCTAGGGGAATGTCCAGGGGGATGTCTAGGGGGATGTCCAGGGGGGTGTCTAGGGGAATGTCCAGGGGGGTGTCTAGGGGAATGTCCAGGGGGATGTCTAGGGGGGTGTCCAGGGGGATGTCTAGGGGATGTCCAGGGGGGTGTCTAGGGGGGATGTCTAGGGGGATGTCCAAGGGGGTGTCCAGGGGGGTGTCTAGGGGGATGTCCAGGGGGGTGTCCAGGGGGGTGTCCAGGGGGGTGTCCAGGGGGGTGTCTAGGGGGATGTCCAGGAGGGTGTCCAGGGGGATGTCTCTCGGCATTCCCCATGTACCAAACGCGTGTTCTGTATTTTCTTTTTCTTACTTTTACAGCTTGAATGTTTTGGGGAGAACCCTGGATACAGCCACAGGCACAAGACACAATTTGTTATTTTTGCCCTAAGTCATGTTTACTGAAGGCAACCAACAGAAATGAAACATGCATGCAGCAACATCGACAAGAAACTAGGTAAAATCGACCAGATCACTGACATGCCCTTGTGGTCCCGACCAGAATACCTTATTCTATCAACAAATACTTTTTATTTGATGGAGATCGGTCAAATAACACCAGACTGGCACATTGTTTCATCGTGAATGTTGTCGTTTTCGCTGGGCGATCGGTAAAATGTTGGCGTTTTGTTTTCTAGTTGTTTTACACCGTGTAATGCTCATAACAGCTAGAACTTCCACCTACTTTGTTAAAGGCAATCGTTCACTAGCGCATCATGCTGTACGCAACCTCAGCATGCAGATCCACGAGAGCAATACAGAAAACAAGTCGAAAAGTACAGGAAAATACAATTATTCCATTAATATCCGCGGTGAATATACAGTGGTATTTCATTGGCCCACCATTTTCATATGGATTTACATGTTTCATTTTTGACCAATGCATTTGACACATATTGTAAGCATGGTGTATCATACATACTGGATATATATAGATAACACACAATGTAAGCATGGTGTATCGTACATTCTGGATATATATAGATAACACACAATGTAAGCATGGTGTATCGTACATACTGGATATATATAGATAACACATATTGTAGGCATGATGTATCGTACATACTGGATATATATATAGATAACACACAATGTAAGCATGGTGTATCGTACATACTGGATATATATAGATAACACATATTGTAGGCATGATGTATCGTACATACTGGATATATATATAGATAACACACAATGTAGGCATGATGTATCGTACATACTGGATATATATAGATAACACATAATGTAGGCATGGTGTATCGTACATACTGGATATATATATAGATAACACACAATGTAGGCATGATGTATCGTACATACTGGATATATATAGATAACACATAATGTAGGCATGGTGTATCGTACATACTGGATATATATATAGATAACACACAATGTAGGCATGATGTATCGTACATACTGGATATATATAGATAACACATAATGTAGGCATGGTGTATCGTACATACTGGATATATATATAGATAACACACAATGTAGGCATGATGTATCGTACATACTGGATATATATAGATAACACATAATGTAGGCATGGTGTATCGTACATACTGGATATATATATAGATAACACACAATGTAGGCATGATGTATCGTACATACTGGATATATATAGATAACACATAATGTAGGCATGGTGTATCGTACATACTGGATATATATATAGATAACACACAATGTAGGCATGATGTATCGTACATACTGGATATATATAGATAACACATAATGTAGGCATGGTGTATCGTACATACTGGATATATATATAGATAACACACAATGTAGGCATGATGTATCGTACATACTGGATATATATAGATAACACACAATGTAGGCATGATGTATCGTACATACTGGATATATATAGATAACACATAATGTAGGCATGGTGTATCGTACATACTGGATATATATAGATAACACACAATGTAAGCATGGTGTATCGTACATACTGGATATATATAGATAACACATATTGTAGGCATGATGTATCGTACATACTGGATATATATATAGATAACACACAATGTAGGCATGATGTATCGTACATACTGGATATATATAGATAACACATAATGTAGGCATGGTGTATCGTACATACTGGATATATATATAGATATATATATAGATATATATATAGATAACACACAATGTAGGCATGATGGAAATCCGCCAAAAAACGGAGAATTCTCATCATCCCTGATATAGATAACACATAATGTAGGCATGATGTATCGTACATACTGGATATATACATTGTACCTATCAAGTATACCTAGATTTCTAGGTCGCCTCTCTGTCTGCCTGGCTTCTTCTTGTGTTGATCGTCTATTACCATCTTAAATATATACAAACATATTTACAATAGAACACAAGTGAACCCAGGATGCAGGGTTCTACCTTGTGTAGAAGCAATGAAGGATGTGGGGTTCTACCTTGTGTGGAAGCAAGGAAGGATGCAGGGTTCTACCTTGTGTAGAAGCAATGAAGGATGCAGGGTTCTACCTTATGTGGAAGCAATGAAGGATGCAGGGTTCTTCTACCTTGTGTAGAAGCAAGGAAGGATGCAGGGTTCTACCTTATGTGGAAGCAAGGAAGGATGCAGGGTTCTACCTTATGTGGAAGCAAGGAAGGATGCAGGGTTCTTCTACCTTGTGTAGAAGCAAGGAAGGATGCATGGTTCTACCTTATGTGGAAGCAAGGAAGGATGCAGGGAACTACCTTGTGTAGAAGCAATGAAGGATGTGGGGTTCTACCTTGTGTAGAAGCAATGAAGGATGCAGGGTTCTACTTTGTGTGGAAGTAAGGAAGGATGTGGGGTTCTACCTTGTGTGGAAGCAAGGAAGGATGTGGGGTTCTACCTTGTGTAGAAGCATGGAAGGATGCAGGGTTCTACCTTGTGTGGAAAAAAGGACGGATGTGGGGTTCTACCTTGTGTGGAAGGATGCGGGGTTCTACTTTGTGTGGAAGCAATGAAGGATGCAGGGTTCTACTTTGTGTGGAAGCAAGGAAGGATGTGGGGTTCTACATTGTGTGGAAGCAAGGTTGGATGCAGGGTTCTACTTTGTGTGGAAGCAATGAAGGATGTGGGGTTCTACTTTGTGTGGAAGCAATGAAGGATGCAGGGTTCTACTTTGTGTGGAAGCAATGAAGGATGCAGGGTTCTACTTTGTGTGGAAGCAATGAAGGATGCAGGGTTCTACCTTGTGTGGAAGCAAGGATGCAGGGTTCTACTTTGTGTGGAAGCAATGAAGGATGTGGGGTTCTACTTTGTGTGGAAGCAATGAAGGATGTGGGGTTCTACCTTGTGTGGAAGCAAGGAAGGATGTGGGGTTCTACCTTGTGTGGAAGAAAGGATGTGGGGTTCTACCTTATGTAGAAGCAAGGAAGGATGTGGGGTTCTACCTTGTGTGGAAGCAAGGAAGGATGTGGGGTTCTACCTTGTGTGGAAGCAAGGGAGGATGTGGGGTTCTACCTTGTGTGGAAGCAAGGAAGGATGTGGGGTTCTACCTTGTGTGGAAGCAAGGAAGGATGTGGGGTTCTACCTTGTGTGGAAGCAAGGAAGGATGTGGGGTTCTACCTTGTGTGGAAGCAAGGAAGGATGTGGGGTTCTACTTTGCGCAGGGTCCTACTTTGTGTGAAAGCAATGAAGGATGTGGGGTTCTACTTTGTGCAGGGTTCTACATTGTGTGGGGTTCTACTTTGTGGGGTTCTACTTTGTGAGGAGTTCTACTTTGTGTGGGGCTCTACTTTGTGCTGGGTTCTACATTGTGAGGGGTGTTACTTAGTGTGGGGTTCTACTTTGTGAGGGGTTCTACATTGTGTGGGGCTCTACTTTGTGCTGGGTTCTATGTTGTGAGGGGTGTTACTTTGTGTGGGGTTCTATGTTGTGAGGGGTTCTACTTTGTGAGGGGTGTTACTTTGTGTGGGGTTCTATGTTGTGAGGGGTTCTACTTTGTGAGGGGTGTTACTTTGTGCTGGGTTCTATGTTGTGAGGGGTTCTACTTTGTGAGGGTGTTACTTTGTGTGGGGTTCTATGTTGTGAGGGGTTCTACTTTGTGAGGGTGTTACTTTGTGTGGGGTTCTATGTTGTGAGGGGTTCTACTTTGTGAGGGGTGTTACTTTGTGAGGGGTGTTACTTTGTGAGGGGTGTTACTTTGTGCTGGGTTCTATGTTGTGAGGGGTTCTACTTTGTGAGGGGTGTTACTTTGTGAGGGGTGTTACTTTGTGTGGGGTTCTACTTTGTGAGGGGTTCTATGTTGTGAGGGGTTCTACTTTGTGAGGGGTGTTACTTTGTAGGGGTTCTACTTTGTGTGGGGCTCTACATGTGCCTTGTGCTGGGTTCTACCTTGTGAGGAAACAATGAAGTATGTTGGTCCTACATTGTGCTGGGTTCTACCTTATGAGGAAACAATGAAGTATGTTGGTCCTACATAGTGTGGGGTTCTACCTTGTGAGGAAACAATGAAGTATGTTGGTCCTACATTGTGTGGGGTTCTACATGTGCCTTGTGCTGGGTTCTACCTTATGAGTAAACAATGAAGTATGTTGGTTCTACATTGTGCTGGGTTCTACCTTGTGAGGAAACAATGAAGTATGTTGGTCCTACATTGTGTGGGGTTCTACCTTGTGAGGAAACAATGAAGTATGTTGGTCCTACATTGTGTGGGGTTCTACCTTGTGAGGAAACAATGAAGTATGTTGGTCCTACATTGTGTGGGGTTCTACCTTATGAGGAAACAATGAAGTATGTTGGTCCTACATTGTGTGGGGTTCTACCTTGTGAGGAAACAATGAAGTATGTTGGTCCTACATTGTGTGGGGTTCTACCTTGTGAGGAAACAATGAAGTATGTTGGTCCTACATTGTGTGGGGTTCTACCCTTGTGAGGAAACAATGAAGTATGTTGGTCCTACATTGTGTGGGGTTCTACCTTGTGAGGAAACAATGAAGTATGTTGGTCCTACATTGTGTGGGGTTCTACCTTGTGAGGAAACAATGAAGTATGTTGGTCCTACATTGTGTGGGGTTCTACCTTGTGAGGAAACAATGAAGTATGTTGGTCCTACATTGTGTGGGGTTCTACCTTGTGAGGAAACAATGAAGTATGTTGGTCCTACATTGTGTGGGGTTCTACCTTGTGAGGAAACAATGAAGTATGTTGGTCCTACATTGTGCTGGGTTCTACCTTGTGAGGAAACAATGAAGTATGTTGGTCCTACATTGTGTGGGGTTCTACCTTGTGAGGAAACAATGAAGTATGTTGGTCCTACATTGTGTGGGGTTCTACCTTGTGAGGAAACAATGAAGTATGTTGGTCCTACATTGTGTGGGGTTCTACCTTGTGAGGAAACAATGAAGTATGTTGGTCCTACATTGTGTGGGGTTCTACCTTGTGAGGAAACAATGAAGTATGTTGGTCCTACATTGTGTGGGGTTCTACCTTGTGAGGAAACAATGAAGTATGTTGGTCCTACATTGTGTGGGGTTCTACCTTGTGAGGAAACAATGAAGTATGTTGGTCCTACATTGTGTGGGGTTCTACCTTGTGAGGAAACAATGAAGTATGTTGGTCCTACATTGTGTGGGGTTCTACCTTGTGAGGAAACAATGAAGTATGTTGGTCCTACATTGTGTGGGGTTCTACCTTGTGCTGGGTTCTACCTTGTGAGGAAACAATGAAGTATGTTGGTCCTACATTGTGTGGGGTTCTACCTTGTGAGGAAACAATGAAGTATGTTGGTCCTACATTGTGTGGGGTTCTACCTTGTGAGGAAACAATGAAGTATGTTGGTCCTACATTGTGTGGGGTTCTACCTTGTGAGGAAACAATGAAGTATGTTGGTCCTACATTGTGTGGAAACAATGAAGTATGTTGGTCCTACATTGTGTGGGGTTCTACCTTGTGAGGAAACAATGAAGTATGTTGGTCCTACATTGTGTGGGGTTCTACCTTGTGAGGAAACAATGAAGTATGTTGGTCCTACATTGTGTGGGGTTCTACCTTGTGAGGAAACAATGAAGTATGTTGGTCCTACATTGTGTGGGGTTCTACCTTGTGAGGAAACAATGAAGTATGTTGGTCCTACATTGTGTGGGGTTCTACCTTGTGAGGAAACAATGAAGTATGTTGGTCCTACATTGTGTGGGGTTCTACATGTGCCTTGTGCTGGGTTCTACCTTATGAGGAAACAATGAAGTATGTTGGTCCTACATTGTGTGGGGTTCTACCTTGTGAGGAAACAATGAAGTATGTTGGTCCTACATTGTGTGGGGTTCTACCTTGTGAGGAAACAATGAAGTATGTTGGTCCTACATTGTGTGGGGTTCTACCTTGTGAGGAAACAATGAAGTATGTTGGTCCTACATTGTGCTGGGTTCTACCTTGTGAGGAAACAATGAAGTATGTTGGTCCTACATTGTGTGGGGCTCTACCTTGTGAGGAAACAATGAAGTATGTTGGTCCTACATTGTGCTGGGTTCTACCTTGTGAGGAAACAATGAAGTATGTTGGTCCTACATTGTGTGGGGTTCTACCTTGTGAGGAAACAATGAAGTATGTTGGTCCTACATTGTGTGGGGTTCTACCTTGTGAGGAAACAATGAAGTATGTTGGTCCTACATTGTGTGGGGTTCTACCGTGTGAGGAAACAATGAAGTATGTTGGTCCAACATTGTGTGGGGTTCTACCTTGTGAGGAAACAATGAAGTATGTTGGTCCTACATTGTGTGGGGTTCTACATGGGCCTTGTGCTGGGTTCTATCTTATGAGGAAACAATGAAGTATGTTGGTCCTACATTGTGTGGGGTTCTACCTTGTGAGGAAACAATGAAGTATGTTGGTCCTACATTGTGTGGGGTTCTACCTTGTGAGGAAACAATGAAGTATGTTGGTCCTACATTGTGTGGGGTTCTACCTTATGAGGAAACAATGAAGTATGTTGGTTCTACATTGTGTGGGGTTCTACCTTGTGAGGAAACAATGAAGTATGTTGGTCCTACATTGTGTGGGGTTCTACCTTGTGAGGAAACAATGAAGTATGTTGGTCCTACATTGTGTGGGGTTCTACCTTGTGAGGAAACAATGAAGTATGTTGGTCCTACATTGTGTGGGGTTCTACCTTGTGAGGAAACAATGAAGTATGTTGGTCCTACATTGTGTGGGGTTCTACATGTGCCTTGTGCTGGGTTCTACCTTATGAGGAAACAATGAAGTATGTTGGTCCTACATTGTGTGGGGTTCTACCTTGTGAGGAAACAATGAAGTATGTTGGTCCTACATTGTGTGGGGTTCTACCTTGTGAGGAAACAATGAAGTATGTTGGTCCTACATTGTGTGGGGTACTACCTTGTGAGGAAACAATGAAGTATGTCGGTCCTACATTGTGCTGGGTTTTACCTTGTGAGGAAACAATGAAGTATGTTGGTCCTACATTGTGTGGGGTTCTACCTTGTGAGGAAACAATGAAGTATGTTGGTCCTACATTGTGCTGGGTTCTACCTTGTGAGGAAACAATGAAGTATGTTGGTCCTACATTGTGTGGGGTTCTACCTTGTGAGGAAACAATGAAGTATGTTGGTCCTACATTGTGCTGGGTTCTACCTTGTGAGGAAACAATGAAGTATGTTGGTCCTACATTGTGTGGGGTTCTACCTTGTGAGGAAACAATGAAGTATGTTGGTCCTACATTGTGTGGGGTTCTACCTTGTGAGGAAACAATGAAGTATGTTGGTCCTACATTGTGTGGGGTTCTACATGTGCCTTGTGCTGGGTTCTACCTTATGAGGAAACAATGAAGTATGTTGGTCCTACATTGTGTGGGGTTCTACCTTGTGAGGAAACAATGAAGTATGTTGGTCCTACATTGTGTGGGGTTCTACATGTGCCTTGTGCTGGGTTCTACCTTATGAGGAAACAATGAAGTATGTTGGTCCTACATTGTGTGGGGTTCTACCTTGTGAGGAAACAATGAAGTATGTTGGTCCTACATTTTGTGGGGTTCTACCTTGTGAGGAAACAATGAAGTATGTGGGGGTTCCCACATGTTCCTGCTATAAATGGATGGACACCTAGTACCTTTCTTGAGTAAAACAATGACCTATCTGAGCTAAATCCTTTCAAAACTACAGACAGGCTTAAATAGGCTTACAAAAAGTGTAGATCCAGATGAACCGGCTCATGGTGAACTGTCTCATCAGGATCTACACTGTTTGCCACTAATATTACTATTTTTAGAGAAAATTACCCATTTTGATAATGAACTGATTCAAATGTGATTTTCATATGCATTTATTGGTCTAAATATATCATGCACCAGTCCAGTCCATGTCAGTTACTTGGTGTTGAATGGGTTAAGCTAGAGGGCAATTTGAAAAACAGTCTCCCTCATCTGCAACATTTCTCCCTATTTTGAGCTGAGAGATAAGTTGTTTTTATAGAAAATACACAGAGGATCCTTGGCCGAGTCAATAAACTTCTACCTTGTATATCTTATACTGTTCCCTATTTTGAAGGTCCAGTCTAAGCCCGTAGATTATGTAAAATTGTAATGACAGTAAGCATTACAGTCCGACCAAATGTACATGTGTGACCTTGACCTTGCTGATAGGGAACTTTACGGATGTGCCTCGTCTGTATTTGGTAACAAAGGACTCTGATAAAAGGCATCAAGTACAGTATATTGAAACAAATCCAAATTCAACCGACCTACTGGCCCAGCCACCGCGTCTGTCGACACATAACTGAAGTTTTGTTGAAATGCCTGAGGAGTCAGTGGCGACGTATCCACGGACACTTGGCTGGTTAGAGTTGTACTTGGCTTTCTCAGAGACATCTTGCAGGTTTCTCCAGACACAGTCTATTATGACTGAGACTTCAATGTCATGATACAGTGTGCAAAGTCTGAAAATTCAACATGTGCAATATTAACAAATGATTGATAAGTACTGAATAGAGCATTTCGTAGTATTCCATTCTAAAGTATGATGGTTAAACATTGTTAAACAAGTATTGAATAGATCAGCTGTCCGATTAGCGCAGTGGTTAGCGCGCTCACTTCTCACCCATGCAACCTGGGTTTGATCATCGGGCTAGGAAGTATGTGAGGTGGTACGGTGGTCGCCAGATCGGACAGGTGAGTTTTCCGCGGGTACTCCAGTTTCCGCCCACACGAATGACCACAAAATATGCTGTCATCCACACCAACGATAGTGATTAATATAAGTTGCTACAGGCTTGTTTTGCAATCGTTGTAAAATAAATACAGGAGAATTTGTTGTATCCCAAACATTAAGTACTGAATACAGCATTTAAACATTAAATACTGAATACAGCATTTAAACATTAAGTACTGAATACAGCATTTAAACATTAAGTACTGAATACAGCATTTAAACATTAAGTACTGAATACAGCATTTAAACATTAAATACTGAATACAGCATTTAAACATTAAGTACTGAATACAGCATTTAAACATTAAGTACTGAATACAGCATTTAAACATTAAGTACTGAATACAGCATTTAAATATTAAGTACTGAATACTTGACTTGACTTTGTATAATCTGCCTCTTATAGACACCTCTCATAAGAGCACATAGGAATATGTTGTATATTCTGACAATAAAAACTTATAAACTTGTAAACTTGTAACAGTAACCATTTGTATAGAAAAACACAAAATAATATATATATATATATATATACATATGAAGTAGACAATGCACACATTAACAATTTGATAGACTAGACTTGAGTTGAATAGAGTGATTGGCGTAGATACGTAATTGCATAGCAAGCATTGCTGGCCAGTTTATATATTCCAGCATCTCTTGAAAATCCTAGTAGAATTTCTAAGAGTTCATTTTCCGATCCGGGGGGTTGGTTCCCTATTTCTTGTATTCTCTGGTAGACTGGTAGAAGTGCCGAGCATCTTGTTAGTTGTAGGGCATTTAAATATTAAGTACTGAATACAGCATTTAAACATTAAGTACTGAATACAGCATTTAAACATTAAGTACTGAATACAGCATTTAAATATTAAGTACTGAATACAGCATTTAAACATTAAGTACTGAATACAGCATTTACACATTAAATACTGAATACAGCATTTAAACATTAAGTACTGAATACAGCATTTAAACATTAAGTACTGAATATAAAATTGTCGTATTCCTTCCTTGCCATGTGTATATTATCCTATGGGAAGGCGTATTTCTTAATTTTCTGTAAGTAATTCTGAATACCCCACCCATTCTTTTTTCAACTTCTACCTTCATTTTTCTTTTCATTTCATCAATTGTATAGTCAGATGTTAATCATCACAGTTTTATATGTGGATGCACTACATGTAGTTGGTTTGGGTTTACAGCATCCTGTATTTTTCTTGTTCAGTACGTACTTCCATTCTAGTCTTTCAAGCTTTGTCGTTCAACTGGACATTTTGTTCAGTGTCTTCACTACTTGCTCTAGATCATTATGATTATCTGATTATTGTCAAATAAGATAATATACACATGGCAAGGAAGGAATACGACAATTTTATACTTACTGTAAATGTAATCAGTATAATGTTGTCTAATGGTGGCTATGAGTATTTGTGGGATTCCTTGTTTTGCGTGATAGATTGGGGATTCCCCCTTGAACACTGTTGAACTTGAAGAAGTTAATTTCGGTTTCGAATACATCCGACGGAGAGATATTCTCTGGGGTACATTCTTCATCAGGGTGGAAATGTAGATGCTGCTATGTGCATGACATACTATTCTAAAGAATTACACACCTTCAAAGATATGTCAGAGAATGAATACGTCGTTAATAGTGAACACAAGTGAGCCCTCATTAGTGAGCCCCTCATTTCCAGCAAACATTAATTATACCAGTAACTTGAAAATAATTAGCTCCCCTTGTAATTTCCATTATTATGACAATCTTATTAACCGCTGAAAGTTCCGGGTATGATACAATAAAATTATAATTACAGACAATAGTATATTTGGTAGCGAATATGTAGACAGCTTGGCAATTAGACCCTATATAAGTGGGTATAGGTACATAGCATTGTGTAATAGCTATAAAACAACACCACATATGACACTCTACAATGCCAATGGGTCAGCACCAAAGGAAAAAAGGGCATAATATGCTATGAGATCTCTCTGGAAGAGGGTAGCTAGCAAAGTAGGCGATGTGACCCCATCAGATCGGGTATACGTATGTAGCCTGGCATCATAGCTGCTAAGTGACACCAAGTATGCCTCTCCATCTTGGCCTGGGTGGACCCTACACTTAGTCAACTGACGACCACCCCTTCGAAAACCACAGAATTACGGTTCTGGGCCTCTTTGGTACTGAATAGTGAGCAAAGTAGGCGATGTGACCCCATAAGACCGGATATACGTATGTAGCCTGGTATCATAGCTGCTCAGTGACACCAAGTATGCCTCTCCATCTTGGCCTGGGTGGACCCTACACTTAGTTAACTGACGACCACCCCTTCGAAAACAACAGAATTACGGTTCCAGGCCTCTTTGGTACTGAATAGCGAGCAAAGTAGGCGATGTGACCCCATTAGACCGGGTATACGCATGTAGCCTGGTATCATAGCTGCTAAGTGACACCAAGTGTGCCTCTCCATCTTGGCCTGGGTGGACCCTACACTTAGTCAACTGACGACCACACCTTCGAAAACAACAGAATTACGGTTCCGGGCCTCTTTGGTACTGAATAGCGAGCACAGTAGGCGATGTGACCCCATCAGACCGGATATACGCATGTAGCCTGGTATCATAGCTGCTAAGTGACACCAAGTATGCCTCTCCATCTTGGCCTGGGTGGACCCTACACTTAGCCAACTGACGACCACCCCTTCGAAAACCACAGAATTACGGTTCCGGGCCTCTTTGGTACTGAATAGTGAGCAAAGTAGGCGATGTGACCCCATAAGACCGGGTATACGTATGTAGCCTGATATCATAGCTGCTAAGTGACACCAAGTATGCCTCTCCATCTTGGCCTGGGTGGACCCTACACTTAGTCAACTGACGACCACCCCTTCGAAAACAACATAATTACGGTTCCCGGCCTCTTTGGTACTGAATAGCGAGCAAAGTAGGCTATGTAACCCCATAAGACCGGGTATACGTATGTAACCTGGTATCATAGCTGCTAAGTGACACTAAGTATGCCTCTCCATCTTGGTCTGGGTGGACCCTACACTTAGTCAACTGACGACCACCCCTTCGAAAACAACAGCATTACGGTTCCGGGCCTCGTTGGTACTGAATAGCGAGCAAAGTAGGCGATGTGACCCCACAAAACCTGGTATATGTATGTAGCCTGGTATCATAGCTGCTAAATGTCACCAAGTATGCCTCTCCATATTGGCCTTGGTGGACCCTACACTTAGTTAACTGACGACCACCCCTTCGAAAACCACATAATTACGGTTCCGGGCCTCTTTGGTACTGAATAGCGAGCAAAGTAGGCGATGTGACCCCACAAGACCGGGTATACGTATGTAGCCTGGTATACTAGCTGCCAAGTGACACCAAGTATGCCTCTCCATCTTGGCCTGGGTGGACCCTACACTTAGTCAACTGACGACCACCCCTTCGAAAACCACAGAATTACGGTTCCGGGCCTCTTTGGTACTGAATAGTGAGCAAAGTAGGCGATGTGACCCCATAAGACCGGATATACGTATGTAGCCTGGTATCATAGCTGCTCAGTGACACCAAGTATGCCTCTCCATCTTGGCCTGGGTGGACCCTACACTTAGTTAACTGACGACCACCCCTTCGAAAACAACAGAATTACGGTTCCAGGCCTCTTTGGTACTGAATAGCGAGCAAAGTAGGCGATGTGACCCCATTAGACCGGGTATACGCATGTAGCCTGGTATCATAGCTGCTAAGTGACACCAAGTGTGCCTCTCCATCTTGGCCTGGGTGGACCCTACACTTAGTCAACTGACGACCACACCTTCGAAAACAACAGAATTACGGTTCCGGGCCTCTTTGGTACTGAATAGCGAGCACAGTAGGCGATGTGACCCCATCAGACCGGATATACGCATGTAGCCTGGTATCATAGCTGCTAAGTGACACCAAGTATGCCTCTCCATCTTGGCCTGGGTGGACCCTACACTTAGCCAACTGACGACCACCCCTTCGAAAACCACATAATTACGGTTCCGGGCCTCTTTGGTACTGAATAGTGAGCAAAGTAGGCGATGTGACCCCATAAGACCGGGTATACGTATGTAGCCTGATATCATAGCTGCTAAGTGACACCAAGTATGCCTCTCCATCTTGGCCTGGGTGGACCCTACACTTAGTCAACTGACGACCACCCCTTCGAAAACAACATAATTACGGTTCCCGGCCTCTTTGGTACTGAATAGCGAGCAAAGTAGGCTATGTAACCCCATAAGACCGGGTATACGTATGTAACCTGGTATCATAGCTGCTAAGTGACACTAAGTATGCCTCTCCATCTTGGTCTGGGTGGACCCTACACTTAGTCAACTGACGACCACCCCTTCGAAAACAACAGCATTACGGTTCCGGGCCTCGTTGGTACTGAATAGCGAGCAAAGTAGGCGATGTGACCCCACAAGACACAATACCTGGTATATGTATGTAGCCTGGTATCATAGCTGCTAAATGTCACCAAGTATGCCTCTCCATATTGGCCTTGGTGGACCCTACACTTAGTTAACTGACGACCACCCCTTCGAAAACCACATAATTACGGTTCCGGGCCTCTTTGGTACTGAATAGCGAGCAAAGTAGGCGATGTGACCCCACAAGACCGGGTATACGTATGTAGCCTGGTATACTAGCTGCCAAGTGACACCAAGTATGCCTCTCCATCTTGGCCTGGGTGGACCCTACACCCTACCGTTGATAAGTGTAGCGTCCACCAAGGCCAAGATAGTCATACTCTGTGTTACTTAATAGTTATTACACATGTCTACTTACGTATTAATCGTGTACGGATTTGCATCGATGCATTTCTCAATTACTTGTCAATATTTGCTCGTGCTTAATAACAATGGGGTCGACTATTCGTTTTAATTTAATCTATCTATCTTCCTCTAATGTCAACGTCCTCGCGGGGATGTTGACATGTAGATGTGTCCAAGGCTTAGGGACAGAGAGATTTATATCGGCGTGTGTTGACATACATGTATTGCCTCTATAGCAATATACAATGTACATGTGGACTTAAACAAAAAGAGTGCAAGACAGTAGAAATTGGCAAACCTTTACACTAAATATGTCTTTTTCACGGTCCCCTCCAACTTTGCATCAGGTACACTTCTTGGACAGATGGCCATTCACTTGTCCATTCACAAACTGTTGCCATTTTCGAAATATCTAAAGCTTTTCTTGCAAAAGTTAATAAAATTAATCACTTGCTGAAGCTTAATGACGGCTGGCTGAAGTGAAAGAATTACATACGCACCGTTAAATTACACCGTTTTACAAGACGGGCGATAACTCTTCACATTTCCGGTTCTTAATGCTTGCTGGAAATAAATGGTGGCCACTGTTGGCGGCTGGATTGTGTTTTTCGAAGTTAATTTCCACACCGGAAGTGAGCGGCTCTCTGTATTAGGTTGCATTGCACTAAGTCTTACATCTATAGGATATACCCAACACTAATATTGAGTATGACAGTGACTGAGTAGGTAGACCACATCAAACCTTTACTAATTGTAACACCAACGTATTTAGCGTTATCGGTTGTCTTTAGTACCATGTTCTACATTTACATAATACTCCCAACACTCAGACGTGAGCATGGCAGGTAGGTGCTTGTCAGGGACAGTGGTTAAAAATCTCAATTAGTGAGATATCTAGAGAGTGTTAAAAAGAACTAACTACATACTAAGGTTAAAAAACAGACATCATGTTACATGAGTGGGTCCATGGTCGTTTCGCCCCAATTACACGTTCACACTATGAGTTGTTCCACAGGCACCAGACACAATGAGAAAAAAGCATTCATTCACCTCGTATGTTGTCAAAAACCGAACGCCCAGCCAAAACGACAACATTTCATGTCCAGCTGTTCACGATGAAACAAAGTGCCATTCAGGTGTTATTTGAGCGATCTCGATGAAATAAAAAGTATTTGTTGATAGAATAAGGTCTTCCGGTCGGGACCACGAGGGCATATCAGTGATCTGGTCGTTTTTACCTAGTAGTCGATGTTTCTGCATGCATGTTTCAATTTCGTTGGTTGCCTTTATTATATATTACTTACTATATGACCATAGGCCATGGTGCCTGTGAGTTGTTCCGCCCTAGTTGAACGTTCGCCCCGGGTCGATTCGCCCTAAATATAATATTTATATATAGGATGCAGTATGGGTATATCGCGGTGCTAGCTATTAAAAACCAAACTACAGATATACTATTATGTACCTGAATTTAAAACTCACTTTGCTTCATCCTATGACTTCTCCACTTCAACATTACAAATACACAAAGAAGAAATACTATTGGGAATCACTTATGTTTATCATGTTTTGGCGCCATCGTATCAGCAGTTACGTAGTCAGTAGTTCCGACTTCCGAGTATATCGCGGCAAATGGCCGATACCTTGAGTTGGGTGTTTACACAAAGGTAGTCATAATAAAAGTATGTGAGTATTTGATATATACCTTAACATAAAACATGAATATCTTTTCAATCTCCCATCAGAAAACAACAAATAGCTTTAGGCCCACGATGGGCCTACTTTTTATGAATAGTAAAATGCGGGAATCTGGCCATATCCCCACATGTCAATAGATGTACATCACGGGAGAAAGTTCCATATATATGATCATCAACTTGTTTTTAATAAAAATGGGGTGCACACTGTTTTGTCAAACATCATTCAGTAGAAAAAGCGCGTGTCGGACCTTAACATTATTTGGTAATACAGGAATTACGTAATAACCTAAACACGTGATCAAAACAGTTTCATTCATAAATACCAGATAGCAGACCGCCATTTTACAAAATTGAAATGAACATAAATATATATTATGGACATTTGGAGCATTTGTTCAGATAAAGGGGTGGGGTAATTTTACATAGATCTTGATATTCAGGTAAGCATCTTGCATCAGTAATTTACTCACCACTTACATTGACAGTTTATGATTTCTTGTTTATCAACACATGTTTACCTTTCTGGGTCAACACTGCTCCAATGGAAAGAATGATACGTGGCGTTATTTTACCTCGTTCTGAAAAATTGTGGATGCCTCGGTATGTCAAGACCAGCGGTATGTTAAGAAACGACTATAATATTCAATATATAATATTTCCTGTCACGTCAGCCACGGTTTCATATAGCAATGTAAGTCAGACTAGTTATACTATATGAAAACATGTTACCAGCTGGCACCACGAGGAGGTGTGACAGGATGATATACAATATGTATATCATATTAATTTGCCGAAGAAGACGTATATATTGCACATCATTAAGCTAGCCAAAAATAGTTGGCCCTAAAAAGGGCCGTTCTCTTCGTCTGTTTCGGTAACATATTCACTGAAATGGATACTCACTTAAAATTCTGATTATCACATTATCTATGCTCGATCGTACATACATATATACATTCTGGCGCACACGCACGCGCACGTACGCACGCACGCACACACGCTTCGGATTATCACATGATCTATCTAAATCTGAAAAACAAGAACGGCGTAGGAATGTGGACGTTGTTGTCTCATTCGCCATGTATCGGTCCCAAGCGTCCTTGCGGTGGGCGTCCAATAACAAATCATTTAAGAATGTATCTGACGGAATAAAATCAGTGAATTCTGCGACTCTGGCATTTACATCGCCAGTGAGATCATTAACCTCAGTTTCAAAACTAGTAATATCGATGTCGTTTAACAAACGAGAGTTGCCAGGTGGTAAATACATTACACATAGGATAACATTTTCTGAAAGCTGTTTTAACTGTTTGTCAATAGAGACCCAAACAATATATTCATTATTGTTTGTGTAACTTTTACATACATGTATTTCGAATATCTGTCTCTTACCTATACCGCCAGATTTTCGTTTATATTCATGGGTACGATTTGGTGACATCTACAAGATCAGTATCGTCCATGTGTGTTTCTAAAATACAGAAACAGTCATGTTGTTGAATAAATTCAACAAAATCCGGATAATCTATAGGCACCTTAGAAGAATCATATTTATCGTTGGTAGAATCACTTGGGTTGTACCAGAAAAGTTCCTGTCCCAGGGTCTAGTGATTAGTGTTACCTTAATTGACAACATTTGCGAGAGTGTTCATTGGTGCACATCGCTGTATAGGCAGATAAAGTCCGATCTATCCCTAAATGCATAGCGGTCCTTTCAGTTGGAATCCTTTAGTTTAAACATATTTTATTCGGATCAAATACATATATACATATATAAACACAATTCTTATACATTGGAACCGATATGGGTCGAGAAACAAGCTTAAAGCTTATATGAATCCCTTCCCATGTTGGAGTACGTTTAAATGGTACAAAATGCTTGGCGAATAGTAATGGCGAGTTTATGTGTTCAGTATATATCATATAAATTGTAGAGAAACTATTGAATATTTAACAGCAGTGGCAAATATTTGGACTTGATTTTACTAAACGTCCGCATATATTTACAGCATCGTTATTGTAATTTTAATGTAGCAATACGGAAACGTTATATCCAAATATGTAAAATATCAAAAAACAATCTGGTATTGTCACACGACGGGCCGGGACCAAAACGGAGAGAACCCCCACGTTCACCTAGGTATCGAAACGTTTTGTTGCTGCAATATAGCTCTGGACATTCAGGTAAAGTGTTGTGTTACAGTGTGTAGTGAGATGCTCATCGCCAAACAAGAGATTGTTGAGTGTGGCAGCACATGGAAGGTTAGATAGGTGTTGTAGACGTTGATGATTATACCTTGGGCAATGCAGAAGAAAGTGAGTGACTGATTCGATAGACCCGCATGCGCACACGGGAGAATCGATAATATTTTTCCTGTGAAGGTCGTAGCACAAAGAACTACATCCTAGTCGTAGTCGGGTGTGGAGTATCTGATTCCTTCTTGATCCAACATTGTATAACGGGGATTGTCTTTTCCTGTTTTTACTTAACATGTATTTGAAGGTTGCTACTGTATCGGCGTTCCGTGTCTCGTTTGGCAGCGAGTTCCATATTAGAATAGTTGATGGAAGAAATGTAGAAGCATGGGATTGAGTATGTGCAGTTATAGGTTGAACGGCGGGTACGTGTCGAAGGTTATATAATTGGTCAGCTTGTTCTGGAATGAGATTGGAGAGGTAATGGGGACAGCGACCAGTCTTCATTTTGTAGAAGAGGGTGAGCTTGTGATTGCAACGTCTTTTGGCTAGGGTATCCCAGGACAGGTCCGACAGAAGAGTGTTTATGTTGCAGAGTTTAGTAGCTCCAGACACAATTCGCGCTGCCTCGTTCTGTACGGCCTCAATATCGTTTTTCGAATCATTACTGCAGTTGTCCCACACGACGTTACCATATTCTAGAAGAGGTCGAATGTAGGCAAGATACATGCGCTCTAGACAGAAACGGGTAAGAAGGAATTTTAATGATCTGAGAATTCCGATGCGCTGCCAAGACTTGTTAACAAGCTCAGATATATGAGCATTCCACTTGGCATCATCTGAAAAGATTAGACCAAGATGTTTGTGAGTTCTAGTTTGGGTAATGGGAATGCTATTCATGAAGACATCTGGATGGATGGGCTTGTTTCGCTTACGTGAGAAAATCATGGATTCGGTTTTTGCAGGGTTGAATGTAACTAGCCACAATTTGGACCAGGAATGGATACGAGAAAGGTCGGTGTTGAGGACGGCAGCTGCATTGGCTGGATCGTCAACGATGATGTAAAGACTTGTGTCATCGGCGAAAAGACGTATATTGGCATTAATGTCAGCAACGATGTCGTTAATGTAAATGAGGAAGAGTAGTGGACCTAAAATCGATCCCTGTGGAACTCCAGCATTAATAGAAGACCATTGCGAGGATGAATTTGCAATAACAACACGTTGATTTCTTGAAGACAAGTAAGATGCGAACCAGTTTAGAAGAGAACCTGTGATACCGAGAGAAGACAGCTTGCTAAGCAGACCACGGTGCCATACCCGGTCAAACGCCTTCGAAATGTCGCAGAAGATCGCTCGCACTTCCTTTCCATCGTCCATTGCCTGAGATATGTCATTGTAAAGGAAGGTCATTTGGTTGACAGTGGAATCACCCTTGATGAAACCAGACTGGTTCGGTGTCAAAAGACTATTTTCCGTGACATAGTTGTAGAGGTATTTATGTACGCAGCGTTCCATAAGTTTACCCAGGCAGCTAAGTAGAGAGATAGGGCGATAGTTTGAGGGTTTCGATGGATCAGATTTTTTAAATATTGGGCATATGTTGGAATCCTTTGTTTTACAGATGTTCCAAAACCAGATGTTGCGCTATGATAAATGTGATTTTATCCAAATCATGTTAGTTAATTGATAAACAAAAATTACATATTTTACCCATTGGATATACTGTTGGATATCTGTCGAGATATAGTAACATAATAATTATAATAATTATGAGAAAGTGGAAGAAAATTGTTCGCATGTTGTGCAAAGGAAACAACGATAAAAACAGAGGAAACAACTTAAGATGACCTACATAGTTTTAGGGAGTATGCAGGGGCAGTAACACACCGATGTCTCTCATTGTACTGTGATAACTGATTGTGATATAATTGTGTGTGTGTGTTTTACGTTTATTTATCGTCGCTACCGGTTGCCCATATGAGCGACGCCTCCTGAAGAGATTAGTTATTTTAGATTTTGGAGGATAGTGCATGATACAGACAGAGACCCATTCCAGAATCTCCTCTGGTTCTTTTACGTGCACGGTGTAAAGCACCGACACGAGACCTCGGTTTAACGTCCCATCTGAAATTGTGTTCGCCTGATTGTACATTTATGCTGTGAACTATATGTGCAACGTTATTCTAAATACTTTATTTATACAATGACCAGATGTAAATAATGATTACTACTACACACCAGCAACTGTAATCAAAAGAATACACTTGTTATTCAAACAGCTGTATAATGTGCATACAATAAATAGACATGGGCCAAATATTCGAGAGTATCATGTGCTCAATAAGCAGTGTACATGTATATATCTCGATCTGCCTTACTATGATTAACTCCACTACTATTTTACTATTACTAAGATATGTTTAGATTTTTTTAAATTATTGAACGTCTGCATACTATTTTATAATACCAATATAACTTTATGTTTGTATCCATCGTGTGATTGATTAATCCATGTTTTATCCCTCGTGTGATTGATTAATCCATGTTTGTATCCCTCGTGTGATTGATTAATCCATGTTGTATCCCTCGTGTGATTGATTAATCCATGTTTTTATCCCTCGTGTGATTGATTAATCCATGTTTTATCCATCGTGTGATTGATTAATCCATGTTTTATCCATCGTGTGATTGATTAATCCATGTTTTATCCATCGTGTGATTAATTAATCCATGTTTTATCCATCGTGTGATTAATTAATCCATGTTTTATCCATCGTGTGATTAATTAATCCATGTTTTATCCATCGTGTGATAATAATCCATGTTGTTATCCATCGTGTGATTGATTAATCCATGTTTTATCCATCGTGTGATTGATTAATCCATGTTTATCCATCGTGTGTAATTAATCCATGTTTTATCCATCGTGTGATTGATTAATCCATGTTTTATCCTCGTGTGATTGATTAATCCATGTTTTATCCATCGTGTGATTGATTAATCCATGTTTTATCCATCGTGTGATTAATTAATCCATGTTTTATCCATCGTGTGATTAATTAATCCATGTTTTATCCATCGTGTGATTAATTAATCCATGTTTTATCCATCGTGTGATTAATTAATCCATGTTTTATCCATCGTGTGATTGATTAATCCCATGTTTTATCCATCGTGTGATTAATTAATCCATGTTTTATCCATCGTGTGATTAATTAATCCATGTTTTATCCATCGTGTGATTAATTAATCCATGTTTTATCCATCGTGTGATTAATTAATCCATGTTTTATCCATCGTGTGATTGATTAATCCATGTTTTACCCCACAGGTGGTTGTTTTACCCATACGTTATGTATCTTTTTTGTCGGCAAATAGCTATTGTAGCTCGTGTTTATTGTTGTACATCCGACTCAAAATAAAGTGTCTTATATCTTGTATGCTACATTAAGGGTGTTCCATGTTATTTTCATTCCGAAATGACTTTTTGATTTGTTTCAAAATAACTTCAATCAATTACAAACACAGCCTTCGTTTGAGATTTGACGGTGAATCATAGTTATCGTGAAAATTAAAGATGATGTAACCCATACACTTCTGGAAATCGTCCACTGTGAAGAGGTGATCAGTCATGTTTTTCTAAGCTCTCAGAAATTGGATTATATTTCTTAAAATATTGACTGAAAAGTTGGAAAAAATATACTGGAATGCGCGTTTTCAAATGATAAATGCGTGTATGTAAAAACAATAGAATGATGTCATCTAGTTAACGAGAAATGGAGCATTCTCGATAGACAATAGGCAAACAATGACAAGATTGTGAAATGTACATGATGTGACATTTTACCTGTAGTGAACACTTTTTACCTGGATTATGTGGTATTGAATTGTGGATATAGATTCTGCCGTCGGCGGATATTATAACAGTTCGGACAATCCAAACTAACGAAGTATGGAATCCGACAACATGGTAGATACCCAAGAGGTAGAAACATTCTCTTATGACAATCATGGTCAAATTATGGATCCTGACTATACAATCCTAGACCTAGATAAACAACATATTATAAATCATGATAATGACCTAACATTGTTGAAACCAGTTGTCTCTACAAACTTAACCCCGGATCAACGTTGTGGTAACAAGGGAGCTAACTCTGATGACGCTATGAATTGTGACGGGCAGAGTTACACAGCCTCGCCACCTATCGGCGAGGATGGTAATATCTACTGTGGTACTGTGGTCAACCACAGAGTGCCAATAATATGTTCACAGCAACAATGTTTGATGATGATTTGTATAACTTACCAACAGATACATATATAAGCAGACTTCTCGAAAACACTTACTCGAGTGAATAATTAGTATCAAATTATAGATCTGAGCTTGCAACACGCGCAAAACGGTGTGAAAACCCACCAGTCGGCATCCTGAAGGATAGACGAAAATCACCAAAATGCTCAATTGCTGAGAAATACGCACAAGATTGTTTTATGCTCAATCAATTCTTGAGCGGAAATGTATCAGATATAAATTTTCTGTTCAAAACTCAGTCGCAAAACTTGTACCAGTCCGTACTTGACAACAGTGTCAGTCAAACTCCCAGAGCAAGCGCAGATTCACACCACGATATGAACATGCTGAAACACAATGTTGCTAACCTGCAGTCCGACGTGCACTTGTTAAAGACCGAGGCTAGCGAAACAAAGAGGAATATTAGCTCACTAGCATCTAACGTGAACAAAGAGCTACGTATAATGAAATCTGAACTAGACACGTGTACCCAAGTTCTCATCGAAAACTTTAATATTAAGGATTCTGAGCCTAGTCCAAAGTTTTCAAATGGTCTCAAAATACTTGCACGCCAGTTCAAAACGTTAGAAACAAGTCGCAATTCTTTGCAATTGGAAATCAACGAATTAAGTGAGAATGTACAGAGCAACTCGAGCAGCATCTGTAATATTCGTGATTGCGATGAACAACGTAAAAATACAATGAAAATGAAAGTAGACGAAGTTAACGAAAGGATTGACCAACACATAAAGACAACTGAGAAATGTACCAAGAGTGTCGATCAAACTTTCGCGAAAGCACTTGATGCAAAACTGAAAACTATGGAGACGAAGATTTCACAAACTTCCACAAATGCACAATGTAACACAATAGAGAAGGCTTTTAAGTCATTCACCTCGGAGATATGCACGAAATTCGATAGTCTAAACGAAAAGCTGCAAATCATGTTGGAGAAGGCTATCATTACGAATAAAAACGTATGTACTAGCAAGTTTCCATTGGAACGTCCGGTAGAAAATTCTCCACCACGTCACAATTCGCTCTACTCAGCAAAACCCCAACAGAGTGAAACCGGAACATCGCGAACAACTCGAGACCTACAGGATCTCCAAGGACGTTCAAGCCAAAGCCAGCAAATTATCTCACCGGAAATAATCACAAACGACTCACCTACCCACAATATAACCGGTGAATGTAGCCGTTCAGATGAAATGAATGTACCCTACCGAAACAGAGAAAACCACAAATTTAGAGGTGTCATTCGAAAGAAAGCGGTTTCGTACCTAATAACCGGTATAGCACAAGACAGTGACCAGGAAGGCCTAGAAGAATTCCTGGAAGAAATGGGTATTGTATACAAATCAGCTAAATTTCTATACACACGAAGACAAGACTGTCAATCTGTTCAAATTGTCGTAAGCGATGACCAATCACCGTTGCTTGAAGACACCAGTATATGGCCTGAAGGTGTTTTCTGTCGACCTTGGCTTAAAAGGTCTGACTACAGGAAGAGAATGTCGATCCCCGATACATATGACGTCACAGATTAGAACTATCATTCATGCAACTACGCTTTATGTCATGGAATGTCACCGGCATATCTACTTCAGGATCTAGAAAACAAAAATATCACAATATGTGGATTATCAGAACACTGGTTGTTAAAACAAAGTACACATGTATTAGAAAATATTAGCAGTTCTTATAGCTCAAACGTTAGTACATGCGACAGTCCCAGAACGTTCTTTGGCAGACAATATGGACGCGGTGGTGTTGCATTATTATGGCATAATGATATTAATAATTTAATCCAAGTTATTGATTCTGGCAGTGATCGCATAGCCGCAATTAAAGTTAAACTCCGATCGAACAACTTGTATGTTGTACAAGTATACTTACCTTGTGTGAATGAATTTATCGAGGTGTTCAAATCAGAGGTTGATCAGCTAAATGATTTGCTTAGTAGCTTCGAAAATGACAGCCAAATTGTCTTAATTGACGACTTCAATGCCAAATTCAATTATAATGGCTCAACAAACTTTGTAAGACCCAGAGACATGTATATTGAAACCATTGCCCAGCGTTACTACATGAAGCCTGTTACTGGAACAACTCTAGGTAGCAGAAGTAGATATTCGTTTGTACCAGGGAGTAATGGGGCTCCAAGTCTCATAGATCATATTCTAGTCGATGAAGGTTCTATACCCAGTATAGCATCATGCTATATAGAAAGTGACGCACCATTGAACGTTTCGCGGCATTTACCACTGTTTGTTTACATAAACGTTGAACATATTTATGCATACTCCGACTCAGATGCGTTACCTTACGCAAAACAGTGCTACAAATGGACATCGAACACGCAAATTCAAAATTATGAAAACGAACTTACGTCAATGTTACGAAGCAGAAACATAGACTATGATAATGTAAATGAAACCTATGATGAAATTATCGCTTGTATAAATGTATCGGCTAAAATTCATGTTGCAACAAGATCTTTTAAACATTACTTAAAACCATACTGGTCACCAATGTTGAAAGCATATCACAAAAATATGAAATTGGCTCGTTCAATATGGTTAAGTGAAGGACGACCAAGAAGTGGGAAAGCTTACGATGACTATAAGTTAGAAAAGCGCAAGTTCAGAAGTAAAATGAGAAACGCCGCAAATACATTTGAACGGACCGAATATGAACGTTTAGATAAATTAGCGGAAATGGACCAAAAGGGATTTTGGAAGGTGATAAACTCACGAAATAATAAAAACAGTAAACGTGCGTGTAACGAGATGCTATTTAATGATGAACTAGTAAATGAACCGGAGAAAATATTGACAGGTTGGCGAAATTATTTTGCTCAATTGTATTCATATTCGACCGAGCCTAACTTTGATGAGGATTTTTGTCTCAAAATTGATCGAGAGGTAAAGTATTTTGTGAAAACTGATGACATTGACTCCGAGTACAACTTGACAAATCCAGTGACTATAACAGAACTATCTAAACTCGTCCTTACAATGCCAAACGGCAAAAGTGCATCACGTGATAACATAACATATGAACATGTAAAACACGGCGGTGAATTATTGATCGGTTGCATTGTGAATCTCTTCAACGCGATATTACGCAACGAAGTTATACCAGATAACTTCAAAGAAAGTATAACAATTACTTAACATAAGGGAAACCGTAAATCAAAAACAAACCCGAACAACTATAGAGCTATATCTTTATTACCAGTGATATTCAAATTGTTTGAAAAAGTTATACTGACTAGAATTGAAACTGAAAATATTAATGATAAATTACACCCACTCCAACATGGGTTCCAAAAGGGAAAATCGTGCAAACTCGCGTCATTCATATACCAAGAAGTGTCAAACTATTGTTATGAACGTAATAGCGTTATGTACACGTGTTTCTTGGATGCGATGAAAGCCTTTGATATGACATGGATCAATGGTATTCTTCATAAATTGTATACACTAGGTATTAAAGGCAAAGCTCTAAGAACTTCCAATGGAATGCTTCATGGAGCTTCCAGTCGCGTCTTGGCCCACGGACACTTATCAGATCCGTTCGATATAAAGCAAGGAACGCGCCAGGGAAGCATCTGCTCTCCGTTTCTATACAGTGTTCATCGATGAACTCCTACACACCTGCTCCAACTCAAGCTGACGATATGGTGCTTATTTCGTTGACTAAACACGGACTATGTGAACTGCTCTCAATCTGCAAACAATATTCCATCAAATGGCGGTACTTATACAATGCATCCAAATGCGCAGTCTTAGTTCACAATCAGCCACGTCATTGCAAGGAAAGTTTTAAATTGTTTTACGACACTACCTGCATTAAAGAAGTTGAGCAATACAAACATCTTGGTGTTGTTTAGCACAAGACTAGAAAAATATCCAGCGAGTGTGGATGATATACGACAATCAGCTAGAAGTACTTTGTTCAGTTTCATACACTCTGGAATTCACGCTAACGGCTTAAACCCAATAACGGCGGCAAAACTATATACATCAACTGTTCTACCAAGATCATTCTTCGGATGCGAACTATGGAATCATATAACAAAGTCCGACATGCGCCATCTTGAGGTAACACACCATTTTTGCCTCAAACGATTGCAGAATCTTCCACAACTAACCCGTTCTGACATGGTGAATGGTCTACTTGGCTTCACCTCCATTGAAGTGTATATAGACTTACAAAAGCTTAGCTTTTTAAGCTATCTGTGTCGTCTAAAATTGTCAGACATTGCACTGCAGTTGTTCATTTACAGACTGTATCAATACAATAACAAAAGTACAGCGCGCAATCGAGGTTTTGTTTTGTGTCTGATATCGCCGGTGTTCTTGAGAAATACGGCTTAGTACGTTTTCTGACTGAATTTGTGTTGAATAATATGTTTCCTGGGAAACAACGGTGGAAGATAATATGTAAACAATCCGTCTTAAACTACGAACAGACAAACTGGTCACTGAGAATGGCTTCCCGTGTTGAATTTACAAGATTCAGAGACGTCCACGATGAACTTATCCCCGCCAGCATGTGGCGTGTAGCACTTGAAAAACCAAATACCATCGAACGTATGACTTTTACAGCAAAACAAGTCTGCAAACCTGTGTGTAGGCCTATCACATGCTTAAACTGTAACACCATTACATATGATGAACTGTTCCACATTGTTTATGAATGCGATACTGTTAAATCAGATAACCTCAGAAACATTTACCTGAACCATGTACACGACTATTTCTCTAATAACTTATATATGTTAATGAAAAATATATCACGACCTGCGTTCTTGAAATATTTACTAGGACATATAGACAAAGACATTGCCAGATTAATACATCCGGAACAGTATTCAGACTTTCTGTGCACCAGTGCTTCATTTCTTAAGCAAGTTTATGCGATAGCATTATAAAATAAACGAAAATAATGTGTTCATATATGTGATACAAAACGATACTATTTATATCACCATGTACTTCATAATGTACCATTTTCGCTTTCGTGAATCCTTATGTTGTTTTAGATGGTTGTACATTTATTATTAAGCCCGAGAATAACTATTGACACTTTCCTTGATCTTAGGCCAAGGTTATGATATTGTATTGTTTTTTTTTCATTCTTAATTATCTGTACGTATGTATGTTATGTTGTATGTATATTCTAATTCGTACCTGATCTATAGTTGTGTTTATAATTATGTTCTGTACTTTTGTATCTTTCTTTATGTTTGTATGTAACTCTTCAGAAATGGAGGAATAAAAGATAATATATA
>CM026399.1:49110716-49146850 GCA_014843695.1 Archivesica marissinica | reverse complement strand
GTCCTAGGTTACTTGTTATATCTGTCCTAGGTTACTCTGTATATCTGTCATGGGTTACTCGGTATATCTGTCCTAGGTTACTCGGTATATCTGTCATGGGTTACTCGGTATATCTGTCCTAGGTTACTCGGTATATCTGTCATGGGTTACTCGGTATAGCTGTCCTAGGTTACTCGGTTTATCAGTCATGGGTTACTCGGTATATCTGTCCTGGGTTACTCGGTATATCTGTCCTAGGTTACTCGGTATATCTGTCCTAGGTTACTTGGTATATCTGTCCTAGGTTACTCGTATAGCTGTCCTAGGTTACTTGTATAACTGTCCTAGGTTACTTGTTACATCTGTCATGTGTTACTTGTTATATCTGTCATGGGTTTACCGTTACTCGGTATATCTGTCCTAGGTTACTCGGTATATCTGTCATGGGTTACTCGGTATATCTGTCATGGGTTACTCGGTATATCTGTCATGGGTTATTTGTTATATCTGTACTAGGTTATTTGTTATATCTGTCATGGGTTACTTGTTATATCTGTCATGGGTTACTTGTTATATCTGTACTAGGTTACTTGTTATATCTGTCATGGATTACTTGGTATATCTGTCATGGGTTACTTGTTATATCTGTCATGGGTTACTTGTTATATCTGTCCTAGGTTACTCGGTATATCTGTCATGGGTTACTCGGTATATCTGTCATGGATTACTTGTTATATCTGTCCTAGGTTACTCGGTATATCTGTCATGGGTTACTCTGTATATCTGTCATGGGTTTCTCGGTATATCTGTCATGGGTTACTCAGTATATCTGTCATGGGTTACTCGGTATATCTTGTCATGGGTTACTCGGTATATCTTGTCATGGGTTACTCAGTATATCTGTCATGGGTTACTCGGTATATCTGTCCTAGGTTACTCGGTATAGCTGTCCTAGGTTACTCGGTATATCTTGTCATGGGTTACTCGGTATATCTGTCATGGGTTACTCGGTATATCTTGTCATGGGTTACTCGGTATATCTGTCATGGGTTACTCGGTATATCTGTCATGGGTTACTTGTTATATCTGTACTAGGTTACTTGTTATATCTGTCATGGATTACTTGTTATATCTGTCATGGGTTACTTGTTATATCTGTCATGGGTTACTCGGTATATCTGTCATGGTTTACTCAGTATATCTGTCATGGGTACTCGGTATATCTGTCATGGGTTACTTGTTATATCTGTCATTGGTTACTCAGTATATCTGTACTAGGTTACTCTTATATCTGATGGTACTCGGTATATCAGTCTGGTTACTGTTATATCTGTATAGTCTGTTATATCTGTCCTAGGTTACTCTGTATATCTGACATGGATTACTGTTATATCTGTCAGGGTTACTGTTATATCTGTCCTAGGTTACTCGGTATATCTGTCATGGGTTACTCGGTATATCTGTCATGGGTTACTTGTTATATCTGTCCTGGTTACTTGTATATCTGTCATAGGTTACTCTGTATATCTGTCATGGGTTACTCGGTATATCTGTCCTAGGTACTCGGTATATCTGTCATGGGTTACTCGGTATATCTATCATAGGTTACTCGGTATATCTGTCATGTGTTACTCGTTATATCTGTCATGTGTTACTTGAATATCTGTCCTAGGTTACTCGGTATATCTGTCCTAGGTTACTCGGTATATCTGTCATAGGTTACTCGGTATATCTGTCATGGGTTACTCGTTATATATGTCATAGGTTACTCGGTATATCTGTCCTAGGTTACTCGGTATATCTGTCATGGGTTACTCGGTATATCTGTCATGGGTTACTCGTTATATCTGTCATAGGTTACTCGGTATATCTGTCATGGGTTACTCGGTATATCTGTCCTAGGTTACTCGGTATATCTGTCCTAGGTTATTCGGTATATCTGTCATGGGTTACTCGGTATATCTGTCATGGGTTACTCGGTATATCTGTCATAGGTTACTCGGTATATCTGTCATGGGTTACTCGGTATATCTGTCCTAGGTTACTCGGTATATCTGTCATGGGTTACTTGTTATATCTGTCATGGGTTACTTGTTATATCTGTCATGGGTTACTCGGTATATCTGTCATGGGTTACTCAGTATATCTGTCATGGGTTACTCGGTATATTTGTCATGGGTTACTTGTTATATCTGTCATGGGTTACTCGGTATATCTGTCATGGGTTACTCGGTATATCTGTCCTAGGTTACTCGGTATAGCTGTCCTAGGTTACTCGGTATATCTTGTCATGGGTTACTCGGTATATCTGTCATGGGTTACTCGGTATATCTGTCATGGGTTACTTGTTATATCTGTCCTAGGTTACTCGGTATATCTGTCCTAGGTTACTCGGTATATCTGTCATGGGTTGCTCGGTATATCTGTCATGGGTTACTTGTTATATCTGTCATGGGTTACTCGGTATATCTGTCATGGGTTACTCGGTATATCTGTCCTAGGTTACTCGGTATATCTGTCCTAGGTTACTCGGTATATCTGTCATGGGTTACTCGGTATATCTGTCATGGGTTACTCGGTATATCTGTCATGGGTTACTCGGTATATCTGTCCTAGGATACTCAGTATATCTGTCATAGGTTACTCGGTATATCTGTCCTAGGTTACTCGGTATATCTGTCATGGGTTACTTGTTATATCTGTCATGGGTTACTTGTTATATCTGTCATGGGTTACTCGGTATATCTGTCATGGGTTACTCAGTATATCTGTCATGGGTTACTCGGTATATTTGTCATGGGTTACTTGTTATATCTGTCATGGGTTACTCGGTATATCTGTCATGGGTTACTCGGTATATCAGTCCTAGGTTACTCGGTATAGGTGTCCTAGGTTACTCGGTATATCTTGTCATGGGTTACTCGGTATATCTGTCATGGGTTACTCGGTATATCTGTCATGGGTTACTTGTTATATCTGTACTAGGTTACTTGTTATATCTGTCATGGATTACTCGTTATATCTGTCATGGGTTACTTGTTATATCTGTCATGGGTTACTCGGTATATCTGTCATGGGTTACTCGTTATATCTGTCATGGGTTACTCGTTATATCTGTCATGGGTTACTTGTTATATCTGTCATGGGTTACTTGTTATATCTGTCATGGGTTACTTGTTATATCTGTCATGGGTTACTTGTTATATCTGTCATAGGTTACTTGTTATATCTGTCATGGGTTACTTGTTATATCTGTCATGGGTTACTTGTTATATCTGTCCTAGGTTACTTGTTATATCTGTCATGGGTTACTTGTTATATCTGTCCTAGGTTACTCGGTATATCTGTCATGGGTTACTTGTTATATCTGTCATGGGTTACTTGTTATATCTGTCATGGGTTACTCGGTATATCTGTCCTAGGTTACTCGGTATATCTGTCATGGGTTACTCGGTATATCTATCCTAGGTTACTCGGTATATCTGTCATGGGTTACTCGGTATATCTGTCATGGGTTACTCGGTATATCTGTCCTAGGTTACTCGGTATATCTGTCATGGGTTACTCGGTATATCTGTCATGGGTTACTTGTTATATCTGTCCTAGGTTACTTGTTATATCTGTCATGGGTTGCTCGGTATATCTGTCATGGGTTACTCGGTATATCTGTCATGGGTTACTCGGTATATCTGTCCTAGGTTACTCGGTATATCTGTCCTAGGTTACTCGGTATATCTGTCATGGGTTACTCGGTATATCTGTCATGGGTTACTCGGTATATCTGTCATGGGTTACTCGGTATATCTGTCCTAGGTTACTCGGTATATCTGTCATGGGTTACTCGGTATATCTGTCCTAGGTTACTCGGTATATCTGTCATGGGTTACTTGTTATATCTGTCATGGGTTACTTGTTATATCTGTCATGGGTTACTCGGTATATCTGTCATGGGTTACTCAGTATATCTGTCATGGGTTACTCGGTATATTTGTCATGGGTTACTTGTTATATCTGTCATGGGTTACTCGGTATATCTGTCATGGGTTACTCGGTATATCTGTCCTAGGTTACTCGGTATAGCTGTCCTAGGTTACTCGGTATATCTTGTCATGGGTTACTCGGTATATCTGTCATGGGTTACTCGGTATATCTGTCATGGTTTACTTGTTATATCTGTCCTAGGTTACTCGGTATATCTGTCCTAGGTTACTCGGTATATCTGTCATGGGTTGCTCGGTATATCTGTCATGGGTTACTTGTTATATCTGTCATGGGTTACTCGGTATATCTGTCATGGGTTACTCGGTATATCTGTCCTAGGTTACTCGGTATATCTGTCCTAGGTTACTCGGTATATCTGTCATGGGTTACTCGGTATATCTGTCATGGGTTACTCGGTATATCTGTCCTAGGTTACTCGGTATATCTGTCATGGGTTACTCGGTATATCTGTCCTAGGTTACTCGGTATATCTGTCATGGGTTACTTGTTATATCTGTCATGGGTTACTTGTTATATCTGTCATGGGTTACTCGGTATATCTGTCATGGGTTACTCAGTATATCTGTCATGGGTTACTCGGTATATTTGTCATGGGTTACTTGTTATATCTGTCATGGGTTACTCGGTATATCTGTCATGGGTTACTCGGTATATCAGTCCTAGGTTACTCGGTATAGCTGTCCTAGGTTACTCGGTATATCTTGTCATGGGTTACTCGGTATATCTGTCATGGGTTACTCGGTATATCTGTCATGGGTTACTTGTTATATCTGTACTAGGTTACTTGTTATATCTGTCATGGATTGCTCGGTATATCTGTCATGGGTTACTCGGTATATCTGTCATGGGTTGCTCGGTATATCTGTCATGGGTTACTTGTTATATCTGTACTAGGTTACTTGTTATATCTGTCATGGGTTACTTGTTATATCTGTACTAGGTTACTTGTTATATCTGTCATGGATTACTTGGTATATCTGTCATGGGTTACTTGTTATATCTGTCATGGGTTACTTGTTATATCTGTCCTAGGTTACTTGTTATATCTGTCATGGATTACTTGTTATATCTGTCATGGGTTACTTGTTATATCTGTCCTAGGTTACTCGGTATATCTGTCATGGGTTACTCGGTATATCTGTCATGGGTTACTTGTTATATCTGTCCTAGGTTACTTGTTATATCTGTCCTAGGTTACTCTGTATATCTGTCATGGGTTACTCGGTATATCTGTCCTAGGTTACTCGGTATATCTGTCATGGGTTACTCGGTATATCTGTCCTAGGTTACTCGGTATATCTGTCATGGGTTACTCGGTATATATGTCATGTGTTACTTGAATATCTGTCCTAGGTTACTCGGTATATCTGTCCTAGGTTACTCGGTATATTTGTCATGGGTTACTCGGTATATCTGTCATGGGTTACTTGTTATATCTGTCATGGGTTACTCGGTATATCTGTCATGGGTTACTCGGTATATCTGTCATGGGTTACTCGGTATATCTGTCCTAGGTTACTCGGTATATCTGTCATGGGTTATTCGGTATATCTGTCCTAGGTTACTCGGTATATCTGTCATGGGTTACTCGGTATATCTGTCCTAGGTTACTCGGTATATCTGTCATGGGTTGCTCGGTATATCTGTCATGGGTTACTTGTTATATCTGTCATGGGTTACTCGGTATATCTGTCATGGGTTACTCGGTATATCTGTCCTAGGTTACTCGGTATATCTGTCCTAGGTTACTCGGTATATCTGTCATGGGTTACTCGGTATATCTGTCATGGGTTACTCGGTATATCTGTCATGGGTTACTCGGTATATCTGTCCTAGGATACTCGGTATATCTGTCATGGGTTACTCGGTATATCTGTCCTAGGTTACTCGGTATATCTGTCATGGGTTACTTGTTATATCTGTCATGGGTTACTTGTTATATCTGTCATGGGTTACTCGGTATATCTGTCATGGGTTACTCAGTATATCTGTCATGGGTTACTCGGTATATCTGTCATGGGTTACTTGTTATATCTGTCATGGGTTACTCGGTATATCTGTCATGGGTTACTCGGTATATCTGTCATGGGTTGCTCGGTATATCTGTCATGGGTTACTTGTTATATCTGTCATGGGTTACTCGGTATATCTGTCATGGGTTACTCAGTATATCTGTCCTAGGTTACTCGGTATATCTGTCACGGGTTACTCGGTATATCTGTCCTAGGTTACTCGTTATATCTGTCATGGGTTACTCGGTATATCTGTCATGGGTTACTTGTTATATCTGTCATGGGTTACTCAGTATATCTGTTCTAGGTTACTCGTATATCTGTCCTAGGTTACTCGGTATATCTGTCATGGGTTACTTGTTATATCTGTCATGGGTTACTTGTTATATCTGTCATGGGTTACTCGGTATATCTGTCATGGGTTGCTCGGTATATCTGTCATGGGTTACTTGTTATATCTGTCATGGGTTACTCGGTATATCTGTCACGGGTTACTCGGTATATCTGTCCTAGGTTACTCGGTATATCTGTCACGGGTTACTCGGTATATCTGTCATGGGTTACTTGTTATAGCTGTCATGGGTTACTCAGTATATCTGTTCTAGGTTACTCCTATATCTGTCCTAGGTTACTCGGTATATCTGTCATGGGTTACTTGTTATATCTGTCATGGGTTACTTGTTATATCTGTCATGGGTTACTCGGTATATCTGTCATGGGTTATTTGGTATATCTGTCCTAGGTTACTCGGTATATCTGTCATGGGTTACTCGGTATATCTGTCATGGGTTACTCGGTATATCTGTCATGGGTTACTTGTTATATCTGCCATGGGTTACTTGTTATATCTGTCATGGGTTACTCGGTATTTCTGTCCTAGGTTATTCGGTATATCTGTCATGGGTTACTTGTTATATCTGTCATGGGTTACTCGGTATATCTGTCATGGGTTATTCGGTATATCTGTCCTAGGTTACTCGGTATATCTGTCATGGGTTACTCGGTATATCTGTCATGGGTTACTCGGTATATCTGTCCTAGGTTACTCGTATATCTGTCCTAGGTTACTCTGTATATCTGTCCTAGGTTACTCGTATATCTGTCCTAGGTTACTCTGTATATCTGTCCTAGGTTACTCGTATATCTGTCCTAGGTTACTCGGTATATCTGTCCTAGGTATATTTGTCAATGACAGTCATGGGTTACTCGGTATATCTGTCCTGTTACTCGGTATATCTGTCCTAGGTTACTCGTATAACTGTCCTAGGTTACTTGTATAACTGTCCTAGGTTACTTGGTATATCTGTCCTAGGTTTACCGTTACTTGGTATATCTGTCCTAGGCTACTTGGTATATCTGTCATGTGTTACTTGTATATCTGTCATGGGTTACTCGGTATATCTGTCATGGGTTACTCAGTATATCTGTTATGGGTTACTCGGTATATCTGTCATGGGTTACTTGTTATATCTGTCATGGGTTACTCAGTATATCTGTCCTAGGTTACTCGTATATCTGTCCTAGGTTACTCGGTATATCTGTCCTAGGTTACTCGGTATATCTGTCCTAGGTTACTCAGTATATCTGTCCTATGTTACTCGGTATATCTGTCCTAGGTTACTCGGTATAGCTGTCCTAGGTTACTCGTATATCTGTCCTAGGTTACTCGTATAACTGTCCTAGGTTACTTTTATAACTGTCCTAGGTTACTTGGTATATCTGTCCTAGGTTACTTGGTATATCTGTCATGTGTTACTTGTATATCTGTCATGGGTTACTCGGTATATCTGTCATGGGTTACTCGGTATATCTGTCATGGGTTACTCGGTATATCTGTCATGGGTTACTTGTTATATCTGTCTGGGTTACTCAGTATATCTGTCCTAGGTTACTCGTATATCTGTCCTAGGTTACTCGGTATATCTGTCCTAGGTTACTCGGTATATCTATCCTAGGTTACTCAGTATATCTGTCCTATGTTACTCGGTATATCTGTCCTAGGTTACTTGGTATAGCTGTCCTAGGTTACTCGGTATATCTGTCCTAGGTTACTCGTATAACTGTCCTAGGTTACTTGTATAACTGTCCTAGGTTACTTCGTATATCTGTCCTAGGTTACTTGGTATATCTGTCATGGGTTACTCGGTATAGCTGTCCTAGGTTACTCGGTATATCTGTCATGGGTTACTCGGTATAGCTGTCCTAGGTTACTCGGTTTATCAGTCATGGGTTACTCGGTATATCTGTCCTGGGTTACTCGGTATATCTGTCCTAGGTTACTCGGTATATCTGTCCTAGGTTACTTGGTATATCTGTCCTAGGTTACTCGTATAGCTGTCCTAGGTTACTTGGTATATCTGTCCTAGGTTACTTGTTACATCTGTCATGTGTTACTTGTATATCTGTCCTAGGTTACTCGTATAACTGTCCTAGGTTACTTGTATAACTGTCCTAGGTTACTTGGTATATCTGTCATAGGTTACTTGGTATATCTGTCATGGGTTACTTGTTATATCTGTCCTAGGTTACTCGGTATATCTGTCATGGGTTACTTGGTATATCTGTCATGGGTTACTCGGTATATCTGTCGTGTGTTACTTGTATATCTGTCCTAGGTTACTCGGTATATCTGTCATGGGTTACTCGGTATAGCTGTCCTAGGTTACTCGGTTTATCAGTCATGGGTTACTCGGTATATCTGTCCTGGGTTACTCGGTATATCTGTCCTAGGTTACTCGGTATATCTGTCCTAGGTTACTTGGTATATCTGTCCTAGGTTACTCGTATAGCTGTCCTAGGTTACTTGTATAACTGTCCTAGGTTACTTGTTATATCTGTCATGGGTTTACCGTTACTCGGTATATCTGTCCTAGGTTACTCGGTATATCTGTCATGGGTTACTCGGTATATCTGTCATGGGTTACTCGGTATATCTGTATTGGGTGACTCGGTATATCTGTCATGGGTTACTTGTTATATCTGTCATGGGTTACTCGGTATATCTGTCATGGGTTACTCGGTATATCTGTCATGGGTTACTCGGTATATCTGTCCTAGGTTACTCGGTATATCTGTCATGGGTTACTCGGTATATCTGTCCTAGGTTACTCGGTATATCTCTCATGGGTTACTTGTTATATCTGTCATGGGTTACTTGTTATATCTGTCATGGGTTACTCAGTATATCTGTCATGGGTTACTCAGTATATCTGTCATGGGTTACTCGGTATATCTGTCATGGGTTACACGGTATATCTGTCATGGGTTGCTCGGTATATCTGTCATGGGTTACTTGTTATATCTGTCATGGGTTACTCGGTATATCTGTCATGGGTTACTCGGTATATCTGTCCTAGGTTACTCGGTATATCTGTCACGGGTTACTCGGTATATCTGTCCTAGGTTACTCGGTATATCTGTCATGGGTTACTCGGTATATCTGTCATGGGTTACTTGTTATATCTGTCATGGGTTACTCAGTATATCTGTTCTAGGTTACTCGTATATCTGTCCTAGGTTACTCGGTATATCTGTCATGGGTTACTTGTTATATCTGTCATGGGTTACTCGGTATATCTGTCATGGGTTATTCGGTATATCTGTCCTAGGTTACTCGGTATATCTGTCATGGGTTACTCGGTATATCTGTCATGGGTTACTCGGTATATCTGTCCTAGGTTACTCAGTATATCTGTCCTAGGTTACTCAGTATATCTGTCATGGGTTACTCTGTATATCTGTCCTAGGTTACTTGTTATATCTGTCATGGGTTACTTGTATATCTGTCCTAAGTTACTTGTTATATCTGTCCTAGGTTACTTGTTAGATCTGTCCTAGGTTACTCGGTATATCTGTCATGGGCGGTATATCTGTCATGGGTTATTTGTTATATCTGTACTAGGTTACTTGTTATATCTGTCATGGATTACTTGTTATATCTGTCATGGGTTACTTGTTATATCTGTCATGGGTTACTTGTTATATCTGTCCTAGGTTACTTGTTATATCTGTCATGGGTTACTTGTTATATCTGTCCTAGGTTACTCGGTATATCTGTCATGGGTTACTCGGTATATCTGTCATGGATTACTTGTTATATCTGTCCTAGGTTACTCGGTATATCTGTCATGGGTTACTCTGTATATCTGTCATGGGTTTCTCGGTATATCTGTCATGGGTTACTCAGTATATCTGTCATGGGTTACTCGGTATATCTTGTCATGGGTTACTCGGTATATCTTGTCATGGGTTACTCAGTATATCTGTCATGGGTTACTCGGTATATCTGTCCTAGGTTACTCGGTATAGCTGTCCTAGGTTACTCGGTATATCTTGTCATGGGTTACTCGGTATATCTGTCATGGGTTACTCGGTATATCTTGTCATGGGTTACTCGGTATATCTGTCATGGGTTACTCGGTATATCTGTCATGGGTTACTTGTTATATCTGTACTAGGTTACTTGTTATATCTGTCATGGATTACTTGTTATATCTGTCATGGGTTACTTGTTATATCTGTCATGGGTTACTCGGTATATCTGTCATGGGTTACTCGGTATATCTGTCATGGGTTGCTCGGTATATCTTGTCATGGGTTACTTGTTATATCTGTCATGGGTTACTTGTTATATCTGTACTAGGTTACTTGTTATATCTGTCATGGATTACTTGGTATATCTGTCATGGGTTACTTGTTATATCTGTCATGGGTTACTTGTTATATCTGTCCTAGGTTACTTGTTATATCTGTCATGGATTACTTGTTATATCTGTCATGGGTTACTTGTTATATCTGTCCTAGGTTACTCGGTATATCTGTCATGGGTTACTCGGTATATCTGTCATGGGTTACTTGTTATATCTGTCCTAGGTTACTTGTTATATCTGTCCTAGGTTACTCTGTATATCTGTCATGGGTTACTCGGTATATCTGTCCTAGGTTACTCGGTATATCTGTCATGGGTTATTCGGTATATCTGTCCTAGGTTACTCGGTATATCTGTCATAGGTTACTCGGTATATCTGTCATGGGTTACTCGGTATATCTGTCCTAGGTTACTCGGTATATCTGTCATGGGTTACTCGGTATATCTGTCCTAGGTTACTCGGTATATCTGTCATGGGTTACTCGGTATATCTGTCATGTGTTAGTTGTATATCTGTCCTAGGTTACTCGGTATATCTGTCATGGGTTACTCGGTATATCTGTCCTAGGTTACTTGTTATATCTGTCCTAGGTTACTCAGTATATCTGTCATGGGTTACTCGGTATATCTGTCATGGGTTACTCGGTATATCTGTCCTAGGTTACTCAATATATCTGTCCTAGGTTACTCAGTATATCTGTCCTAGGTTACTCAGTATATCTGTCCTAGGTTACTCAGTATATCTGTCCTAGGTTACTCAGTATATTTGTCCTAGGTTACTTGTTATATCTGTCATGGGTTACTCGGTATATCTGTCATGGGTTACTCAGTATATTTGTCCTAGGTTACTTGTTATATCTGTCATGGGTTACTCGGTATATCTGTCATGGGTTACTCGGTATATCTGTCATGGGTTACTCGGTATATCTGTCATGGGTTACTCGGTATATCTGTCATGGGTTACTCGGTATATCTGTCATGGGTTACTCGGTATATCTGTCATGGTTTACTCGGTATATCTGTCCTAGGTTACTCGGTATATCAGGGTTCCCTCTGTCTGAATGTTTGTCTGTACCACTTCTGTCGCCAATTGAAAAATACTGGAGCCAATTTAAAAAACTTGGAGCCAACTAAGAGCCATATAGTTCACAAATAAATATATGAAGCCATGTATTTGACATAACATGTGGCAAAAAAAAAATGGGAAAAAAAATGTTGCGCCAAATATTTTCGCCAATTCATAAAATTTAGCACCAATATTTGTTATTTGTCGCAATTGGCGACCGACAGCGGGAACCCTGCATGGGTTACTCGTATATCTGTCCTAGGTTACTTGTATATCTGTCCTAGGTTCCTTATCTGTCATGAGTTACTCGTATATCAGTCATGGGTTACTCGTATATATATCCTAGGTTACTCTGTATATCTGTCCTAGGTTACTCGTATATCTGTCCTAGGTTACTTGGTATATCTTTCCTAGGTTACTCGGTATATCTGTCCTAGGTTACTCGTATATCTGTCCTAGGTTACTCGTATATCTGTCCTAGGTTACTCGTATATCTGTCCTAGGTTACTTGGTATATCTGTCATGGGTTACTCGGTATATCTGTCCTAGGTTACTCGGTATATCTGTCATGGGTTACTCGGTATATCTGTCATGTGTTAGTTGTATATCTGTCCTAGGTTACTCGGTATATCTGTCATGGGTTACTCGGTATATCTGTCCTAGGTTACTTGTTATATCTGTCCTAGGTTACTCAGTATATCTGTCATGGGTTACTCGGTATATCTGTCATGGGTTACTCGGTATATCTGTCCTAGGTTACTCAATATATCTGTCCTAGGTTACTCAGTATATCTGTCCTAGGTTACTCAGTATATCTGTCCTAGGTTACTCAGTATATCTGTCCTAGGTTACTTAGTATATTTGTCCTAGGTTACTTGTTATATCTGTCATGGGTTACTCGGTATATCTGTCATGGGTTACTCAGTATATCTGTACTAGGTTACTTGTTATATCTGTCATGGGTTACTCGGTATATCTGTCATGGGTTACTCGGTATATCTGTCATGGGTTACTCGGTATATCTGTCATGGGTTACTCGGTATATCTGTCATGGGTTACTCGGTATATCTGTCATGGTTTACTCGGTATATCTGTCCTAGGTTACTCGGTATATCAGGGTTCCCTCTGTCTGAATGTTTGTCTGTACCACTTCTGTCGCCAATTGAAAAATACTGGAGCCAATTTAAAAAACTTGGAGCCAACTAAGTGCCATATAGTTCACAAATAAATATATGAAGCCATGTATTTGACATAACATGTGGCAAAAAAAAAATGTTGCGCCAAATATTTTCGCCAATTCATAAAATTTAGCACCAATATTTGTTATTTGTCGCAATTGGCGACCGACAGCGGGAACCCTGCATGGGTTACTCGTATATCTGTCCTAGGTTACTTGTATATCTGTCCTAGGTTCCTTATCTGTCATGAGTTACTCGTATATCAGTCATGGGTTACTCATATATATATCCTAGGTTACTCTGTATATCTGTCCTAGGTTACTCGTATATCTGTCCTAGGTTACTTGGTATATCTTTCCTAGGTTACTCGGTATATCTGTCCTAGGTTACTCGTATATCTGTCCTAGGTTACTCGTATATTTGTCCTAGGTTACTTGTATATCTGTCCTAGGTTCCTTATCTGTCATGAGTTACTCGTATATCAGTCATGGGTTACTCATATATATATCCTAGGTTACTCTGTATATCTGTCCTAGGTTACTCGTATATCTGTCCTAGGTTACTTGGTATATCTTTCCTAGGTTACTCGGTATATCTGTCCTAGGTTACTCGTATATCTGTCCTAGGTTACTCGTATATTTGTCCTAGGTTACTTGTATATCTGTCCTAGGTTCCTTATCTGTCATGAGTTACTCGTATATCAGTCATGGGTTACTCATATATATATCCTAGGTTACTCTGTATATCTGTCCTAGGTTACTCGTATATCTGTCCTAGGTTACTCGGTATATCTGTCCTAGGTTACTCGTTATATCGGTCATGGGTTACTCGTATATCTGTCCTAGGTTACTCGGTATATCTGTCCTAGGTTACTCGGTATATTTGTCCTAGGTTACTCGGTATATCTGTCCTAGGTTACTCGTATATCTGTCCTAGGTTACTCTGTATATCTGTCCTAGGTTACTCGTATATCTGTCCTAGGTTACTCTGTATATCTGTCCTAGGTTACTCGGTATATCTGTCCTAGGTTACTCGGTATATTTGTCAATGACAGTCATGGGTTACTCGGTATATCTGTCCTGTTACTCGGTATATCTGTCCTAGGTTACTCGGTATATCTGTCCTGTTACTCGGTATATCTGTCCTAGGTTACTCGGTATATCTGTCCTAGGTTACTTGGTATATCTGTCATGGGTTACTCGGTATATCTGTCATGTGTTACTCGGTATATCTGTCATGGGTTACTCGGTATATCTGTCATGGGTTACTCGGTATATCTGTCATGGGTTACTCGGTATATCTGTCATGGGTTACTCGGTATATCTGTCACGGGTTACTCGGTATATCTGTCATGGGTTACTCGGTATATCTGTCACGGGTTACTCGGTATATCTGTCATGGGTTACTCGGTATATCTGGCATGGGTTACTCGGTATATCTGTCATGTGTTACTTGTTATATCTGTCATGTGTTACTTGTTATATCTGTCCTAGGTTACTCGGTATATCTGTCCTAGGTTACTCGGTATATCTGTCCTAGGTTACTCGGTATATCTGTCATGGGTTACTCGGTATATATGTCATGGGTTACTCGGTATATCTGTCCTAGGTTACTCGGTATATCTGTCATGGGTTACTCGGTATATCTGTCATGGGTTACTCGGTATATCTGTCCTAGGTTACTCGGTATATCTGTCATGGGTTACTCGGTATATCTGTCATGTGTTACTTGGTATATCTGTCATGGGTTACTCGGTATATCTGTCATGTGTTACTCGGTATATCTGTCATGGGTTACTCGGTATATCTGTCATGGGTTACTCGGTATATCTGTCATGGTTTACTCGGTATATCTGTCATGGGTTACTCGGTGTATATCTGTCATGGGTTACTCAGTATATCTGTCATGTGTTACTCGGTATATCTGTCATGGGTTACTCGGTATATCTGTCATGGGTTACTCGGTATATCTGGCATCGGTTACTCGGTATATCTGTCATGTGTTACTTGTTATATCTGTCATGTGTTACTTGTTATATCTGTCATGTGTTACTTGTTATATCTGTCATGTGTTACTCAGTATATCAGTCCTAGATTACTCGTATATCTGTCCTAGGTTACTTGTATATCTGTCAAATACTTGTACCTGGGTTCGGAATTTTAAAATAAATATTGCATTCCTGAGTGGGCCATATGAAAAATATCACCCCGAGAAACATGAATATTAACCGAGGTGTTCATGTTCTTGACATGATATTTTTTATATTGCCCACTTTGGGAATGCAATATATTATTTTATAGTTCATTGTGCCATTCATTACATAAATACTTCAAATTATAATACATGTACATTCAGCATTACAATTATATATTTCTCTTTATAACATCAAATTTCACAGCCACAGTGCACAAAATGGCTGGCATTCTCTAGAGAAAAAATAATTCAAATTCTATGTTCCGTTAATGTCAAACCTAGGCGGTTAACATGTACTAAGCAATGTGTGTGAGGTGCCTTGTTGCTCAATGACACTACATACATGACCTGACCGAGTATCGAACCCGGGACCATTCGATTCCAAATCCGACGCTCTACCACTGGACCACGGACGCTCTACCACGGACACTCTACCACTGGATCACGAATGCCAAAATCTGTGTTATGTTCTATTATATTTATTGTTTGATTTTCACAATTCTTTGATTTTCAATTCCTTTTACCAACAACAAATGCTGACCTATGGACTAAGAGGAAATTTGTTTATTTCAGTGTATTTGTTCATAATATTATATGATCAGTTACTTAAACAAACAAATATTCTTTTTAATTTAGGCTGAGAAAACAGAACATATCCTATTGAAATATTATGATAGAAAACAATGCACCTGTGCACTAACTGGCGCTAGAACGTCATATTTAGACTATCATAATTACATCACTGACAGCTTGAGTCCAAAAATGTTTACATTCACAACACATTTCAACAGGTTGTGGCTAGGTAGCACATGTACAAAGTAGCTTTCAACCAGTGGAATAACACATTTCAACAGGTTGTGGCTAGGTAGCACATGTACAAAGTAGCTGTCAACCAGTGGAATAACACATTTCAACAGGTTGTGGCTAGGTAGCACATGTACAAAGTAGCTGTCAACCAGTGGAATAACACATTTCAACAGGTTGTGGCTAGGTAGCACATGTACAAAGTAGCTTTCAACCAGTGGAATAACACATTTGATTTCACTGATGAATATATATATTTCATTGGAAAGCATAAAATAATAAGAGGATTTTTGTTGTGCTAGCCTCGAGTGAAATATTATTAGATAATTCATTTAAATTTGTGTTATTTTCGGCTCAAAAGTGTTCTTATGATAGAAAATGATGCAACTGTGTGCTAAATGACACTAGAAATATGTTTAGATGACAATAAATGAAGTCATAAAAGATGTAGTTAATGGCGTCACTGATGGCTTGAGTTCGAAAACGTGACACCATTCAGCATGCAGCGGCTAGATACCAAAGCAGTGAAATAACACATTTTAGATCACTGATACAGTCGACATCTGCTATGTCAAAGTCAGTTATGTCGAATTCTCCGGTTATCTCGAAGTCGTATCAAAGTCACGTTTCAGACACTATCATTTTACATATAACTGGATCTGTTTATATTGAATTTCGTTAAGTCAAACTTCGGTTAATGCAAAGTATTTTGTTCGGTCCGACGGAATTCGACATAACTGATGTAGATAGTTCATTGGAAGGCATAAAATAAAAGAATTGATTGTAAACACGTACTGTGTATGTACAGGCATCAGTTCTGCATGACATGAATGGAAGTACAGTCAAACCTGCCTTAAGCAGTCAGCCAAGGGAATCACAAAAAGTGGCTGCTTAGTATAGGTGGCTGCTTAATAGAGGTCAAATGTATAGCAAAACAACATACAGGGAATCTGGAATCTGGCTGCTTAATAGAGGTTGGCTGCTTAATAAAGGCATTTGGTGTTTGTTTGTTCGTTCCTGTTACCAATAATGGAAACGAAGACTTGCAGCAAACGCAGATTGGAAATGATCAAATATCATGTTGTTGGTTGCTTGACAATTATATCAGTTTAGTTTCTACTTACCTCCTTCTGTATTAAACATGCTTACAGTTAAATAAATTGTAATTGTATTCCTCGATAATAAAATGAGAGGCAGCTAAGTTACCAGATGTACGGTAATCAAAACAAAATCTTCATATTTGGAGAATTTATTAGTCTACCTGAGCATAGCTCATGTGAGGTGTTGTTTCTGCAATGTGTGACCGGCGTCTGTGAATATTTTCAAACATTCTCTGCTCAGTAATCATTGGGTCTATAGCCACCATTTATGGTCATGATACTTGGGTAGGTGGGGATTACATAATTGTTAAAATCTAGTTACATAATCCAAGATGGCCGCTGGTCTAAAAATAGCATAAATTCTTAAAAAATCTCATAGACTGCCATTCGAATTTTGATGAATCTCTGTAGGAATCTGAGTCCGCCTCCGTGTAACATATAACTGTAGGAATCTGAGTCCGCCTCCGATATATAACATATAACTGTAGGAATCTGAGTCCGCCTCCGTTATAACATATAACTGTAGGAATCTGAGTCCGCCTCCGATATATAACATATAACTGTAGGAATCTGAGTCCGCCTCCGTGGTATAACATATAACTGTAGGAATCTGAGTCCGCCTCCGTGGTATAACATATAACTGTAGGAATCTGATATATAACATATAACTGTAGGAATCTGATATATAACATATAACTGTAGGAATCTGATATATAACATATAACTGTAGGAATCTGATATATAACATATAACTGTAGGAATCTGATATATAACATATAACTGTAGGAATCTGATATATACATATAACTGTAGGAATCTGATATAAACAAACAAACAAAAACAAAACAAACAAAAACAAAACAAACAAAAACAAAACAACATAACATATAACTGTAGGAATCTGATATATAACATATAACTGTAGGAATCTGATATATAACATATAACTGTAGGAATCTGATATATAACATATAACTGTAGGAATCTGATAAAACAAAACAATATAACATATAACTGTAGGAATCTGATATATAACATATAACTGTAGGAATCTGATATATAACATATAACTGTAGGAATCTGATATATAACATATAACTGTAGGAATCTGATATATAACATATAACTGTAGGAATCTGATATATAACATATAACTGTAGGAATCTGATATATAACATATAACTGTAGGAATCTGATATATAGCATATAACTGTAGGAATCTGATATATAACATATAACTGTAGGAATCTGATATATAACATATAACTGTAGGAATCTTTCAAATCGCTATGGTGTAAATGTTCATCAAATTTGGATGATAACATCATTAGATGGCCGTCAAAAGGTCAACCTTTTATTCATTTCACACGCCAAATTTCAGTTATTGTCCAAGGGTGAAGCCTTTTCAGATTTGTTAAAATGGAGGTTGTCGCTAATAAAAGTCTAAAAATAACACACATTTTTCAAACATCTTCTCACGAAACACCGGTCAGATATTGGCAACATTTGGTAGCAATCTTCGAGGGTCAATGCTCTTTCAAAGTTGTTAATGGTGAGCCCGGGATAACAAATGGGGTTAGGTGAGTGATACAAGGGCCATCATGGCCATCTTGTTGTATGGAAGTGTTCAAATTTAATTTATATCTTTAAATGAAATATAACCAATGATGACAGATCAAATTTCCTCTTTTTTTCAGAGACTCCTACTTCAAGAAGTTTCATCCCACAATCTTCACCATTCTCCACTACCAAGGCCACTATTGAAAGTGACCCAGAATTTGATATGTTGGAATCGGGTAACTTTGAAGAAACTGCATCCCCTAATGAGAGCACTAGTGCATTCGTAGAAAGTGGTACTATATTACACAAAAACTGGAATAAAAAAGGCTCGCCACAGGAGAAGAAAGATGATAAAGGGTGTGTAATATCCTGAGTTTGATTGCTAGAACTAGAACAGTGTTATTAGCACTGCAGCTCAACATGCACTATCTAAGATTTCATGTCCGATTAACACAGTGGTTAGCATGATTGCTTCTCACCAATGCATCCCAGGTTCGATCCTCAGACCATGAAGTATGTGAAATGGTATGGTGGTCACCACATCGGATAGACTGGATTTCTCCGGTTTCTTCCAACACGAATGACCACATATACACTTTCATCCGAGCCAACAAGAGTGATCAATATAAGTTGTTGAAGCTCGTTTCACAATCAGTGTAAAATAAATAAAGATTATACGTTATAAGATGTGATATAGCATCACTGCATAGCATCACAAGGGCACAGCACTCCGAATAGTGGATGCTATAGACAATTGTTCTATACAGTTTGAAAGTAATATACAATTTGTGATTTCAAAGTAGAACAAGGTGATAATTTAAGTTGCCCATGATGTATGAGGGGATTGGATAATGGCACCAGGCGTGATGTAGTCAAGCCAGCGCAGTAATGGATGCATGTGCCCAAAGCAGGCACTGTAACTGTCAGTGACTCATCCGTCGGGTAGGGACAATAACCTGCCTGTACAGTTGTTCTAGTGGATAGGTAGGGACAATAACCTGCCTGTACAGTTGTTCTAGTGGATAGGTAGGGACAATAACCTGTCTGTACAGTTGTTCTAGTGGATAGGTAGGGACAATAACCTGCCTGTACAGTTGTTCTAGTGGATAGGTAGGGACAATAACCTGCCTGTACAGTTGTTCTAGTGGATAGGTAGGGACAATAACCTGCCTGTACAGTTGTTCTTACAGATAGGTATGGACAATAACCTGCCTGTGCAGTTGTTCTAACGGATTGCTTGAACCTGTGGGTATTAGTTTTAGGCAGACGTGTTAAATCTTCGGTGACTCGTCTGGGGACAAGGATGTAAACCTCAAGATATGACTCAAGATGTTGGTCGTCAATCTTGCATACCGAATTATATTTATAGAATTGTTTGTTGTGGAATGAAAGAGGTTGCTAGGATTGCATAGATCTGCTGTAATGTAAAGATTTTGCCTAGATGAATTTCAAAATTATGACACATACACCATTATTATCCACGGCCGATCGGATGGGGTTATATGTTTGGCATTGTCCGTCTGCTTGTCCATTCATTCTTTCCATCCAGAGTCAGATCTCTGTAACCAACGGGTGGGATTTCATGAAACTGCAATTCAATATGTTTCATCATCTGCATCGGGTTAGTAACACCACAGAGTTATTGCCCTTTAATTGATTAAAAAATCAATAAATTGGCCATTACTATGTATTCGTTGTATGTAATGTCATGAAACATAACATATAATTACATCATCAATGCACGGTGTTGTCCTGCAAGTCTGACCCAAATAGTAAAACCAGAGTTATTGCCCTTGGATTGATTAAATATTTTCCCTTGAATTCATTAAAATTTCAATATCTTCACCAATTAACCGTAATGCCATCAAACTTAAAAGCATATCACCATTGTGCATTATCCCCCGATCCAACTAGAGTTACTGCCCTTCATTTGATAATGGATACAGCATAAATATACATATATACTATATGCCTAAAAATATCTTCAGATTCCATAAGATAATAACTTATTTGGCAAGGGATAGCGTAATCCATTGTGTGGTGTGGTTCCCTTCAAGTTTGACCCAGATTTAATCAGTAACACCACAGTTAATCTTAATACCGTATATAAACTGTCCATCCCAATCCGGAGCCAATTCGCTCGCCCATATGGTTCGCCGGCGGCGAGGGTAAATAAGCTCAATCATCATCACCGGAGCCAATTGTTTAATCTTGCCATTTCATAAATTAATAAAGGATTATATTAGTCGAGAGATGCCAATTTAAAGAATTTGCTTGTATATTAATACATGTATGGTGTACTCTATATCTGTACTAAAGATAACCCATTATATTCTGTAAATACCACCATTTAAAAAGAGACCTGCCATGAAGTGTGTCATGTCTGTACAAGTTAGAGTGTATACATCATTCATGCTGCAAGATTCAGGGGCAGCCACATTCATTAACATTTGAGATGAAGCATCAAGTGTATGATAAAATATATTAATGTAATAGCATACATAGTCATTAATATTCATCCCGTAAAGTTTTCATTTGAGTTGTTTTTAGTCTAAAATAGCAAATCTGACAAATACTGCCACAATCTCAATTCAAAATGACAATACAGTGTACCTTTTGTGTGTGTTTTACGTTTATTTATCGACACTACCGGTTGCCCATATGAGTGACGCCTCCTGAAGAGATTAGTCTTTTTAGATTTTGGAGGATAGTGCAATGATACAGACAGAGACTCATTCCAGAGTCTCGTTTGGTTCTTTTACGTTCAAGGTGTAAAGCACCGACACGAGACCTCCGTTTAACGTCCCATCTGAAAGACTGTTAATTTTATTAGGGTCAGACGGGGGATCGAACCTGTGATCCCTGGATTACCAGTCCAGCGTGTTACCACTGGACTACATATCCATTTGTAGAAAGTGACCTTGTATCATAGTCAATGTTTTATACTAGGTTGCTGAGGTCAACTTGAAGGGAAGCACCTAAAAAGCTTCTAGCCATCAAAATTCAGATTTACTGGAACTTACACGATGTTGATCATTATTTGCCAATTTATAACATTTTGTGTGGAGATGTTTCCTCCTCCGTTGTACAGCTTATAAAACCAGTTTGCCGGAGCATTGTAAATGTAGGAGTTTGATATACGGAAGTCTCCAGGTATCTGTGAACATATATTAGTGTATTTCATTATAGATATAAGGAATGAGCACTTATATGGTCAATGATTTGTGATCCAGACACACGTTGGGTTTGTCGTTGAGTAATAGAGACAATGCGTTACTGATGAGTGTAAATATGTACATGTACAACATTATTATACCAGATTTGTATAGCACTCTTTTCATACAGAAATTATACGTTCAAAAGTGCTTAACATTTTTACAACATACATTACAATAGTCAACATTAAGGACAACAATTTGGTAGGAATAAAAAAAAAAAAAAAAAAAATAAAAAAAAAAAATATTAAGAAAAGTACATAAAAAATAAAGGTTGAGAATTAAAATGTAAAATGCTATAGATACATCGTTAGATGGAACACACCAAACTAAAATCTACTTCCAAGAATTATATCACAGAGTGTAGCCTGTCCAGTGATTGGGTCGATCCCTACCTACGAGGCTCCCACTACACCTGTGATGTATCACAGAGTGTAGCCGGTCCAGTGATTGGGTCGATCCCTACCTACGGGGCTCCCGCTACCCCTGTGATACTCTCCTCGGAATAGACTCCATATGACAATGGTAACAAGTACTCCGTAACTTTCATTGTATCGCATGTATGTATTTGTAGTAAATGGAACTGTATCTGATTGGTACAGTGGTGATTATCTGTGTTGGCATCTATGCTGGTAAAGTGGTGATTATCTGTGTTGGCATCTATGCTGGTACAGTGGTGATTATCTGTGTTGGCATCTATGCTGGTAAAGTGGTGATTATCTGTGTTGGCATCTATACTATAGGATGGTGTTGGGATCTATGCGTATAGGATGGTGTTGGGATCTATGCGTATAGGATGGTGTTGGGATCTATATGTATAGGATGGTGTTGGGATCTATGCGTATAGGATGGTGTTGGGATCTATGCGTATATGATGGTGTTGGGATCTATACTATAGGATGGTGTTGGCATCTATGCGTATAGGATGGTGTTGGGATCTATGCATATAGGATGGTGTTGGGATCTATACTATAGGATGGTGTTGGCATCTATGCATATAGGATGGTGTTGGGATCTATGCGTATAGGATGGTGTTGGGATCTATGCATATAGGATGGTGTTGGGATCTATGCATATAGGATGGTGTTGGGATCTATGCGTATAGGATGGTGTTGGGATCTATGCGTATAGGATGGTGTTGGGATCTATGCATATAGGATGGTGTTGGGATATGTACTTGTCCACACATCATACAACTGATCCTGTTGCATAGATGCATAACTATGAACAAGTTGCATACTTAGAAGTAAATAAATATAATACTGCAATGATGGCACACTGTTATCAAATATGCACAAACTATTTGGTAACTGTTGTACCCCCGTAATTCCTGTTGTACCCCCGTAATTCCTGTGTTTTGTTTCGGTAGGCATTGGGATATATGGCAATTAACTCGTATTTCTACCCGAGAACAGGAACAGTTTAATATTCCATACAGCATTTCTTCTGGGGAGGGTAGAGCCCCATTGACATTTCTTCCGGGGAGGGTAGAGCCCCATTGACATTTCTTCCGGGGAGGGTAGAGCCCCATTGACGAGAATATACTCCATCGCTTCATCTGCTCCACTCTGTGATACAATGTTTGGAAGTTAACACTGGCGATGGCGTATTATGTCATCACAGACATCACATATATTGCAACATTACGTCCACGTCGTATTATCATTGAAACCATCAAACTACAGAGTAATCAATACCGATATATTCAATCTGCATGCGGTATCATGTGGTCGGTATCATGTGGTCAGTATCATGTGGCCGGGTATCATGTGGTCGGGTATCATGTGGTCAGTATCATGTGGCCGGGTATCATGTGGTCGGTATCATGTGGTCGGGTATCATGTGGTCGGGTATCATGTGGTCGGGTATCATGTGGTCGGGTATCATGTGGTCGGTATCATGTGGTCGGGTATCATGTGGTCGGTATCATGTGGTCGGGTATCATGTGGTTGGCGGTATCATGTGGTCGGCGGTATCATGTGGTCGGGTATCATGTGGTTGGGTATCATGTGGTTGGCGGTATCATGTGGTCGGGTATCATGTGGTCAGTATCATGTGGTCGGCGGTATCATGTGGTCGGGTATCATGTGGTCGGGTATCATGTGGTCGGGTATCATGTGGTCGGGTATCATGTGGTCGGCGGTATGTGGTCGGGTATCATGTGGTCGGGTATCATGTGGTCGGCGGTATCATGTGGTCGGCGGTATCATGTGGTCGGCGGTATCATGTGGTCAGCGGTATCATGTGGTCGGCGGTATCATGTGGTCGGCGGTATCATTTGGTCGGCGGTATCATGTGGTCGGGTATCATGTGGTCGGCGGTATCATGTGGTCGGCGGTATCATGTGATCGGGTATCATGTGGTCAGTATCATGTGGTCGGGTATCATGTGGTCGGCGGTATCATGTAGTCGGGTATCATGTGGTCGGTATCATGTGGTCGGGTATCATGTGGTCGGTATCATGTGGTGTGGTCGGTATCATGTGGTCGGTATCATGTGGTCGGGTATCATGTGGTCGGCGGTATCATGTGGTCGGCGGTATCATGTGGTCGGCGGTATCATGTGGTCGGGTATCATGTGGTCGGGTATCATGTGGTCGGTATCATGTGGTCGGTATCATGTGGTCGGGTATCATGTGGTCGGCGGTATCATGTGGTCGGGTATCATGTGGTTGGCGGTATCATGTGGTCGGGTATCATGTGGTCGGTATCATGTGGTCGGTATCATGTGGTCAGTATCATGTGATCGGTATCATGTGGTCGGCGGTATCATGTGGTCGGTATCATGTGGTCGGTATCATGTGGTCGGCGGTATCATGTGGCCGGGTATCATGTGGTCGGGTATCATGTGGTCGGTATCATGTGGTCGGCGGTATCATGTGGTCGGCGGTATCATGTGGTCGGGTATCATGTGGTCGGGTATCATGTGGTCGGGTATCATGTGGTCGGGTATCAGCACCGAGGTCAATATGGCTATTGATTGATGTTGGTAAACAATAGTGTACAATGTGTAACATGTAAAATCAATGTGAAAATAAAATTATAAGATTCTACTTTAAATGAAAATCCATATTCTTATAGAATGTTGCTGTAATCGATTATTAATTTATTCTCACCATAACATTGTATTGGTGATATATAGGCCCAGTGTGTTGAATGTTGTTAATATGCTTTTCTTATTATGCACATGTCACACTAATAAATCATTTACTAACTGACTTTATTTAAGTTAAAACAATAATTATTAAATAAGAAGTCATTAACCATTTACTTCATGGCCCATTTGTTATGTCGAGATACATTTGTTAGGTTGAGATACATTTGTTATGTCGAGATACATTTGGGGTTATGTCGAGATACATTTGTTAGGTTGAGATACATTTGTTATGTCGAGATACATTTGGGGTTATGTCGAGATACATTTGTTAGGTCGAGATACATTTGTTAGGTCGAGATACCTTTGTTGAGATACATTTGATAAGTTGAGATACCTTTGTTAGGTTGAGATACCTTTGTTAGGTTGAGATACATTTGTTATGTTGAGATACATTTGTTAGGTCGAGATACATTTGGGGTTATGTCGAGATACATTTGGGGTTATGTCAAGATACATTTGTTATTTAGAGATACATTTTTTGGTTTTTCCAGTTTTATTTCGTGATAACATAGTGAATAACACACATCCAAAACATGTACATGTAGTGAATAACACACATCCAAAATATGTACACGTAGTGAATAACACACATCCAAAACATGTACATGTAGTGAATAACACACATCCAAAATATGTACACGTAGTGAATAACACACATCCAAAACATGTACATGTAGTGAATAACACACATCCAAGACATGTACACATAGTGAATAACACACATCCAAAACATGTACATGTAGTGAATAACACACATCCAAAATATGTACACGTAGTGAATAACACACATCCAAAACATGTACATGTAGTGAATAACACACATCCAAGACATGTACACATAGTGAATAACACACATCCAAAACATGTACATGTAGTGAATAACACACATCCAAAATATGTACACGTAGTGAATAACACACATCCAAAACATGTACATGTAGTGAATATACATCCAAAACATGTACACATAGTGAATATACATCCAAAACATGTACATGTAGTGAATATACATCCAAAACATGTACATGTAGTGAATAACACACATCCAAAATATGTACACGTAGTGAATAACACACATCCAAAACATGTACAGTAGTGAATAACACACATCCAAAATATGTACACGTAGTGAATACCACATCCAAAACATGTACATGTAGTGAATAACACACATCCAAGACATGTACACATAGTGAATAACACACATCCAAAACATGTACATGTAGTGAATAACACACATCCAAAATATGTACACGTAGTGAATAACACACATCCAAAACATGTACATGTAGTGAATAACACACATCCAAGACATGTACTCATAGTGAATAACACACATCCAAAACATGTACATGTAGTGAATAACACACATCCAAAATATGTACACGTAGTGAATACAACATCCAAAACATGTACATGTAGTGAATATACATCCAAAACATGTACACATAGTGAATATACATCCAAAACATGTACATGTAGTGAATATACATCCAAAACATGTACATGTAGTGAATATACGTCCAAAACATGTACACGTAGTGAATATACATCCAAAACATGTACACGTAGTGAATATACATCCAAAACATGTACATGTAGTGAATATACGTCCAAAACATGTACATGTAGTGAATAACACACATCCAAAACATGTACACATAGTGAATATACGTCCAAAACATGTACACATAGTGAATATACATCCAAAACATGTACACATAGTGAATATACGTCCAAAACATGTACATGTAGTGAATAACACACATCCAAAACATGTACACATAGTGAATATACGTCCAAAACATGTACCGGTACACATAGTGAATATACATCCAAAACATGTACACATAGTGAATATACGTCCAAAACATGTACACATAGTGAATATACGTCCAAAACATGTACACGTAGTGAATATACGTCCAAAACATGTACACATAGTGAATATACGTCCAAAACATGTACACGTAGTGAATATACATCCAAAACATGTACACATAGTGAATATACGTCCAAAACATGTACACATAGTGAATATATGTCCAAAACATGTACACGTAGTGAATATACGTCCAAAACATGTACACATAGTGAATATATGTCCAAAACATGTACACGTAGTGAATATACATCCAAAACATGTACACATAGTGAATATACATCCAAAACATGTACACGTAGTGAATATACATCCAAAACATGTACATGTAGTGAATATACGTCCAAAACATGTACATGTAGTGAATAACACACATCCAAAACATGTACACATAGTGAATATACGTCCAAAACATGTACACGTAGTGAATATACATCCAAAACATGTACACATAGTGAATATACGTCCAAAACATGTACATGTAGTGAATAACACACATCCAAAACATGTACACATAGTGAATATACGTCCAAAACATGTACACGTAGTGAATATACATCCAAAACATGTACACATAGTGAATATACGTCCAAAACATGTACACATAGTGAATATATGTCCAAAACATGTACACGTAGTGAATATACATCCAAAACATGTACACATAGTGAATATACATCCAAAACATGTACACGTAGTGAATATACATCCAAAACATGTCTTGGATGTGTGTTATTCACTACATGTACATGTACACGTAGTGAATAACACACATCCAAAACATGTACATGTAGTGAATAACACACATCCAAAATATGTACACGTAGTGAATAACACACATCCAAAACATGTACATGTAGTGAATATACATCCAAAACATGTACATGTAGTGAATATACGTCCAAAACATGTACACGTAGTGAATATACATCCAAAACATGTACACGTAGTGAATATACATCCAAAACATGTACATGTAGTGAATATACGTCCAAAACATGTACATGTAGTGAATAACACACATCCAAAACATGTACACATAGTGAATATACGTCCAAAACATGTACACGTAGTGAATATACATCCAAAACATGTACACATAGTGAATATACATCCAAAACATGTACACATAGTGAATATACGTCCAAAACATGTACATGTAGTGAATAACACACATCCAAAACATGTACACATAGTGAATATACGTCCAAAACATGTACACGTAGTGAATATACATCCAAAACATGTACACATAGTGAATATACGTCCAAAACATGTACACATAGTGAATATACGTCCAAAACATGTACACGTAGTGAATATACGTCCAAAACATGTACACATAGTGAATATACGTCCAAAACATGTACACGTAGTGAATATACATCCAAAACATGTACACATAGTGAATATACATCCAAAACATGTACACGTAGTGAATATACATCCAAAACATGTACACATAGTGAATAACACACATCCAATACATGTACACATAGTGAATAAAACACATCCAAAACATGTACATGTAGTGAATAACACACATCCAAAATATGTACACGTAGTGAATAACACACATCCAAAACATGTACATGTAGTGAATATACATCCAAAACATGTACATGTAGTGAATATACGTCCAAAACATGTACACGTAGTGAATATACATCCAAAACATGTACACGTAGTGAATATACGTCCAAAACATGTACACATAGTGAATATACGTCCAAAACATGTACACGTAGTGAATATACATCCAAAACATGTACACATAGTGAATATACATCCAAAACATGTACACGTAGTGAATATACATCCAAAACATGTACATGTAGTGAATATACGTCCAAAACATGTACATGTAGTGAATAACACACATCCAAAACATGTACACATAGTGAATATACGTCCAAAACATGTACACGTAGTGAATATACATCCAAAACATGTACACATAGTGAATATACGTCCAAAACATGTACATGTAGTGAATAACACACATCCAAAACATGTACACATAGTGAATATACGTCCAAAACATGTACACGTAGTGAATATACATCCAAAACATGTACACATAGTGAATATACGTCCAAAACATGTACACATAGTGAATATATGTCCAAAACATGTACACGTAGTGAATATACGTCCAAAACATGTACACATAGTGAATATACGTCCAAAACATGTACACGTAGTGAATATACATCCAAAACATGTACACATAGTGAATATACATCCAAAACATGTACACGTAGTGAATATACATCCAAAACATGTCTTGGATGTGTGTTATTCACTACATGTACATGTACACATAGTGAATAACACACATCCAAAACATGTACATGTAGTGAATAACATACATCCAAACATGTACACGTAGTGAATAACACACATCCAAAACATGTACATGTAGTGAATAACACACATCCAAAATATGTACACGTAGTGAATAACACACATCCAAAACATGTACATGTAGTGAATATACATCCAAAACATGTACATGTAGTGAATATACGTCCAAAACATGTACACGTAGTGAATATACATCCAAAACATGTACACGTAGTGAATATACATCCAAAACATGTACATGTAGTGAATATACGTCCAAAACATGTACATGTAGTGAATAACACACATCCAAAACATGTACACATAGTGAATATACGTCCAAAACATGTACACGTAGTGAATATACATCCAAAACATGTACACATAGTGAATATACATCCAAAACATGTACACGTAGTGAATATACATCCAAAACATGTACATGTAGTGAATAACACACATCCAAAACATGTACACATAGTGAATATACGTCCAAAACATGTACACATAGTGAATATACGTCCAAAACATGTACACATAGTGAATATACATCCAAAACATGTACACGTAGTGAATATACATCCAAAACATGTACATGTAGTGAATATACGTCCAAAACATGTACACATAGTGAATATACATCCAAAACATGTACATGTAGTGAATAACACACATCCAAAACATGTACACATAGTGAATATACGTCCAAAACATGTACACATAGTGAATATACGTCCAAAACATGTACACGTAGTGAATATACGTCCAAAACATGTACATGTAGTGAATAACACACATCCAAAACATGTACACATAGTGAATATACGTCCAAAACATGTACACGTAGTGAATATACATCCAAAACATGTACACATAGTGAATATACGTCCAAAACATGTACATGTAGTGAATAACACACATCCAAAACATGTACACATAGTGAATATACGTCCAAAACATGTACACGTAGTGAATATACATCCAAAACATGTACACATTGAATATACGTCCAAAACATGTACACATAGTGAATATATGTCCAAAACATGTACACGTAGTGAATATACGTCCAAAACATGTACACATAGTGAATATACGTCCAAAACATGTACACGTAGTGAATATACATCCAAAACATGTACACATAGTGAATATACATCCAAAACATGTACACGTAGTGAATATACATCCAAAACATGTCTTGGATGTGTGTTATTCACTACATGTACATGTACACATAGTGAATAACACACATCCAAAACATGTACATGTAGTGAATAACATACATCCAAACATGTACACGTAGTGAATAACACACATCCAAAACATGTACACATAGTGAATAACACACATCCAATACATGTACACATAGTGAATAAAACACATCCAAAACATGTACATGTAGTGAATAACACACATCCAAAATATGTACACGTAGTGAATAACACACATCCAAAACATGTACATGTAGTGAATATACATCCAAAACATGTACATGTAGTGAATATACGTCCAAAACATGTACACGTAGTGAATATACATCCAAAACATGTACATGTAGTGAATATACATCCAAAACATGTACATGTAGTGAATATACGTCCAAAACATGTACATGTAGTGAATATACATCCAAAACATGTACATGTAGTGAATATACGTCCAAAACATGTACATGTAGTGAATAACACACATCCAAAACATGTACACATAGTGAATATACGTCCAAAACATGTACACATAGTGAATATACGTCCAAAACATGTACACGTAGTGAATATACATCCAAAACATGTACACATAGTGAATATACGTCCAAAACATGTACACGTAGTGAATATACATCCAAAACATGTACACATAGTGAATATACGTCCAAAACATGTACACATAGTGAATATATGTCCAAAACATGTACACGTAGTGAATATACGTCCAAAACATGTACACATAGTGAATATACGTCCAAAACATGTACACGTAGTGAATATACATCCAAAACATGTACACATAGTGAATATACGTCCAAAACATGTACACGTAGTGAATATACATCCAAAACATGTACACATAGTGAATATACGTCCAAAACATGTACACATAGTGAATATACGTCCAAAACATGTACACGTAGTGAATATACGTCCAAAACATGTACACATAGTGAATATACGTCCAAAACATGTACACGTAGTGAATATACATCCAAAACATGTACACATAGTGAATATACATCCAAAACATGTACACGTAGTGAATATACATCCAAAACATGTCTTGGATGTGTGTTATTCACTACATGTACATGTACACATAGTGAATAACACACATCCAAAACATGTACATGTAGTGAATAACATACATCCAAACATGTACACGTAGTGAATAACACACATCCAAAACATGTACACATAGTGAATAACACACATCCAAAACATGTACACATAGTGAATAAAACACATCCAAAACATGTACATGTAGTGAATAACACACATCCAAAATATGTACACGTAGTGAATAACACACATCCAAAACATGTACATGTAGTGAATATACATCCAAAACATGTACATGTAGTGAATATACGTCCAAAACATGTACACGTAGTGAATATACATCCAAAACATGTACACGTAGTGAATATACATCCAAAACATGTACATGTAGTGAATATACGTCCAAAACATGTACATGTAGTGAATAACACACATCCAAAACATGTACACATAGTGAATATACGTCCAAAACATGTACACGTAGTGAATATACATCCAAAACATGTACACATAGTGAATATACATCCAAAACATGTACACATAGTGAATATACGTCCAAAACATGTACATGTAGTGAATAACACACATCCAAAACATGTACACATAGTGAATATACGTCCAAAACATGTACACGTAGTGAATATACATCCAAAACATGTACACATAGTGAATATACGTCCAAAACATGTACACATAGTGAATATATGTCCAAAACATGTACACGTAGTGAATATACGTCCAAAACATGTACACATAGTGAATATACGTCCAAAACATGTACACGTAGTGAATATACATCCAAAACATGTACACATAGTGAATATACATCCAAAACATGTACACGTAGTGAATATACATCCAAAACATGTACATGTAGTGAATAACACACATCCAAAACATGTACACATAGTGAATATACGTCCAAAACATGTACACATAGTGAATATACGTCCAAAACATGTACACGTAGTGAATATACATCCAAAACATGTACACGTAGTGAATATACATCCAAAACATGTACATGTAGTGAATATACGTCCAAAACATGTACACATAGTGAATATACATCCAAAACATGTACATGTAGTGAATAACACACATCCAAAACATGTACATGTAGTGAATAACACACATCCAAAACATGTACACATAGTGAATAACACACATCCAAAACATGTACACATAGTGAATAACACACATCCAAAACATGTACACATAGTGAATATACGTCCAAAACATGTACACATAGTGAATAACACACATCCAAAACATGTACACATAGTGAATAACACACATCCAAAACATGTACACATAGTGAATAACACACATCCAAAACATGTACACATAGTGAATATATGTCCAAAACATGTACATGTAGTGAATAACACACATCCAAAACATGTACACATAGTGAATAACACACATCCAAAACATGTACACATAGTGAATATACGTCCAAAACATGTACATGTAGTGAATATACATCCAAAACATGTACATGTAGTGAATATACATCCAAAACATGTACACATAGTGAATATACGTCCAACACATGTACATGTAGTGAATAACACACATCCAAAACATGTACACATAGTGAATAACACACATCCAAAACATGTACACATAGTGAATATACGTCCAAAACATGTACACATAGTGAATATACGTCCAAAACATGTACACATAGTGAATATACGTCCAAAACATGTACATGTAGTGAATATACATCCAAAACATGTACATGTAGTGAATATACATCCAAAACATGTACACATAGTGAATATACGTCCAAAACATGTACATTACTTAATGTTATAATGTCAAGGATTTGCCATCAAAAAGTGTTTGTTTTGTGTGTATTCCGTGCGCTTTAATTCCAGACTTGGTATTCATTGTCAATGTTGACTTCTATGGATAGCAAGTCAATACAAATAATGAAAAGGTAGGGTGAAAGTGGACACCCTTGACATACTCCTTAAATATTCAGACATGTGATCAGTATTGCTTATGCAGGATTTAGAATCTCTGTAAAATAATATAACCCAGACAACTATGTCATTGATAAAATGTTATTGTACATAAAATGATATCTATGCTGTTGAAAGCTTTATTAAAATCTGAGAAATATTAAACCTGGCTCCTTGTTTTCACTCACATAATTAATAACCTCTTCAATGTTCTGACCTTCTCACCAATATATCGCCCTTTTATGAATCCAGTTTGTTCAGTTGACATGTATAATTGTGTCACCCCTAATGGGAGAGACATTTAATTTTGTCACCTCTAATGGAGGGAGACATTTAATTGTGTCACCCCTAATGGGGGAGACATTTAATTGTCGCCCCTAATGGGGGAGACATTTAATTGTCACCCCCTAATGGGGGAGAGACAATTAATGTTGTCACCTCTAATGGAGGGAGACATTTAATTGTGTCACCCCTAATGGGGGGTAGACATTTAATTGTGTCACCCCTAATGGGGGGGGTAGACATTTAATTTTGTCACCTAATGGGGGGGGGGTAGACATTTATTGTGTCACCTCTAATGGGGGGTAGACATTTAATTGTGTCACCCCTAATGGGGGGGAGACATTCAATTGTCACCCCTAATGGGGGGAGACATTCAATTGTGTCACCCCTAATGTGGGGGTAGACATTTAATTGTTTCACCCCTAATGGGGGGAGACATTCAAGTGTGTCACCCCTAATGGGGGGGAGACATTTAATTGTGTCACCCCTAATGGGGGGGGGTAGACATTTAATTGTGTCACCCATAATGGGGGGTAGACATTTAATTGTGTCACCCCTAATGAGGGGGGGGTAGACATTTAATTGTGTCACCCCTAATGGGGGGGGGGGGAGACATTCAATTGTGTCACCCCTAATGGGGGGGTAGACATTTAATTGTGTCACCCATAATGGGGGGGTAGACATTTAATTGTGTCACCCCTAATGGGGGGGTAGACATTTAATTGTGTCGCCCATAATGGGGGGGGGGTAGACATTTAATTGTGTCACCCCTAATGGGGGGGGGTAGACATTTAATTGTGTCACCCCTAATGGGGGGAGACATTTAATTGTCACACCCTAATGGAGGGAGGCATTTAATTGTCACCCCCTAATGGAGGGAGGCATTTAATTGTGTCACCCCCTAATGGAGACTTAATTGTGTCACCCCTAATGGAGGGAGACATTTAATTGTGTCACCCCTAATGGGGGGAGACATTTAATTGTGTCACCCTTAATGGGGGGAGACATTTAATTGTGTCACCCCTAATGGGGGGAAACATTTAATTGTGTCACCCTTAATGGGGGGAGACATTTAATTGTGTCACCCCTAATGGGGGGAAACATTTAATTGTGTCACCCTTAATGGGGGGAGACATTTAATTGTGTCACCCCTAATGGGGGGAGACATTTAATTGTGTCACCCCTAATGGGGGAGGGAGACATTTAATTGTGTCACCCCTAATGGGGGAGGGAGACATTTAATTGTCACACCCTAATGGAGGGAGGCATTTAATTGTCACCCCCTAATGGAGGGAGGCATTTAATTGTGTCACCCCCTAATGGAGGGAGGCATTTAATTGTGTCACCCCCTAATGGAGGGAGGCATTTAATTGTGTCACCCCTAATGGGGGAGACATATTGTTTTTGCCATCAATCTGTCTGCACTTCATCTCCACAATGCCTTGTTGGATTTTCACCAAACTGGGCAGTAAGCAATGTTCGTATGTCCGTCCGTCCGAGCCAATATTTCCAGTCTGGCTATGGCGGGGATATTCATAACCTACTGTGATATTTCGTGTTATTGCAATGATTTCATATATTGCACTTATTACTCCACCGACGCAACACTGGGTGAGGAGACATGTGCTGTTTTTTCAACAGCGATCTCTCTCTAGTTGTATCTAAAACTGGTTTAATTCTGTTCGTAATGGTCTTGTTGCTGTTTTATAATCTATATGTAGAAGTCACCAGTTATTAATTGATAAAAAAATGTACTAATCTTTTTTTGGTACGAGTGAAATAATACTCTGTATTTTGAGTTCCGACAAGTTGTTATTTTCTAAAGAGGAATTTTAAAGAATTAATTTCAAACTTTTACTTTTGAGAGTATATTCATATTCTGTGCTTTATCTCCAAAACGCCATGTTACTTTTCCACCAAACTTGGCACAATGCCCCAGTATGATGGCTAGTTGTGCATATTGTAATTGGATGATTTTTGGCTCACCTGAGCACAAAGCACTTTTTGTATGTCTTCAACATTCCCCCCCCCCACAACATCTCCTGAATCACTGATCATTGTGGAAAATTCCGGGGAGCTAATCAAAGTTGGGGTACCCAGAAGAAAAATAACGCCTGTGCGAAAAATAAAAATGTGCTAATATTACCATGTGGGGTGTCTAACTTGGGGTTTTTGGGGGTGCTGAATCGATTCCAACCATTAGGTTTGAGCAAAAATGACTCCCTGGCCATAAAAATATAACAAACAGATATTTATCTCAATTGAAATCTCAGTTTTATAGTTCAGCCTATACTCATCCAACTACCCGGGCTCCTTCACTCCAACTACCCGGGCTCCTTCACTCCAACAACCCGGGCTCCTTCACTCCAACTACCCGGGCTCCTTCACTCCAACAACCCGGGCTCCTTCACTCCAACTACCCGGGCTCCTTCACTCCAACTACCCGGGCTCCTTCACTCCAA
>CM026399.1:49087072-49109716 GCA_014843695.1 Archivesica marissinica | reverse complement strand
TGAGTATAACTCTCGTTACAATATACAACCAAACTAGCTGCAAATCCCAAAAATCCTGCATTCAATTGCGTTTTCGAGCCTAAAAACAAAATAGTTTACGGAAACTCTCCATCCGCCATAAAACCACTAGGTCTCCGTATTAAACCATTATTAGTAGAAGCAAAAATAGATACAACAATTATACAAGAAAACAAGTTGTTAAATAAAGAACCGTGGACTTTGACTACCCCAAACATTATTTTAGATCTTCATTTGTATGAGAATAAGAAAAGTGAAACTAGTCCAGATATTTTTAAAACAAAATTTTTAGAAATAAAATCTAAATATAAAGATTATATATCCATCTACACAGATGGCTCAAAAAGACTTGAAAAGGTTGCATGTGCAGCAGTTACCCATACTAAATCAAGTACTGTAAGATTACCTGATGACAGTTCAATTTTCTCTGCAGAAACACAAGCTATCGACCTAGCTCTTTCCCTTATAACTGTTAACGAAAACGACAAATTTATTATATTTTCCGACTCTTTGTCGGTTTTAACATCTCTCAAACAACCAAACCATTCCAACCCCCTAATTCAACAAATCTTTAAAAGATACATATCTATTAGCTCCTCAAAAACTGTTGTTTTTTGTTGGATTCCCAGTCATATAAACATACGAGGAAATGATGAAGCTGATTTTCTAGCAAAGTCTGCTTTAGACTTGCCAATAACAAACTCTAAAATACCGCATACGGATTTAAAATCCAATATTAGGAAATATGTCGATAGTAAATGTCAAATAAATTGGGACAAACAAGTTGGAAATAAGTTACATGAAATTAAACCCATATTTTCAAGTACATATCGTACAAAACTAAACCGAAAAGAACAAGTTCGTTTGACTCGGTGTCGTATTGGACACACTTGGATTACACATTCTTATATTTTAAATGCAGAAGAACAACCCATATGTATTCCTTGTGATGAGATATTCACAGTGAAGCACTTTTTGCTCCACTGTGCCGACCTCATCTTTACAAGGAATGCATACTTTAATACAAATAGTATACAAGAATTATTCGATTCAGTACTGCCAAGTACAATATTAGGTTTTTTAAAAGAAACTCACCTTATAAATAGATTATAATGCAACTTATTGTGATTATCAAGTATATATATTATTTAAAATGTAACCTTTTAACATAGATCACGTTTTTTAAACAATTTTTATTTTTACAAATGTTTTCGACGCCACATGACCTTATTAGGTTGAGGCGTCGGTAAATAAGATATCGTCAAGATATCCATTAAATAAATAAATAAATGGGTCCTTTTCTACATATTCAAAAAATCACATTGACTCGTGCCACTATTGGGAATTCCTCTGAGCCGAGAAACGTCCATAACAATGCATTTCATTAGTTGACTAATGACGTTCTAAATATGTGACCCACCATGACAAAATCAGTCTTAAGTCGGAAACAATAAATAATGAGTTAACTATGCCATCATATAGGTATAAGTATAAGCTTTCTAGTGATATCAGTATCATTCATGTAGCTCGTTTCAATCCAAAGTTATGACCATTTGAATAATAGACTTCGCCCGATTAATATTCCGAGAAAACGGCTGTCAAAGATTTTCAGAAATTCTGACTTATTTTAACAAAATTTGGAGACGCAGTGAAATCAAAACACCATAGCAACCAATATGTTCCACATGACACAACTAGTCATGTTTGGTATCAAATTAAAGGTAAATGTCCATTCTTTAAAATGCCACTTTGCTGAACTTTGTAGTATACATAGTGGTTCAGCTGTTCTAGTATAAATACAATAATAATAATAAATAAAAAAATAATAAAAATAAATTTAAAAATATTTTTTTATTGACTTAAATTTTATTTACTTAAACCAATATATCCTGAAAGGATTATTCTGACTTCGGAGTACATGTAGCAATCTCCATGTCTTTGTAGATATTCTAGTTTTATGGCCCCTGTGTATATTGCATTGATTAGTCTGATCTGACAGTGCCTAGGGCATAAGTGGACACCTACTGTTATATAATCCTGTTAATTGGATCATAGTAGGCCTACAGAGTAGCAGTGTTTCATTGATCAATTAAAATGCACAATTCCCCTTATCAGTTGTGTTGTTTTAGGAAAGGATTAGGGGGTAATTTATGGCTTTTTGTGGGAAGTAAAGTAACATTGTATATTGTGCAGTTGTGAATTAGAAAAGGGGTCAAAAGCTGGTTCACAGTGAAAAGTAAACACTTATTTTGTAATATTATGAAACATAAAAGCTGAATTAAGTCATAGTTATTAAAAAATGAATGAACTTTTGGATTCAGGTGAAGTATTATTTTAGAATTTATATTAAATACATGTACGTCCGAAATACTGGGCTACACCGAACACAGGTGCAGATAACGGTATGTTAAAATTTCACACAACAAATCAGCATATAAAGGTTCTACACTTGTCTAGGTTTACCATTTACCTATATATGACTGATTTGCATCGAAATAAATCTAAATATTAAGCTATATAATGAATAATCGTCATGAAATCACACCGAAAATCGTTTTTGTTTCTATTCAATCGTCTGTGAACATAGGAACAGGTGCGCACTTGCAGATCACGTGGTGATTATCGGCCAATGGATGAGTGGGAATCACGTTTACCTCGCAAGAAGAGATTTTTGAAAAAAAATCGATCGATTTAAAGCCGTTTTATTAGTTGGAAGCATATAAGATCTTACTTCAAGAATAGCATCGGCTGAAAATGCGTCATCTCTAGTTTATGTCGGTACCAAATACTTAGGGCCAAACCGCGGGACAGTATCATTGAAGGCCATCGGAAAACACCGCCTACCCGGCTTAGATCTTTTGTTTCACTGTGATTAATAACAATGGCAATTAACACCAAGCTAATTAAAATGTGTTTTTAATGCCTTAAATTACACAAATACGTGCTTCTATCACATTTATTATAAAGATAAATGATTATAAAATGCCATTATACAATAATCTGAAAAATGTTAAAATACCATTTTGTTGACTTATAATGTAATTATCTGCCTTACGATAATCCCGACTTACGACTGATTTTGATATGGCGGGTCACATATAGTTCATTCACTCTCCTGTATCTGCTCTGCGCATTACAGGTATTTTACGTCGTCTCAAACTAGCCTGAAAATTAATTCTGCGTCACTAAATTAGTAAATTACATAAAAACTGAGTGTACAACATGCCTTTAATTAATTATGCTAATAAACAGGAAATTTGTCCCTGTTTTGCCGTATATAAACAATAACTATACTCAACAAAACTAGAAACGTCCCTGTTTTATAGCCGGTGTCTCTCTGTGTATGTGCTGCATGTTCAATGTACATGCATTTTAAACCCTGGCGATGTTCAGAATACGATCGTGTAGAGTTTACCCGATACACACGATTTACATATCGGCCAGTGACCGGAACGTTGTTTTGCACGTGCACGCTATACATGTCATCGATATGTTGGTTCAGTTCATGTTGTACCATTCATGCAATATGGGCTATTCAGAAAATTAAAAAACATTTTTAATTTTTCACTATTTTTGATATGCCACGGCGAAATCAGGCAATTGGGATGCTTGCGGGTGGGGTGGTCACGCGTCGGTTCGGGTGCTGTCGGATTGTTCGTCTTGCAGCCCTGTACCAGCAGACTGGGGCTGTTCACGACCCGCAGTGACCTGGTAGGTCTCGTGTAACGACGGCTAGAGCCGATTGTTACATTACGTTGACGCACTTACGTCAACGTAGATTGGCAGCCACAATCACTGCTCGGCGATACAGTGTCTCGGGGTATACCATTCGCAACCAGTTGCGTCGTAACGCCCAATCAATCGGGGCACGCCGCCTATAAACTGGTCAGATAATGACCCAACGTCACCGTGCTGCCAGGCTGTTATGATGTCATCTGAACTGGAGAAGGGCTGAATGTAGCCGAGTTTTGTTCACCGATGAATCTCTTTTCACACAAGTTAGTCATGCTGACGGAAGATTACTGGTATGCAGGCGTAAATATGAAAGATTCGCCGATTGTTGCATTGTTGAGAAAAGAACATGTTTGGGGGATTGAGTGTAATGGTCTGGGGTGGGATCATGGGAAACCGGAAGACAGGGCAACATCAATGCACAACGTTATGTTGCAGAGGTGCTAAATGCACATGCCTTACCATTTATGCATCAGCATGGTCCTTGTGTGACATAGATGCAGGATAATGCCCGCCCTCGCGTAGCCAGGGTCACCACTCATTACATACAGCAAAACGTTGTGCCATGGCCCGCGGTTTCCCCGGATCTCAACCCCATTGAGCACATATGGAATGAGCTGGACCGCAAAGCAGGAGCTAACCACTGCCCAGGAAAGGTGTTGTTAGGTAAACTGCCCGCTGACGATATAGCCCAAAATGGTGCTGATGCAGGCGTAAAACCCGAAATATAACGTAACGAGCTAACCATCAGATTGACAATGTCCGCGATCTTACACGGGCGCTACAACGGGAATTGAGGAATTTCTGAGTTTTTTATTTTGACCCCTGTCGCCCTTGGCTGCTTATCTCTCGAAAAGTTAACAAGATAGCCAGATGCAATGAATTGGCTTTGATACAGAAATGAATGAACTTGTTTTTCCATTTTGATTCATAAAAGTAAACCTTTTGGTTTTCGATAAATCTGTCCTTAAATATGGAGGGACGTTTCTAGTTTTGCTCAGTATATGAACAATTTGAAAATAATAACATTTAGCTAGAAATTATGCCTTGCTGTTGTCCTTATAGCACTCCCAGTAGTCTGTACATGCATAAAAGCAGTGGTCATAGCAGTTGGTGAATACTGTTTATTCTTGTGTTTGGGAGCCTGCACAGATATTGGTTGGTTCTCTATTTTACTATCACAGAGGGATCACATCAATAACATATATAACGCATACACCTTTCCTAACAGTGAATCAATTGTCACGTGACCTACCGATACGCATAGCTTAGCCGAGCAGACGGACCACAAATTATTATGTTTGCAGCAATAGCAAATATTGGCTATTTAATGTAATGCACAAAGTTGCATATGAATTTTGTTCCCGTGATACTCCATCACCAATAGGTAACACTTCATAAACCTTACCTGTACTTCATAAGTACATAACCAAGTACAATAAAACACAACACCAAATTGTATCAATATGTTATATTATTTGGTTTAAGCATCGAGGAACGACCGACTCACGTCTTTTGATTTCCACTTCCACAGTAAACAACAATGTTGATGATAATAATCACAATACCACTTAGAGGCACATGTTATACATATACTGAGTCAAAAAAGAAACGATACCAAACTAAAAATGACGTAAAACGGATAAAACCATAGAAAGGTTTAATATATTATTACGTATCAGTACTGGGTATCTTATTGCAACGTCAGCCAACCATAAACACAGGTAAATAAACACCCGGTAATCCTGGAACGCCGAATTTCCGATTTGCACGTGCTCCTCAACAAAGACAACTTCCTACACATGTACAAATCGGAAAACCGGTTTATTGTACTGGTATTGCATTATCATCGAGGAAAAACACCTTACATACCCATTGTTACCTCTAACAAAATGCCTAGGCTAAACCGCAATCGGAGAATGCGTGCCATTGGCATGATTGACGGCGGTTTACGTCAGCGTGACGTCGCAAATCGACTCGGTGTTACGCGGATCACGATAACACGTCTACTTCGACGTTATCGAACACATGGATCGGTGGACGACCATCCAAGATCTGGTCGACCACGTGTGACGACACGTGAACAGGACCGTCACATTCGGACGTCACATTTACGTGACCGGTTCCTACCTGCTACGCACACAGCTGCCGTTACTCCTGGGATGACCAACAATCGCATCAGCGCACAAACAGTCAGGAACACAGTATTAGGCAGAGAGCCGTCGGGCCGTCTTTTCGACGGCCTATCGCCTAATAAGACGGTCAATTATATTGGCGACGGTTACCGACGGCCAGTTTTTTTTTCCGCTCTGAGACCTCACTAGGTTTGTTAACATATATATGCAGCTGTAAAACAATGACAAGAACTGGACCCTATAATAGGCTAATATTGTTCGCAATTCCTTTTTGGAGAGGCTTTTCCACCCGGGCTTTCCCAGTTTCTGCCGCATTTCGATCACGTCAGTTCGCCGTTCTCACATCGAGTCCGTGCGGCAATTTCCGTCATCATTCGGGTCCCGCTCTGGGGCTGGACTTATTTTTTTATACTCCCATTTGGATATTTCTGCCTAATACTATGGTCAGGAACCGGCTCGGTGAACTTGGCATTCGTGCCTATCGGCCATACGTTGGACCCATCCTGACACGTCACCGTGACGTACGGCGGGAATGGACGACGGAACATGCTCGCTGGACTCAGTTACAGTGGAATTCGGTGATGTTTAGCGATGAATCGCGGTTCTGTTTGCGTCGAGCGGATGGCAGAGAGCGGGTATATCGCAGACGCGGTGAACGTTACGCCGACGCATGTGTACGTCAGGTCGATCTGTTCGGGGGCGGAAGCGTTATGGCGTGGGGCGGTATCACCTTCGGCAGTCGCACTGAACTGTTAGTGGTGGACGGGAACCTAAACGCCCAGCGGTACTGTGATGAGATCCTTGCGCCAGTTGTTGTGCCGTTCTTTAACGCCAACAGAAACGTCACACTGTTCCAACAGGACAACGCCAGGTGTCATACTGCTCGGATTTCCACCACATTATTGGAGCAGAACAATATTGAAACCCTGCCGTGGCCTGCTTTGTCACCCATAGAACATTTGTGGGATACGTTAGACCGCCGCGTCAGCCGGTAACGTTAAACCAACTGAGGGATGTTTTGCGTCAGGAGTGGACAAATATTGACCAGCAAGAGATTCAGACACTCTTCCGTTCGATGCGACGGCGGTGCATTGCAGTGAGAGACGCAAATGGTGCCCATACTCGGTATTGACGTCTGTGTGAAAACTCCATTAGACCCCTGTCCGACGAATTACGTCATCACGCAGCAGACAGTTTCGGAGGCTCATTATGCTTTATGTGCTCCTCTTTCAAACATGTTGGACTATCATCTTATGAATTTTCAAAGAATTTTCTTAATAAATGTTGAAATTATAGACACATAAACACCAGGTATCGTTTCTTTTTTGACTCAGTATATATACCATTACATTGAAATATACAACCAATACAACTCGTATTCCTAATAAACAGACATTTACTAACTACAATGCAAGTTCACATATCTTGTCAATAAAGTCACATATCTTATCAATAAACTATCTATATATGGTGAGTATTTCAGTAGAAATTCCTGAACAAAATATTTCGCATGTTTAACATTCAACTTAATAATATGTACTTGTCTTGAAAATCTAACCAAGACATACAATATCGTTACGATTCAAAATATTTATCTACAAAAATAAAAAATTACACCCGAATCGGTCGTAACCAAACGCTGAATGCCCTCGGCTGTTTTCACAAATTTTACCTTCGTGAAAAATACGCCACCTATCGGCGTTTACCTAGCACGGGAAAGTAATTTCTGTCTAATTCTCTTCATCAAACGACAGAAATTATATTTCCCTTGATACTCCATCACCAATAGGTAACACTTCATAAACCTCACCTGTACTTGATAAGTACATAACCAAGTACAATAAAACACAACACCAAATTGTATCAATATGTTATATTATTTGGTTTAAGCATCGAGGAACGACCGACTGACAAAAAGAACGGGCGGAATACTAATAATATACCCATACGTCACCATATATAAACAGTCTAAAGGCCCAGAGACAATAATATATCCATACGTCACCATATATAAACAGTCTAAAGGCCCAGAGACAATAATATATCCATACGTCACCATATATAAACAGTCTAAAGGCCCAGAGACAATAATATACCCATACGTCACCATATATAAACAGTCTAAAGGCCCAGAGACAATAATATATCCATACGTCACCATATATAAACAGTCTAAAGGCCCAGAGACAATAATATACCCATACGTCACCATATATAAACAGTCTAAAGGCCCAGAGACAATAATATACCCATACGTCACCATATATAAACAGTCTAAAGGCCCAGAGACAATAATATATCCATACGTCACCATATATAAACAGTCTAAAGGCCCAATGACACCTTTAACCTCTCTTCCACAGAATCCTTCACATATCCGTCTTTGGCGTCTCAGCCACCTACCGTGGCGTTTAAGCAACCTATCAGAAATGCCTATTTGCCGCCGCAGTGGCACCACCAGCTCTTAACGAATGCAAACAATACTGACCAATATCAGGAACGTGTGGCCCAAATGCGTCTAGAAATAAAGTACGAAAATTACTGTACGACATACGTTTACAATCATTCCTGACCTTGTAACCAGCTTTGGTTGCACTTAAATTGCAAAATAAGTACCCCTCTGAACCTTTAATATTTGCCCATAACAACATGCAATTCATGTTATAAGAGCAAACGCTCGGAGCGGCCTATTTCTACCATTCCAGCAATTATAAAGGCAGCTACGCCTCTGGCTATTTAAGGAAGCCACGCCTATTTATAATACTAGAAATCCAACATGCAATTCATGTTATAAGAGCAAACGCTCGGAAGGGCCTATTTCTACCATTCCAGCAATTTTAAAGGCAGCTACGCCTCTGGCTATTTAAGGAAGCCACGCCTATTTATCACATATCGATAAATTAAATCAATTTTCATTCATAATACCGTTCTATCAATTGCAAAGGCAGCAAAAGCATATACCGTATTGTTCCTATTTAAAGCGCCGCCCCTAATATAAGCGCCCCCAGAGATTTCAAATTTGCAAAATGAAATGGCGCCCTTAAAAGTTAAATGAGTAAAATTGGTTTACCTTATCGTCGGCTGTTAAATAATATAATCCGCATAATCCAATCATGAATCACAATGAGACAAAGTATACAAGGATAGTATGTCATATTTTTCAGATACAGAACACTAATGCACTATTTAAAAGTATTATATCCAGTTAAAATGAACAAAAACTGTAACTGTTGCTTTCACAAAACCGAAAGTAGGGGTAATTATTGACATGGACACCGTCTATTATAAGTTTATAGCGCGGAGCATGTATTTATAAAGATCACTGTGTACAAGCAAACAACATGTACCCTTACGTCACATGGACTATGTCTGTCCAGCAAGTCAATGTTATTTAAAAATCGATACGTGCTGTGCGTGTCGTGTAGAGGCGAGTAACCCATAAATCTTAAAATAGTGTAGTGTGGCAGTTTACATGACGTTGTTGTACCTTATTTACTCTATTTATTTACGATTTTCAAGCAGATTTTTTTTACCTTTTTTATGGCTTTAATACAAGCGCCCCTTTTGGGTTTTGCATCGCGCCCGGGCGCTATAAATAGGAACAATACGGTACTTGTATGTTCATTCCAAGGGAGATAATCCTCTGAATCATGTAATAAACAATACAAATAATTATCTCCCTTTATGAAAAATCTATATACAAGGCCAGCATATTAAATCTCAAGTCTTCATTACCGAACATACCCTCCCTGTTTTTACAAGGCGTATAGAACCTTTTCTCAGTTGGGAGAAGCACCCAGTCCTTAACATAACTGGAAACTGTTCCGAATGGGCATAACAACGGCCACAAATTTGCAGATCTCCACTGAGGAATAATAAGAATACCTTTGCATCTACAACTTTGCATCTTTTTCAGTACTCTTACTATTAAAATAATAGGCGGAACATACAAACCAAATGTATTTAGCCAGTTATATGTGAAAGCATCTATACCAGCAGACCTGTAACACCAGAATCTAGAATAAAATACTGGTCATTTGGCATTATGTTCAGATGCAAACCAATCTGTCTAGTTTGCCTCACCTGCGTTGTATGATATTAACAATATCCAAAGAGATACCCCAATCATCTCTCTCCATAACACGGGATAAATAATCTGCCTTATCATTTAATTCCCGAGGAATCCACTGTAATTCTAATTGAATAGAACGCTCAGAACATGTTTTGTAAATCAGCATGGCTAATTCTTGCAAGTCTCGTTTCATAGAACCCTTTTGCACTATACTACAGACGCCCGTATTGTCTGAAAACCATTTAACTCTTTGGTTATCTAAGATACCCTTTAACGAAAGCAAAACTCTGTACACGGCAGACAGTTCTCGCCAGGTAGAGGAATTTCTACTACTGACCATATGCCATGAGCAACCACGTTAAATGTGTTAACTTCATACCCGGCGAATCCCGTACAGCTAGCATCACTCTCATATTCGAAATAACTGTCTGTAAACCTATTGTTATCAAATTCATTATTACTAAAAATAGAATACTCATCTGTCAAATCTGGGTTTTCCCCCGTATCCGGAATTGCCTCATTTTTTGACCGGTAAAAGTCATGTTGCTGTCCAGATTTGTACATGTAGGGGCATGTCCGACGGATGTGGTTGGGGTCTCCGCAGGCATAACAGGGACCGACTCCTTGTCCCATTCCACGAAAGGAACTCTGCCTTGATCCGTTAGACTGTTGTTGTTGACCCATCCCACCGGAAGCTGGTCCTCCCCATGCACGGGGTGTAGGCCTATACAACAAGCTGTCGTGAAAACAAACAGAAGCTGAAGGCTTGGGCCTACCAAACTTGGGCTTCAAAGGCTTTTCTGATTCTTCTTCTTGAGAGCTCTGGACTCCGCCCTGTTGATCTTGGACTCATCGTCCGAATCACTTGCGAGAGGGTTGCACTCATATTGCCGAACAGTTTCCCAGCCGGCTTCAGACGTATCGGCAATCCGAATGTGTTTGTTTCTAACCTTGAGCTTCTCACAACTCTCTTTCCAAATTTCCGTGGCGTAATCGGCCTTTCCGTTTGAAGGGCCCAAACACTTTGTTTCGAACTGTCCGCTAACTCCGAATTAAATTGGAACTGTTTCTTGTTCCCTTCGTACCTCCAGTTCAAGTCTTTATCCGTCAACGACACTGAAGCTATTGTAGATATTACCCCAACGACACTGAAGATCTGGTTATAAATCTATTACCTCAGCGACACTGAAGATCTTATTACAAATGATCTCGTAATTCGAGCGTCCGCAGTTTATTATATGTTCAATATCGTACAAGAGTAATCTTATTAAAATTATTTCATAACTCGAGCGTCCGCAATTAAAAACTATATCGCCGGCTAGTTACTATGAATTTCATAGCGCCTGCTTTTTCTCTATACGTCTATAGCGCCAGCATTTTCTCCCTATATATATACCGGTAGCATCCGCAGTTTGTTATATGTTCCTTATTCGAGCGTCCGTAATTAAAACTATATCGCCGGCAAGTTACTATGTATTTTTCATAGCGCCCACTTTTTCTCTATGCGTCTATAGCGCCACATTTTCTCTCTATATATATAGCGTCCGCAGTTTGTTATGTTCATTATTCGAGCGTCCGTAATTAAAACTATATCGCCGGCTAGTTACTATGTATTTCATAGTGCCCGACGGTACACATATTATTACAAATCTATATATATATATATATAGTTTTAGCATAAAAATTAATATGCTATAGAACATATATGTATAACAAACTGCGGACGCTATGAATGCACAGAGAAAATGCGGGACCCTGACTTCGCCCTCTAAATATATTTAAAATGAAAAAACACGCTGGACTGGTAATCCAGGGATCGCAGGTTCGATCCCCCGTCTGACCCTAATAAAATTAACAGTATTTCAGATGGGACGTTAAACCGAGGTATTGTGTCGGTGCTTTACACCGTACACGTAAAAGAACCAGAGGAGACTCTGGAATGGGTTTCTGTCACACACACCTTATCTAACACCTTTATATCAAGTAATACCTATAGCGCCCGCTTTTTCCCTATATGTTACATAGCGTCCGCATTATCTCTCTATATATATAGCGTCCGCATTTTAGACTGCGTCGTATTGGTTGTCTGAAAATGGCAGCACATCAAAAGTGAAAATAGGAACAAGTTTCAATTGGTGTCTTTCTGTCATGCTTTTGTGAAGCTGTAGTCACTGTGGTCATAATTGAATGATTTCTTTCTTTCAGGCTGCTCGCAGAATATTTTCTCGGAGGAATTGTAGCATTGATACTGATGCGATTGGCCTTGTGTTGACGGTACGTTAAGATGCAATATATTGGCAAGATTTATATTTGGCAGAATCATTATCTACTTATACAGTAGTCTTAAATATTATACATTGCATGGGGTTAAATTATGCTTTTAAATGTACACCTCTCAGTTTTGACATATCAGAAAACGTGTATCATACTAATAACTATAACCCCATCATCAGTGCGATGCTTTTATGGTAGATTTCTTATTTGTGTGCAGAATTAAACCTGGTTTAATATTCCTTGAAGCCTGGTTTAATATTCCTATCTGAATTGTTCATGAACTCATATTAAAGTCCATTTTGCGAAAATTCAGTTGCTTAAAGATTATTATACATTAAGAAATAAGAAAATTATTATACATTTTACGCTCACACCGCCTGTCAAATCACATCAAAATCAAATGTAAACACACAGTTTGATTTAACATGCCGTTTAACCGTACGAAAGGGTTTTCATCAGCTAAAAGTGACAGGCGGGCAGGGCAGCACATACATCGGCACACTTGACTGCATGGCATAAAGGCCAAACAATGGACGATAATTCCGTTATCAACGAGTTAAATATTGAGCCGGTAATAAGTAATTCGGACAGTAAGGAATCGTGGCCATCTAGCCGTAGGATTGTTGAATTGGGCCTTTTGTCATTGCACTCTCTGGCCCTACTTTCATCAAACTTCTCAATTTGAGATTGCTCTGGGCTCAAATGTTCTTACATGCTTAAGTTAAACTTGCAAATTATTGGGGTAATTGTTTTTAGTATTCAGAAACAATATCTCAATGAAGGCATTTAAGGAATTATTAACTTTGAGCATCTTGAGTTGAGAACAATTTGAAGTTGAGATATTTATGGAATTTTAGTTTATGATACAAATTTATTTTAGCTTGATTGCGAAACAAGTTCTTAAAACTTATATTAATCCCTCTTGAGAACTCATTCCTGATTGATTTCATCGCCACGAGGGAGAGAGAAGAGGCAATGTAGATATTAAATATCTTGCCTAAGGACACAATCGTAATGGCTACATCTGGGCGCACCTGAAGCGAACAAGCTATCACAACTTCTACAATGTTAGCTAGTTATGACCTCAGTACACACCTAATTCGGTCTCCTTAGGACATATGGTAGTACACACCTAATTCGGTCTCCTTAGGACAGATGGTATCTTTATTGAGGCAGGTTTGACTGTATTAATCGTTATCATATATGGTCCTTAGTTTTAAATATCGCAATATTTGCATTTTTCATTTTTATGATAGAAAAATTACCTCCCTTACATTACGTTACTTATTTCCTGTGTCAACAATGATGTTATTGAATACACATGAACATAATTAGATCTTCTATAATGTTGTAAAAGTTATGTTTATATAATAATAATCCTGTTGTAAGCTTACTTACGAGATACATAGATTTCCAACAGTGTTAAAGAAAAAGTGAGAAAATTGGCATGTTACAAATGAATTCATAGAAAAACGGAAGTGATTAGCATCCCAATTGTATGTAATGTTTTACTTAGGCATACATTCACAACATTTGAAGAAATTCTATTATTGTACAAACAAATATTATATCCTAAATATTACATGAAAAATACAAAAAATCTCACCAAAATCAAGTACTCGAACATGGAAAATTCAGGATTTAGGATTAATGTATTCTAAATATGCATATTTTTTGTTTCTAGTTATATGTAATTATGAATAGTCATATATAACATATTAGTATATCAATACACACAAAATAATTGCCAATATTTTTTATTTTACTTTTGGCGCCAAAATGAGAAAGTATTGGCCGAAATGGAAAATAGGCATGTTATAAATAAATTAATAAAAAAAACGAAGTCATTAGCATATCAATTTTATTTCATATTTTGGTAATATATAGTACTAGTGATCTACCAAGTATGAACATATTCTATTATTGTAAACCTTTTTTACAAAACTGTAGAGAACGCCTTTAAAATGTCTCCCAAATCAACAAATGGTCAAAGTAGGCTACAATCGCAACACAGTTCTGGGCAGGCTTAGTTTTCCAAATGAATGAATATAATAATTAATTAATGACCATTATATATATGGCAGGTTTTTATAAAGCAAAAAAGGTTGATGTATTGACGGTACACGGGGATTGCATGATATTTATACACTTGTACACATGTTCATGTAGAAACTCTATGAGTATGATTATTTATTTAATGTTTGTTTGTTCAGAATGAAAGTATATTTCCAACAATAATGGATTGGGATGCGTTGTTTGAAAATGGTACTATCAAAAATTCACAGACAGATCTGCGCTTCTGCCCAATGTATCTAGTAAGTACTTTATTACAGCTTATGTAAAATGATCTTGAAAGTAATAACATATTGATTATTAAAGGCTATTATCAAAGTATACATGAATAATCTGAAGTACTGTCTTAGCTTTTCTTACCTTCTCTACTGTATCTTCATGTTCTCAATGAAGTTGCAACATCACCGTAGCTTTTACAAGAAACATGCTGCTCCATAGAAATGGCTGTCGACTCTTAATACAGTATAGCAATTATAAATGCACAGACTACATACTTTTTTTTTCAGAGATCCCAGCTGCATTTACTACTGTTTGATGAAGATTTCAATATTCCTTCTACAGGTTCGTATACAGTGGACAATCATTTGAACTTCTTAGATTTTCAAAAGGTACATTATCCTACTAAATTCCAAGCTGATAAAGAATCATTTATTTCAAAACGTTTGATGTTGGATGAAAATTGGGAAACATACATTGGATGTGATGAAAGTTCTTTCAATGCATCATTTGCTGAAAACATTCCAAGGAGGTGTTATAATGTACATAATGACCAAAAGTATCATGTTATGACTACTGATCGTCCAGAACTTGCTTCAAATTCAACAAGTGCAGTAAAATTGACTTTTTCTAGAAAACGAAAACATGTCGAGGAAATTATTGAGAAAATAGGAGTGAATCCCGATAAGTCTTGGTTTGGTAACCTTATAACAAATTTGTCTTTGTGTGAAACTGCATTAAATTTACAGCATAAAATATTTCAACAATTACTTCAAACTGGATATCTGTCTCCTAAAAAGCAGCATATATTTAACCTTGAGAGGGAGGCTTTTAAACTGTCATCAGTTACTAATTGCTCCGACGGGACATTTGTTTGTACGGTCCTTAAATGTCAAATAGAAGATAAAACTGTGTTCTACATTAGATACATAGAGTCTGGATGTTACCATGGTCTTATGGAACAGAAATACTTCAACTGTTTAAAAGCATCGTTGGGATTTACTGCAGATAATGTGCTATTGCACAATGTGTTGACAGCTGAGGATATTGCTGAAAACAAACCGGATCTAAAACCTGAGAAAAAAAGGGATCGTCCTGACAAAATATTTTCCCAGGCTGTAAATAAAATTGTGCCAACATATTTATGTAGCTTGATAAATAGTGAAACAATCGCTGAAACCAAGTTAGAATCATATATTGTTCATTTTGTGCCATTCAAAGATAAAGTGTCTGTAGATAAACCTGATATACATATAAAAACAGATTATGATGATAATGAAAAGATGTGTGACGAAGTCAGAAAAATTCTTCTTGACTTCAGATTGAACAAACTGGAAGTTCCTAAGAAAATAGCAAAAGACATGCTAAATAAGTCATCAGATAGTGTCAAAAATCTTCTTGAGCAATCTGAATTGTTAAATTGCATGCGCGGTGATATCAGAGCTAAGCCAGAGTTATTTATAAAGTCATCACGGTTTTACTCTAATTTCATTGTTACCTGTAACACGGGTACATCTCTAAGAAATAAAACCATTAGCTTATATCTGTGTAATAGGTTAACAGAACTTGAGGAATTTTATGAAAAGTATTTTCTAGAATTAAATGAGAATGCAGGGAACGAGGACAGTACCACTACTGGAATAACAAGCTGTGAACATGTACGTAAAATAAGAGGGGTAACAGATTCAGAAAACTATGTGTAACTCAAAGTACACTTGAAAGGGAAATAATTGGTACGTTTCGGAAGGAAGAAACCATACACTATTATATATATGAACAATTCAGTTGTGCCTTAGTTATTCAGGAAATGGTAAAGTCATTTCCTGCATGAATGATTAAAATGAAGTGTAGATGGTTCCTTTAAAGAGATGAATTTGTTCATACACACAAGTTGAGTCAAGAATCGGGAGATTATTTCTATTGTAGCTGTAGTATATACCGAACACTTATCAATTGTAGTGAAAGTGATGGAACACGTGATGATATTCGTATTCTATATTCCAATGGTGACAATTTTGTGACCTGTATGCATTGTAAATTTATGAAAGAATGTATTGTACCCGTTTTGACATCAGTTTGTGTAATGATATAAACAAACATGACACAATTTGTAAGTACATCTTTAACATACAAAGGAAAATAATTGATTTAATTATTAGGAGAAATGACACTAGAACATTTTCAATTTTGACTGAAGATGATGAAGTACCTGTGTTTGTTCACCTCACATTCAAGAAACTATTAGGCAAATATGTAGTATCATGTTTGAATGGAAGCTGCAAAGCAAATAAAGGGCATACACAAATAGAGTACTGGTCATCATGACAAGTCTGCAAACATCTCACAATATTGAGAAATCATGCAGAATGTAGGGAAGATGTCATGGAAATGGATCAAGTCCAGACACATGAAACTAATATGCATGAGCTAGATGAAGGTACTGAAACAAGTTCTGACATACTAAATAATGAAAATTGAATGGGCATTTTTGATGAGAATTCGGGTTTGTGGAACTTTGAGTGCAGGAGTACGCACTCGCCAAGTAGAAAATGCAGCAGTAGGCTTTCAGAGTGTGTCCTGTGTTACAACATAGAAAATCCTTGTAAAATTATATGGAATGAAGCTCATTTAATGGTCTTGAGGACTCGTCAGATTGTTTGTGTCAACATTTAATGCTTCGAATGATGATGATAAATGAGTGATACATTTTTGTTTAAGATTGCTTAAATTAGGTCACTATGTCTTAAAACCTAGATCAACTTGGAGCCAAAATTTCAAACATCTTTTCCATTCCCACTGGCACGAATGTGATGAAATTTTGTGACGCATTGTCTCAAATTTGCTCAAGCTGTATCGATTTGTCAAATGTATGGATCCTCAATGACGAATGAGTACGGTCGTTGACTTCAAATCACTTGCCCCTCACCACTGCTTGTTTGAATTTTAGATCTTGGAGGATAGTGCATGATACAGACAGAGACCAATTCCAGAATCTCTTCTGGTTCTTTTACGTGCACGGTGTAAAGCACCGACACGAGACCTTGGTTTAACGTCCCATCTGAAAGACTGTTACCACTGGACTACAGATCCGTCTTGTATGTGATTATGCCATTTGCCAGCTCTTTCAGTAGCTATGAATTTCTTTAGAATGTCGTCCATGTATTGTATCCATAATTTGGCAGTTCTGTTCTCAGCCTCGAGCTTCTACTAGTTGTTTTATATGTCTGTTGCATGTCTGCAATTTTTCTGTCATTTTGAAAGGATTCTTGTATAACATTCCACCACACACTGAGTATCACTTTCATATATGTCATGTCTTCCATCTGTGTTGTTTGTGTCTAGGTATATGTTGTTATTGTCATCTGGAAGTTGTCTCTCGTATATTTGGGAAAGCCTTATCGACGAGAACACAAAGTTTAATATGATCGATCGATTTCTTTATTTATAGAGGGTGACCTAAATAGTTCGGAGTCCGTCTCCATGGTCGATTGGTTAAGGTCGCTGACTTGTATATCACTGATGGTCACAGGTTCGAGCCCCGCTCAGGCCGTGTCTCATTTATATGAAAAAGTTGGCAGTTTCTTACGGACGTTGGTGCACCCAAGTACTGGTTAACCGCTGGAGCCTGCCCAGGAAAGGTGTTGTTAAGTAAACAGCCCGTCGGCGATATAGCCCGAAATGGTGCTGATGCAGGCGTAAAACTCGAAATATAAATAAATAAATATAAATACAAAATGTAGTTCTGAACTAACCATCCTTAGTGCCCTCTTAAATTTCTCATGCACATACACAACAATTATGACCAAAGTACATGTTATAATGTACATGTACAAATTATAATTTAAGAATGTGTAGCAGAATTTCTACCCATACGTTAAATTTGAATTTTTCATATATCTTATGTCGTACGATGTAATGCTTGCTGCTTTAATACTACACATAAGTTTTTCCGAATTTTTTGCAGTCTCTATTTGAACAAAATATGATGTTGGGTTTTCATTACTGTCTATGATATGGGCCTTACTTCGAATAAATACACCTTTCATTGATTCATTTTCCATATTCTTAATGTGTTCCTTGATTTCCTCTCTTTGATCTAAAGTTGTACATTTGATTTAAGCTCGTTTCAATATTTTAATGTTTTTATGTTACTCTATATTTTTCTGCTTACTATAATCGATGCAAAAATCCTTAATGTAATTTTTCATATTATCCCACCAATCTAAATTTATTTCATTTGTTCTGCTAATAATTTGTCAATAATATTTAAAGCTACTTACAAAATTCTCATTATCCAATATTTGATTATTTAATTTCCAATACGAGTTACCAATAGATATACCCTCTGATATATTCAATCAAAAGCAATAAAATCATGATCATCTAATTTGGAACATGGTACTATAAAAGAATCATTTATACAATTTTGACATAACTTTGTAATATAAAATCTATCCAATCTACACTCGACTGAATTATGTGCTGACCATGTAACTATTCGTTCATTTGGGTATTTATATCTAAATGCATCTATTAATTTATATTTATCCATACTAAACTGTGTAGTTAGAGGTAAATAGGTGATTTACAAGGACGATACTACAGGCGTGTATGTATCCACAGGTAAGTACACACTTATTCGAAAACATATATGTAACAAAACGAATGAAATTCAAAATATAACATGTCTTAAAAACTAAGGTGGTTGTTCGTATGGCAGGATCCATTTGGTGGTCCGTTCGTATGGCAGGATCCATTTGGTGGTCCGTTCGTATGGCAGGATCCATTTGGTGGTCCGTTCGTATGGCAGGATCCATTTGGTGGTCCGTTCGTATGGCATGATCCATTTGGTGGTCCGTTCGTATGGCATGATCCATTTGGTGGTCCGTTCATATGGCAGGATCCATTTGGTGGTCCGTTCGTATGGCATGATCCATTTGGTGGTCCGTTCGTATGCGGATCCTGGTCCGTGTTTGGTGTCCGTCGTATGGCATGATCCATTTGGTGGTCCGTTCGTATGGCAGGATCCATTTGGTGGTCCGTTCGTATGGCAGGATCCATTTGGTGGTCCGTTCGTATGGCAGGATCCATTTGGTGGTCCGTTCGTATGGCAGGATCCATTTGGTGGTCCGTTCGTATGGCAGGATCCATTTGGTGGTCCGTTCGTATAGCAGGATCCATTTGGTGGTCCGTTCGTTATCTTTGGGGAGTGTCGAAATGGAGTCCATTAGGCGGTTGGTTTGTCGGAGTGGTTCTCAATAGTCTACGAGGCGCAAAGGTGTGCCTCCAGTCGGCTCGGAACCTCCCTCGGCATCTAAGCCGAAACATTCCTCGGCCAGTACCGAGAAAGGGTTGCTTGCTTCCTCTTTCGCCACACTGCTAGACCTCATGGTCTTCTGCGGAGGGAAAACAGCAACGAAAGAGTCGCTAACCTGATCCCGGTCGTTTTATCTCTTCTTCCTCTGCAGACTTCTGCCATGGCTGCCTGGTCTTCCATTCTGTCTTCGTCAATAACCAAGACTTTCTCCTGTATGTCGTCATCCTCAGCTGGTTCCTCCGTTGGATTAACCTCTTTCTCCGCTGTTACCTCTGTGTTAGTTGTCCTTGACTCCATCTCCTCCGTACTATTCTCCGAAACACTGACTTTATTATTGTCAGGGGTAATCAGGTAGGTGGTGTTAAGCACCGAAGCACAGGGGCATATAAATTTAAGATTCTAAAACAATTATCCTGTAAGTTAAAATCTACATACAAGTATCTACCGTCATGATCAAACTGGAAATTGTCGAAAGAAATCAAGGAATTTACAAATATTTATATAATGTGTTGGTATAATACCTGCAATGATATAATACATAATCTTAGAGAATGCCATTGAATTCACTACGGTACTTTTACCTTTAAAAGATACATTTCGAAAGGAACCTAGATGTATGGCTCTGGTAAATGTTAACAACAATTTTGACCAAATTTCATCTGGATTTATCCAAACTGATAGCCTAGACATTTGCAGTTCTTTACCCAAGAAATACCAAAAGGATGATCCGATCTATTTTTCCATTTGCCCAAATACATACCATTTGATTTCCTGTAATTGACCTTTGACCCCGAGACTTTTTGAAATAATTCAAATTCTGCAAAGAAACGCCTAACTGAAGTATCGTCAGTTAAAATTGTAGTGTTGTCAAATGTTGTCGGAGACATTTTACACTGAAATTTACCACCAGGGACAACGATGCCATTGATATCTGTGTTGTCCTGTATTTTCTTTGTAAATGGCTCTAGGCACAATATATACAATAAGGGTGACAGAGATCAGCCTTGACGAACAGACCTGGTAAGTTTAAAAGTTTCCGTTATTTACTATGACCGATGATTTGATGTCATTTATACAAAACCTTGACCCAGTGAATGAATTTGGGGGAGAAACCGAAAGTGTGTCGTACATATATGACCAAGAGACTCTGTCGAAAGCTTTCTCTTGGTCCAAATTTATGAAACAAGCTGATAACTGTTTCTGCTCAACATAATCAAATATATTACGTAATAAATGAACATTATCGAAAATTGACCTGCCTCTAATTGAACATGTTTGACTAATTCCTACTATTCTCGGTAATATTGTAGATAACACTTTGGAGACAATTTTTCTATCAATATTTAAAAGTGAGATGGGCCTGTAGTTTTTCATTGAACAAGCATTATTCCGATCTTTGCACAATAGTGTAATATACGAGAGTTTATGAGAATCGGACATTTCACCCGAATCATAGCACAACTGGAAGATAAATTCTAAAATGTGACCAAACAAATGAAAGAACTTAAGATAAAATAACGAAGTTAGACCATCACTACCAGGTGATTTGGATGAATCCATACTTTTGAGAACAGTAATTATTTCTGACTTAGTAATAGGCCTCTCTAGAATCGTATTATTTTCGGATGAAACTTGTGGTAAATTTTCTAAAAAGTGACCATTTAACTTGGTATCTACTGGCTCGGATGTGTAGTGTCCTATAAAAGTTTCTAAATGAATTTAAAATATCTGTAGAGTTGGTAAGCGTATAACCATTTTCTTCAATGGAAGTTACAATCTTATCACTGCTTTTCTTTTGTTCTAAAGTACAAAAATATGAGGATGGATTTTCGTTATTCTCCATCATTTTGACTTTACTTCTGATAATAAAACCTTTATTTACATTGTTTTCAATTTCAGCAATTTGTAATTTTATGTCATGTTTTTCATCTAAATCAGAAGATTTTTGATATCTGTGCTTTAACATTTTTAGTGATTTATATTTCTCTTTATTCTTTTGTTTTGAATAATCTATACAACATTCTTTAATTAAGTTCTTCAATTTGTCCCACCAATCTAAGGTAATTACGTCAATTCTAGAAATAATTTGCCAGTAATTAAATACGGTAACAAAATCCTCTTCATCTAAAAGGCTGTCGTTGAATTTCCAATATGATTTTCCGAAAGTTAAACTGTTATTTAAATTAATTTGAAGAAAAACAAAATCGTGATCAGAAATAGAACAAGGAATTATATCGCAATTAATTATACTATTAGTCAGAATCTTTGGTAAATAAAAACGGTCAAGTCTGCATCCTATTCTTGAATTTTGGAAAGGTCGACTCCAAGTTACTAATTTACGTTTAGGGAAAATATATTACTTATAATTTCTGAAAATGGTTTGGAACCAACTGTTCCTCTTTCTAGGTTACCACCTATTTTATCTAGACTAGTGTTAAAAACAAAGTTGACATCTCCAGTTACGATCAAGTGTCTGGAAGTTACTAAGTAAGGGACAAGTTCATTGAAAAAATTATTTCGATCCCCTTCATTATTCGGGGCATACACATTTAAGATTCTAAAACAATTATCCTGTAAGTTAAAATCTACATACAAGTATCTACCGTCATGATCAAGCTGGAAATTGTCGAAAGAAATCAAGGAATTTACAAAGATGATTGCCACACCATTTTGCCTACCATGACCAAAACCCCACAGATACGTTTATTAAATCCTAAGTACATTTCAATTTGTTTTGCAGTAAAGTAAGTATCTATATGTGTTTCTTGTATGCTCAGTACATCTACATTATTAGTATTTAAAAATTC
>CM026399.1:49011434-49086072 GCA_014843695.1 Archivesica marissinica | reverse complement strand
GAGCATTGAATATTGTTTATATAGTAGTCACGTAAACTGTTAATGTATGATTGGTAGGGGTGTAGAGCAGAGTGTACAGGTCTGTGAGAGCATTGCATATTGTTTATATAGTAGTCAAGTAAACTGTTAATGTATGATTGGTAGGGGTGTAGAGCGCAGTGTACAGGTCTGTGAGAGCATTGCATATTGTTTATATAGTAGTCCAGTAAACTGTTAATGTATGATTGGTAGGGGTGTAGAGCGAAAACAGGTCTGTGAGAGCATTGCATATTGTTTATATAGTAGTCAAGTAAACTGTTAATGTATGATTGGTAGGGGTGTAGAGCGCAGTGTACAGGTCTGTGAGAGCATTGCATATTGTTTATATAGTAGTCACGTAAACTGTTAATGTATGATTGGTAGGGGTGTAGAGCGGAGTGTACAGGTCTGTGAGAGCATTGCATATTGTTTATATAGTAGTCAAGTAAACTGTTAATGTATGATTGGTAGGGGTGTAGAGCGCAGTGTACAGGTCTGTGAGAGCATTGCATATTGTTTATATAGTAGTCACGTAAACTGTTAATGTATGATTGGTAGGGGTGTAGAGCGGAGTGTACAGGTCTGTGAGAGCATTGCATATTGTTTATATAGTAGTCCAGTAAACTGTTAATGTATGATTGGTAGGGGTGTAGAGCGGAGTGTACAGGTCTGTGAGAGCATTGCATATTGTTTATATAGTAGTCCAGTAAACTGTTAATGTATGATTGGTAGGGGTGTAGAGCGCAGTGTACAGGTCTGTGAGAGCATTGCATATTGTTTATATAGTAGTCCAGTAAACTGTTAATGTATGATTGGTAGGGGTGTAGAGCGAAACAGGTCTGTGAGAGCATTGCATATTGTTTATATAGTAGTCAAGTAAACTGTTAATGTATGATTGGTAGGGGTGTAGAGCGGAGTGTACAGGTCTGTGAGAGCATTGCATATTGTTTATATAGTAGTCCAGTAAACTGTTAATGTATGATTGGTAGGGGTGTAGAGCGGAGTGTACAGGTCTGTGAGAGCATTGCATATTGTTTATATAGTAGTCACGTAAACTGTTAATGTATGATTGGTAGGGGTGTAGAGCGGAGTGTACAGGTCTGTGAGAGCATTGCATATTGTTTATATAGTAGTCACGTAAACTGTTAATGTATGATTGGTAGGGGTGTAGAGCGCAGTGTACAGGTCTGTGAGAGCATTGAATATTGTTTATATAGTAGTCAAGTAAACTGTTAATGTATGATTGGTAGGGGTGTAGAGCAGTGTACAGGTCTGTGAGAGCATTGCATATTGTTTATATAGTAGTCCGTAAACTGTTAATGTATGATTGGTAGGGGTGTAGAGCGGAGTGTACAGGTCTGTGAGAGCATTGCATATTGTTTATATAGTAGTCCAGTAAACTGTTAATGTATGATTGGTAGGGGTGTAGAGCGCAGTGTACAGGTCTGTGAGAGCATTGCATATTGTTTATATAGTAGTCAGTAAACTGTTAATGTATGATTGGTAGGGGTGTAGAGCGGAGTGTACAGGTCTGTGAGAGCATTGCATATTGTTTATATAGTAGTCCAGTAAACTGTTAATGTATGATTGGTAGGGGTGTAGAGCGGAGTGTACAGGTCTGTGAGAGCATTGCATATTGTTTATATAGTAGTCACGTAAACTGTTAATGTATGATTGGTAGGGGTGTAGAGCGCAGTGTACAGGTCTGTGAGAGCATTGCATATTGTTTATATAGTAGTCCAGTAAACTGTTAATGTATGATTGGTAGGGGTGTAGAGCGAAAACAGGTCTGTGAGAGCATTGCATATTGTTTATATAGTAATCAAGTAAACTGTTAATGTATGATTGGTAGGGGTGTAGAGCGGAGTGTACAGGTCTGTGAGAGCATTGCATATTGTTTATATAGTAGTCCAGTAAACTGTTAATGTATGATTGGTAGGGGTGTAGAGCGGAGTGTACAGGTCTGTGAGAGCATTGCATATTGTTTATATAGTAGTCAAGTAAACTGTTAATGTATGATTGGTAGGGGTGTAGAGCGGAGTGTACAGGTCTGTGAGAGCATTGCATATTGTTTATATAGTAGTCAAGTAAACTGTTAATGTATGATTGGTAGGGGTGTAGAGCGAGTGTACAGGTCTGTGAGAGCATTGCATATTGTTTATATAGTAGTCCAGTAAACTGTTAATGTATGATTGGTAGGGGTGTAGAGCAGTGTACAGGTCTGTGAGAGCATTGCATATTGTTTATATAGTAGTCACGTAAACTGTTAATGTATGATTGGTAGGGGTGTAGAGCGAGTGTACAGGTCTGTGAGAGCATTGCATATTGTTTATATAGTAGTCCAGTAAACTGTTAATGTATGATTGGTAGGGGTGTAGAGCGCAGTGTACAGGTCTGTGAGAGCATTGCATATTGTTTATATAGTAGTCACGTAAACTGTTAATGTATGATTGGTAGGGGTGTAGAGCGGAGTGTACAGGTCTGTGAGAGCATTGAATATTGTTTATATAGTAGTCACGTAAACTGTTAATGTATGATTGGTAGGGGTGTAGAGCGGAGTGTACAGGTCTGTGAGAGCATTGCATATTGTTTATATAGTAGTCCAGTAAACTGTTAATGTATGATTGGTAGGGGTGTAGAGCGAAGACAGGTCTGTGAGAGCATTGCATATTGTTTATATAGTAGTCCAGTAAACTGTTAATGTATGATTGGTAGGGGTGTAGAGCGAAAACAGGTCTGTGAGAGCATTGCATATTGTTTATATAGTAGTCACGTAAACTGTTAATGTATGATTGGTAGGGGTGTAGAGCGGAGTGTACAGGTCTGTGAGAGCATTGCATATTGTTTATATAGTAGTCCAGTAAACTGTTAATGTATGATTGGTAGGGGTGTAGAGCGGAGTGTACAGGTCTGTGAGAGCATTGCATATTGTTTATATAGTAGTCAAGTAAACTGTTAATGTATGATTGGTAGGGGTGTAGAGCGCAGTGTACAGGTCTGTGAGAGCATTGCATATTGTTTATATAGTAGTCAAGTAAACTGTTAATGTATGATTGGTAGGGGTGTAGAGCGGAGTGTACAGGTCTGTGAGAGCATTGCATATTGTTTATATAGTAGTCAAGTAAACTGTTAATGTATGATTGGTAGGGGTGTAGAGCGGAGTGTACAGGTCTGTGAGAGCATTGCATATTGTTTATATAGTAGTCACGTAAACTGTTAATGTATGATTGGTAGGGGTGTAGAGCGCAGTGTACAGGTCTGTGAGAGCATTGCATATTGTTTATATAGTAGTCACGTAAACTGTTAATGTATGATTGGTAGGGGTGTAGAGCGGAGTGTACAGGTCTGTGAGAGCATTGCATATTGTTTATATAGTAGTCCAGTAAACTGTTAATGTATGATTGGTAGGGGTGTAGAGCGCAGTGTACAGGTCTGTGAGAGCATTGCATATTGTTTATATAGTAGTCCAGTAAACTGTTAATGTATGATTGGTAGGGGTGTAGAGCGGAGTGTACAGGTCTGTGAGAGCATTGCATATTGTTTATATAGTAGTCCAGTAAACTGTTAATGTATGATTGGTAGGGGTGTAGAGCGGAACAGGTCTGTGAGAGCATTGCATATTGTTTATATAGTAGTCAAGTAAACTGTTAATGTATGATTGGTAGGGGTGTAGAGCGAGTGTACAGGTCTGTGAGAGCATTGCATATTGTTTATATAGTAGTCCGTAAACTGTTAATGTATGATTGGTAGGGGTGTAGAGCAGTGTACAGGTCTGTGAGAGCATTGCATATTGTTTATATAGTAGTCAAGTAAACTGTTAATGTATGATTGGTAGGGGTGTAGAGCGGAGTGTACAGGTCTGTGAGAGCATTGCATATTGTTTATATAGTAGTCACGTAAACTGTTAATGTATGATTGGTAGGGGTGTAGAGCGGAGTGTACAGGTCTGTGAGAGCATTGCATATTGTTTATATAGTAGTCCAGTAAACTGTTAATGTATGATTGGTAGGGGTGTAGAGCGGAGTGTACAGGTCTGTGAGAGCATTGCATATTGTTTATATAGTAGTCCAGTAAACTGTTAATGTATGATTGGTAGGGGTGTAGAGCGAGTGTACAGGTCTGTGAGAGCATTGCATATTGTTTATATAGTAGTCCAGTAAACTGTTAATGTATGATTGGTAGGGGTGTAGAGCGGAGTGTACAGGTCTGTGAGAGCATTGCATATTGTTTATATAGTAGTCCAGTAAACTGTTAATGTATGATTGGTAGGGGTGTAGAGCGGAGTGTACAGGTCTGTGAGAGCATTGCATATTGTTTATATAGTAGTCAAGTAAACTGTTAATGTATGATTGGTAGGGGTGTAGAGCGCAGTGTACAGGTCTGTGAGAGCATTGCATATTGTTTATATAGTAGTCCAGTAAACTGTTAATGTATGATTGGTAGGGGTGTAGAGCGGAGTGTACAGGTCTGTGAGAGCATTGCATATTGTTTATATAGTAGTCCAGTAAACTGTTAATGTATGATTGGTAGGGGTGTAGAGCGCAGTGTACAGGTCTGTGAGAGCATTGCATATTGTTTATATAGTAGTCCAGTAAACTGTTAATGTATGATTGGTAGGGGTGTAGAGCGGAGTGTACAGGTCTGTGAGAGCATTGCATATTGTTTATATAGTAGTCAGTAAACTGTTAATGTATGATTGGTAGGGGTGTAGAGCGAGTGTACAGGTCTGTGAGAGCATTGCATATTGTTTATATAGTAGTCCTAAACTGTTAATGTATGATTGGTAGGGGTGTAGAGCGGAGTGTACAGGTCTGTGAGAGCATTGCATATTGTTTATATAGTAGTCCAGTAAACTGTTAATGTATGATTGGTAGGGGTGTAGAGCGGAGTGTACAGGTCTGTGAGAGCATTGCATATTGTTTATATAGTAGTCAAGTAAACTGTTAATGTATGATTGGTAGGGGTGTAGAGCGGAGTGTACAGGTCTGTGAGAGCATTGCATATTGTTTATATAGTAGTCCAGTAAACTGTTAATGTATGATTGGTAGGGGTGTAGAGCGCAGTGTACAGGTCTGTGAGAGCATTGCATATTGTTTATATAGTAGTCACGTAAACTGTTAATGTATGATTGGTAGGGGTGTAGAGCGCAGTGTACAGGTCTGTGAGAGCATTGCATATTGTTTATATAGTAGTCACGTAAACTGTTAATGTATGATTGGTAGGGGTGTAGAGCGGAGTGTACAGGTCTGTGAGAGCATTGCATATTGTTTATATAGTAGTCCAGTAAACTGTTAATGTATGATTGGTAGGGGTGTAGAGCGCAGTGTACAGGTCTGTGAGAGCATTGCATATTGTTTATATAGTAGTCCAGTAAACTGTTAATGTATGATTGGTAGGGGTGTAGAGCGCAGTGTACAGGTCTGTGAGAGCATTGCATATTGTTTATATAGTAGTCCAGTAAACTGTTAATGTATGATTGGTAGGGGTGTAGAGCGAAAACAGGTCTGTGAGAGCATTGCATATTGTTTATATAGTAGTCAGTAAACTGTTAATGTATGATTGGTAGGGGTGTAGAGCGAGTGTACAGGTCTGTGAGAGCATTGCATATTGTTTATATAGTAGTCCAGTAAACTGTTAATGTATGATTGGTAGGGGTGTAGAGCGGAGTGTACAGGTCTGTGAGAGCATTGCATATTGTTTATATAGTAGTCAAGTAAACTGTTAATGTATGATTGGTAGGGGTGTAGAGCGGAGTGTACAGGTCTGTGAGAGCATTGCATATTGTTTATATAGTAGTCACGTAAACTGTTAATGTATGATTGGTAGGGGTGTAGAGCGGAGTGTACAGGTCTGTGAGAGCATTGCATATTGTTTATATAGTAGTCAAGTAAACTGTTAATGTATGATTGGTAGGGGTGTAGAGCGGAGTGTACAGGTCTGTGAGAGCATTGCATATTGTTTATATAGTAGTCACGTAAACTGTTAATGTATGATTGGTAGGGGTGTAGAGCGGAGTGTACAGGTCTGTGAGAGCATTGCATATTGTTTATATAGTAGTCCAGTAAACTGTTAATGTATGATTGGTAGGGGTGTAGAGCGGAGTGTACAGGTCTGTGAGAGCATTGCATATTGTTTATATAGTAGTCCAGTAAACTGTTAATGTATGATTGGTAGGGGTGTAGAGCGCAGTGTACAGGTCTGTGAGAGCATTGCATATTGTTTATATAGTAGTCCGTAAACTGTTAATGTATGATTGGTAGGGGTGTAGAGCGCAGTGTACAGGTCTGTGAGAGCATTGCATATTGTTTATATAGTAGTCCAGTAAACTGTTAATGTATGATTGGTAGGGGTGTAGAGCGGAGTGTACAGGTCTGTGAGAGCATTGCATATTGTTTATATAGTAGTCCAGTAAACTGTTAATGTATGATTGGTAGGGGTGTAGAGCGGAGTGTACAGGTCTGTGAGAGCATTGCATATTGTTTATATAGTAGTCCAGTAAACTGTTAATGTATGATTGGTAGGGGTGTAGAGCGGAGTGTACAGGTCTGTGAGAGCATTGCATATTGTTTATATAGTAGTCCAGTAAACTGTTAATGTATGATTGGTAGGGGTGTAGAGCGGAGTGTACAGGTCTGTGAGAGCATTGCATATTGTTTATATAGTAGTCACGTAAACTGTTAATGTATGATTGGTAGGGGTGTAGAGCGCAGTGTACAGGTCTGTGAGAGCATTGCATATTGTTTATATAGTAGTCCAGTAAACTGTTAATGTATGATTGGTAGGGGTGTAGAGCGGAGTGTACAGGTCTGTGAGAGCATTGCATATTGTTTATATAGTAGTCAAGTAAACTGTTAATGTATGATTGGTAGGGGTGTAGAGCGGAGTGTACAGGTCTGTGAGAGCATTGCATATTGTTTATATAGTAGTCCAGTAAACTGTTAATGTATGATTGGTAGGGGTGTAGAGCGGAGTGTACAGGTCTGTGAGAGCATTGCATATTGTTTATATAGTAGTCCAGTAAACTGTTAATGTATGATTGGTAGGGGTGTAGAGCGCAGTGTACAGGTCTGTGAGAGCATTGCATATTGTTTATATAGTAGTCCAGTAAACTGTTAATGTATGATTGGTAGGGGTGTAGAGCGGAGTGTACAGGTCTGTGAGAGCATTGCATATTGTTTATATAGTAGTCAGTAAACTGTTAATGTATGATTGGTAGGGGTGTAGAGCGAGTGTACAGGTCTGTGAGAGCATTGCATATTGTTTATATAGTAGTCCTAAACTGTTAATGTATGATTGGTAGGGGTGTAGAGCGCAGTGTACAGGTCTGTGAGAGCATTGCATATTGTTTATATAGTAGTCCAGTAAACTGTTAATGTATGATTGGTAGGGGTGTAGAGCGGAGTGTACAGGTCTGTGAGAGCATTGCATATTGTTTATATAGTAGTCACGTAAACTGTTAATGTATGATTGGTAGGGGTGTAGAGCGGAGTGTACAGGTCTGTGAGAGCATTGCATATTGTTTATATAGTAGTCCAGTAAACTGTTAATGTATGATTGGTAGGGGTGTAGAGCGCAGTGTACAGGTCTGTGAGAGCATTGCATATTGTTTATATAGTAGTCACGTAAACTGTTAATGTATGATTGGTAGGGGTGTAGAGCGCAGTGTACAGGTCTGTGAGAGCATTGCATATTGTTTATATAGTAGTCACGTAAACTGTTAATGTATGATTGGTAGGGGTGTAGAGCGGAGTGTACAGGTCTGTGAGAGCATTGCATATTGTTTATATAGTAGTCCAGTAAACTGTTAATGTATGATTGGTAGGGGTGTAGAGCGCAGTGTACAGGTCTGTGAGAGCATTGCATATTGTTTATATAGTAGTCCAGTAAACTGTTAATGTATGATTGGTAGGGGTGTAGAGCGCAGTGTACAGGTCTGTGAGAGCATTGCATATTGTTTATATAGTAGTCCAGTAAACTGTTAATGTATGATTGGTAGGGGTGTAGAGCGAAAACAGGTCTGTGAGAGCATTGCATATTGTTTATATAGTAATCAGTAAACTGTTAATGTATGATTGGTAGGGGTGTAGAGCGGAGTGTACAGGTCTGTGAGAGCATTGCATATTGTTTATATAGTAGTCCAGTAAACTGTTAATGTATGATTGGTAGGGGTGTAGAGCGGAGTGTACAGGTCTGTGAGAGCATTGCATATTGTTTATATAGTAGTCACGTAAACTGTTAATGTATGATTGGTAGGGGTGTAGAGCGAGTGTACAGGTCTGTGAGAGCATTGCATATTGTTTATATAGTAGTCACGTAAACTGTTAATGTATGATTGGTAGGGGTGTAGAGCGGAGTGTACAGGTCTGTGAGAGCATTGCATATTGTTTATATAGTAGTCCAGTAAACTGTTAATGTATGATTGGTAGGGGTGTAGAGCGGAGTGTACAGGTCTGTGAGAGCATTGCATATTGTTTATATAGTAGTCACGTAAACTGTTAATGTATGATTGGTAGGGGTGTAGAGCGGAGTGTACAGGTCTGTGAGAGCATTGCATATTGTTTATATAGTAGTCCAGTAAACTGTTAATGTATGATTGGTAGGGGTGTAGAGCGGAGTGTACAGGTCTGTGAGAGCATTGCATATTGTTTATATAGTAGTCCAGTAAACTGTTAATGTATGATTGGTAGGGGTGTAGAGCGGAGTGTACAGGTCTGTGAGAGCATTGCATATTGTTTATATAGTAGTCCAGTAAACTGTTAATGTATGATTGGTAGGGGTGTAGAGCGGAGTGTACAGGTCTGTGAGAGCATTGCATATTGTTTATATAGTAGTCCAGTAAACTGTTAATGTATGATTGGTAGGGGTGTAGAGCGGAGTGTACAGGTCTGTGAGAGCATTGCATATTGTTTATATAGTAGTCCAGTAAACTGTTAATGTATGATTGGTAGGGGTGTAGAGCGCAGTGTACAGGTCTGTGAGAGCATTGCATATTGTTTATATAGTAGTCACGTAAACTGTTAATGTATGATTGGTAGGGGTGTAGAGCGGAGTGTACAGGTCTGTGAGAGCATTGCATATTGTTTATATAGTAGTCACGTAAACTGTTAATGTATGATTGGTAGGGGTGTAGAGCGCAGTGTACAGGTCTGTGAGAGCATTGCATATTGTTTATATAGTAGTCCAGTAAACTGTTAATGTATGATTGGTAGGGGTGTAGAGCGCAGTGTACAGGTCTGTGAGAGCATTGCATATTGTTTATATAGTAGTCACGTAAACTGTTAATGTATGATTGGTAGGGGTGTAGAGCGGAGTGTACAGGTCTGTGAGAGCATTGCATATTGTTTATATAGTAGTCCAGTAAACTGTTAATGTATGATTGGTAGGGGTGTAGAGCACAGTGTACAGGTCTGTGAGAGCATTGCATATTGTTTATATAGTAGTCAAGTAAACTGTTAATGTATGATTGGTAGGGGTGTAGAGCGCAGTGTACAGGTCTGTGAGAGCATTGCATATTGTTTATATAGTAGTCCAGTAAACTGTTAGTGTATGATTGGTAGGGGTGTAGAGCGAAAACAGGTCTGTGAGAGCATTGCATATTGTTTATATAGTAATCAAGTAAACTGTTAATGTATGATTGGTAGGCGTGTAGAGCGGAGTGTACAGGTCTGAGAGCATTGCATATCGTTTATATAGTAGTCACGTAAACTGTTAATGTATGATTGGTAGGGGTGTAGAGCGGAGTGTACAGGTCTGTGAGAGCATTGCATATTGTTTATATAGTAGTAACGTAAACTGTTAATGTATGATTGGTAGGGGTGTAGAGCAGAGTGTACAGGTCTGTGAGAGCATTGGATATTGTTTATATAGTAATCACGTAAACTGTTAATGTATGATTGGTAGGGGTGTAGAGCGGAGTGTACAGGTCTGTGAGAGCATTGCATATTGTTTATATAGTAGTCAAGTAAACTGTTAATGTATGATTGGTAGGGTGTAGAGCGCAGTGTACAGGTCTGTGAGAGCATTGTATATTGTTTATATAGTAGTCCAGTAAACTGTTAATGTATGATTGGTAGGCGTGTAGAGCGGAGTGTACAGGTCTGTGAGAGCATTGCATATTGTTTATATAGTAGTCAAGTAAACTGTTAATGTATGATTGGTAGGGGTGTAGAGCGGAGTGTACAGGTCTGTGAGAGCATTGCATATTGTTTATATAGTAGTCACGTAAACTGTTAATGTATGATTGGTAGGGGTGTAGAGCGGAGTGTACAGGTCTGTGAGAGCATTGCATATTGTTTATATAGTAGTCCAGTAAACTGTTAATGTATGATTGGTAGGGGTGTAGAGCGGAGTGTACAGGTCTGTGAGAGCATTGCATATTGTTTATATAGTAGTCAAGTAAACTGTTAATGTATGATTGGTAGGGGTGTAGAGCGGAGTGTACAGGTCTGTGAGAGCATTGCATATTGTTTATATAGTATCCAGTAAACTGTTAATGTATGATTGGTAGGGGTGTAGAGCGAAACAGGTCTGTGAGAGCATTGCATATTGTTTATATAGTAGTCAGTAAACTGTTAATGTATGATTGGTAGGGGTGTAGAGCGGAGTGTACAGGTCTGTGAGAGCATTGCATATTGTTATATAGTAGTCTAAACTGTTAATGTATGATTGGTGGGTGTAGAGCGAGTGTACAGGTCTGTGAGAGCATTGCATATTGTTTATATAGTAGTCCAGTAAACTGTTAATGTATGATTGGTAGGGGTGTAGAGCGGAGTGTACAGGTCTGTGAGAGCATTGCATATTGTTTATATAGTAGTCAAGTAAACTGTTAATGTATGATTGGTAGGGGTGTAGAGCGGAGTGTACAGGTCTGTGAGAGCATTGCATATTGTTTATATAGTAGTCCAGTAAACTGTTAATGTATGATTGGTAGGGGTGTAGAGCGAGTGTACAGGTCTGTGAGAGCATTGCATATTGTTTATATAGTAGTCAGTAAACTGTTAATGTATGATTGGTAGGGGTGTAGAGCGGAGTGTACAGGTCTGTGAGAGCATTGCATATTGTTTATATAGTAGTCACGTAAACTGTTAATGTATGATTGGTAGGGGTGTAGAGCGCAGTGTACAGGTCTGTGAGAGCATTGCATATTGTTTATATAGTAGTCCAGTAAACTGTTAATGTATGATTGGTAGGGGTGTAGAGCGGAGTGTACAGGTCTGTGAGAGCATTGCATATTGTTTATATAGTAGTCAAGTAAACTGTTAATGTATGATTGGTAGGGGTGTAGAGCGGAGTGTACAGGTCTGTGAGAGCATTGCATATTGTTTATATAGTAGTCACGTAAACTGTTAATGTATGATTGGTAGGGGTGTAGAGCGGAGTGTACAGGTCTGTGAGAGCATTGCATATTGTTTATATAGTAGTCCAGTAAACTGTTAATGTATGATTGGTAGGGGTGTAGAGCGGAGTGTACAGGTCTGTGAGAGCATTGCATATTGTTTATATAGTAGTCAAGTAAACTGTTAATGTATGATTGGTAGGGGTGTAGAGCGGAGTGTACAGGTCTGTGAGAGCATTGCATATTGTTTATATAGTAGTCCAGTAAACTGTTAATGTATGATTGGTAGGGGTGTAGAGCGGAGTGTACAGGTCTGTGAGAGCATTGCATATTGTTTATATAGTAGTCACGTAAACTGTTAATGTATGATTGGTAGGGGTGTAGAGCGCAGTGTACAGGTCTGTGAGAGCATTGCATATTGTTTATATAGTAGTCCAGTAAACTGTTAATGTATGATTGGTAGGGGTGTAGAGCGAAAACAGGTCTGTGAGAGCATTGCATATTGTTTATATAGTAGTCCAGTAAACTGTTAATGTATGATTGGTAGGGGTGTAGAGCAGAGTGTACAGGTCTGTGAGAGCATTGCATATTGTTTATATAGTAGTCACGTAAACTGTTAATGTATGATTGGTAGGGGTGTAGAGCGGAGTGTACAGGTCTGTGTGAGCATTGCATATTGTTTATATAGTAGTCCAGTAAACTGTTAATGTATGATTGGTAGGGGTGTAGAGCGGAGTGTACAGGTCTGTGAGAGCATTGCATATTGTTTATATAGTAATCACGTAAACTGTTAATGTATGATTGGTAGGGGTGTAGAGCGGAGTGTACAGGTCTGTGAGAGCATTGCATATTGTTTATATAGTAGTCACGTAAACTGTTAATGTATGATTGGTAGGGGTGTAGAGCGGAGTGTACAGGTCTGTGAGAGCATTGCATATTGTTTATATAGTAGTCCAGTAAACTGTTAATGTATGATTGGTAGGGGTGTAGAGCGAAAACAGGTCTGTGAGAGCATTGCATATTGTTTATATAGTAATCACGTAAACTGTTAATGTATGATTGGTAGGGGTGTAGAGTGGAGTGTACAGGTCTGTGAGAGCATTGCATATTGTTTATATAGTAGTCCAGTAAACTGTTAATGTATGATTGGTAGGGGTGTAGAGCGCAGTGTACAGGTCTGTGAGAGCATTGCATATTGTTTATATAGTAGTCCAGTAAACTGTTAATGTATGATTGGTAGGGGTGTAGAGCGCAGTGTACAGGTCTGTGAGAGCATTGCATATTGTTTATATAGTAGTCCAGTAAACTGTTAATGTATGATTGGTAGGGGTGTAGAGCGCAGTGTACAGGTCTGTGAGAGCATTGCATATTGTTTATATAGTAGTCACGTAAACTGTTAATGTATGATTGGTAGGGGTGTAGAGCGCAGTGTACAGGTCTGTGAGAGCATTGAATATTGTTTATATAGTAGTCACGTAAACTGTTAATGTATGATTGGTAGGGGTGTAGAGCGGAGTGTACAGGTCTGTGAGAGCATTGCATATTGTTTATATAGTAGTCCAGTAAACTGTTAATGTATGATTGGTAGGGGTGTAGAGCGAAAACAGGTCTGTGAGAGCATTGCATATTGTTTATATAGTAGTCCAGTAAACTGTTAATGTATGATTGGTAGGGGTGTTGAGCGGAGTGTACAGGTCTGTGAGAGCATTGCATATTGTTTATATAGTAGTCACGTAAACTGTTAATGTATGATTGGTATGGTTGTAGAGCGGAGTGTACAGGTCTGTAAGAGCATTGCATATTGTTTATATAGTAGTCACGTAAACTGTTAATGTATGATTGGTAGGGGTGTAGAGCGGAGTGTACAGGTCTGTGAGAGCATTGCATATTGTTTATATAGTAATCACGTAAACTGTTAATGTATGATTGGTAGGGGTGTAGAGCGGAGTGTACAGGTCTGTGAGAGCATTGAATATTGTTTATTATTATAAGGCAATGAGCAGACTGTATTTGTCATCTTCATGCAGGGGTAAGGGAGTGAGCAGACTGTATTTGTTATCTTCATGCAGGGGTAAGGAGTGAGCAGACTGTATTTGTCATCTTCATGCAGGGGTAAGGAGGGAGTGAGCAGACTGTATTTGTTATCTTCATGCAGGGGTAAGGGAGTGAGCAGACTGTATTTGTTATCTTCATGCAGGGGTAAGGAGGGAGTGAGCAGACTGTATTTGTCATCTTCATGCAGGGGTAAGGAGTGAGCAGACTGTATTTGTTATCTTCATGCAGGGGTAAGGGAGTGAGCCAGACTGTATTTGTCATCTTCATGCAGGGGTAAGGGAGTGAGCAGACTGTATTTGTTATCTTCATGCAGGGGTAAGGAGTGAGCAGACTGTATTTGTCATCTTCATGCAGGGGTAAGGAGTGAGCAGACTGTATTTGTCATCTTCATGCAGGGGTAAGGGAGTGAGCAGACTGTATTTGTCATCTTCATGCAGGGGTAAGGGAGTGAGCAGACTGTATTTGTTATCTTCATGCAGGGGTAAGGAGGGAGCAGACTGTATTTATTATCTTCATGCAGGGGTAAGGAGTGAGCAGACTGTATTTGTTATCTTCATGCAGGTGTAAGGGATTGAGCAGACTGTATTTGTCATCTTCATGCAGGGGTAAGGGAGTGAGCAGACTGTATTTGTCATCTTCATGCAGGGGTAAGGGAGTGAGCAGACTGTATTTGTCATCTTCATGCAGCACTTTTTAGATTACTTTGCACAATGTGAATCATATTGAGAATATGCACAACGAATGATTCAGCCATGTCGTTTCAATTCCAAGGTTACACTTGGAGCTGAAATGTTCAAATGGCTATACAGTCAAACCTGTGTTAGTGGTCACCTGTATTAAGCAGCCAACCTATATTAAGCAGCTAGTTTCCAGATTCCCAATATGTTGTTTTATTATACATTTGTCCTGTGTTAAGCAGCCACCTGTGCTAAACAGCCACTTTCTGTGATTCCCTTGGCTGGCTGCTCAGGTTTGACTGTATTTCATTTCGTATCTGATTACATTGATCATGACCTGATTATTGTTTTGTATAAACTTTATTTATTTACATGCAAAAATAAGCTTTAACAACTTATATTAATCACTCTCGTTGGCGTGGATGAAAGCGTATATGTGGTCATTCATGTGGAAGGAAACCGTAGTACCCAAAGAAAATCCACCTGTCCGATCCTGCGACCACCGTACCATCTAAAATATTTCCCGGTGCGATGATTAATCCCAGGTTGCATTAGTGAGAAGCGAGTGTGCTAACTACTGTTCTAATCCAACAGAATTATTTTCTGGTATCAATTCTTCGAATGTCAAGGTTGCAAGGATGTGTGTTAATATAATTGATAATATTTGACAGGTCTTCAGAATTACTGGTGATAAATTACCATGGTAAATTGAGCAGCTATAAGGTGGACAGAGATAGGGGGCACCAGCTCCGGCATATATATCTCTTTAATAGTTGGTACCCACTTGGAATAAGGTAAGAGTAGTAAATGTTGAGTGGGCAGAGATAGGGATAATTTTATTACATCACTACTAGTACTTTATACAAATTTATCTTAGCTTGATTGCAAAGCTAGTTTTTGCAACTTTAGACTAATCACTCTCGAGACCTCATTACTGTTGGAATACATCACAGAGGGAGAATAGGTGATTCAAGTATTGTGCCTAAGGTAGATGGAAGGTTACACAGGTAGGTGGGCTGTTTCACAGATAGGTGGGAGGTTACACAGGTAGGTGGGAGGTTACACAGGTAGGTGGGAGGTTACACAGGTAGGTGGATGTTGTACAGGTATGTGAGAGGTTACACAGGTAGGTGGGATGTTTCACAGATAGGTGGGAGGTTACACAGCAGGGTTCCCACAGACCTTGAAAACTCCTTGAATTTGTGTTAGGTCCTTGAAAACTCTTGGTGGTTTTTGTCCTTAAAAAGTCCTTAAATCCTGGGAAAACTCCTTAAATTACCATAGTGTGTGCTTGAATCGCATGCACGTTTTGAATTGTTGCTAAAATATTTTATTATTAATAAAATTCACCAATTTCGGCCAGGTGATGGGCAAAAAATGCGTCCGTCCCGAGTTAATTATGCGGTGTGGCCTCAAAAGATAGCGGCTGCACTTTGCGGTGTTTTCACCTCTTTGCGCTATTAAGGCAAACCGGAAACAACAACAGTAAAGTTGGAACTGTTCGGATTTCTACGTTATGTACAGAAAGAACCCATGCGAGACAAACAATTATTAAGTGCGTTAAATGCACCCCGTGTTCCGAGACTGGGTGAAACTTATTAAAGCAAAATCCCGAATTTAACAAGTTAAACGAGTCCTTGAAAAACGATGAAATGTCCTTGAAAAGTCTTTGAAAAGTCCTTGAATTTCAGTCAAACAGTCTGTATGAACCCAGCACAGGTATGTGGGAGGTTACACAGGTATGTGGGAGGTTACACAGGTAGGTGGGAGGTTACACAGGTAGGTGGGGTGTTGCACAGGTAGAAGGGCTGTTCTGCAGGTAGGAGGGATGTTGCTTCTACCTGTGAGGGATGTTGCACAGGTAGGAGGGATGTTGCACAGGTAGGTGGGATGTTGCACAGGTAGGTGGGATGTTGCACAAGTAGGAGGGATGTTGCACAGGTAGGAGGGATGTTGCACAGGTAGGAGGGATGTTGCACCTACCTGTGAGGGATGTTGCACAGGTAGGTGGGATGTTGCACCTACCTGTGAGGGATGTTGCACAGGTAGGAGTGATGTTGCACAGGTAGGAGGGATGTTACACAGGTAGGAGGGATGTTGCACAGGTAGGTGGGAGGTTACACAGGTATGTGGGAGGTTACACGGGTATGTGGGAGGTTACACAGGTAGGTGGGAGGTTACCCAGGTAGGTGGGATGTTGCACAGGTAGAAGGGCTGTTCTGCAGGTAGGAGGGATGTTGCACAGGTAGGAGGGATGTTACACAGGTAGGAGGGATGTTACACAGGTAGGAGGGATGTTACACAGGTAGGTGGGATGTTTCACAGGTAGGAGGGATGTTACACAGGTAGGAGGGATGTTACACAGGTAGGAGGGATATTGCACAGGTATGAGGGATGTTACACAGGTAGGTGGGATGTTACACAGGTAGGAGGGATGTTGCACAGGTAGGTGGGAGGTTACACAGGTAGGTGGGATGTTACACAGGTAGGAGGGATGTTGCACAGGTAGGTGGGAGGTTACACAGGTAGAAGGGCTGTTCTGCAGGTAGGAGGGATGTTACACAGGTAGGAGGGATGTTACACAGGTAGGAGGGATGCTACACAGGTAGGTGGGATGTTACACAGGTAGGTGGGATGTTGCACAGGTAGGAGGGATGTTGCACAGGTAGGAGGGATGTTGCACAGGTAGGAGGGATGTTACACAGGTAGGAGGGATATTGCACAGGTATGAGGGATGTTACACAGGTAGGTGGGGATGTTACACAGGTAGGAGGGATGTTGCACAGGTAGGTGGGAGGTTACACAGGTAGGAGGGATGTTACACAGGTAGGTGGGATGTTACACAGGTAGGAGGGATGTTGCACAGGTAGGTGGGAGGTTACACAGGTAGAAGGGCTGTTCTGCAGGTAGGAGGGATGTTACACAGGTAGGAGGGATGTTACACAGGTAGGAGGGATGTTACACAGGTAGGTGGGATGTTACACAGGTAGGAGGGATGTTGCACAGGTAGGAGGGATGTTGCACAGGTAGGAGGGATGTTGCACAGGTAGGAGGGATGTTACACAGGCAGGAGGGATGTTGCACAGGTAGATGGGAGGTTACACATGTATGTGGGAGGTTACACAGGTATGTGGGAGGTTACACAGGTAGGTGGGAGGTTACACAGGTAGGTGGGATGTTGCACAGGTAGAAGGGCTGTTCTGCAGGTAGGAGGGATGTTGCACAGGTAGGAGGGATGTTACACAGGTAGGTGGGATGTTACACAGGTAGGTGGGATGTTGCACAGGTAGGTGGGATGTTGCACAGGTAGGAGGGATGTTGCACAGGTAGGTGGGAGGTTACACAGGTAGGTGGGATGTTACACAGGTAGGAGGGATGTTACACAGGTAGGAGGGATGTTACACAGGTAGGTGTGATGTTGCACAGGTAGGAGGGATGTTGCACACTGCTTAACCATTTTATTTCTTTGTTTGTTTATGCATACACACACTGCTTAACCATTTTATTTCTTTGTTTGTTTATGCATACACACACTGCTTAACCATTTTATTTCTTTGTTTGTTTATGCATACACACACACTGCTGAACCATTTGATTTCTTTGTTTATTCATACACACACTGCTTAACCATTTTATTATTTGTTTATGCATACACACACTGCTTAACCATTTTATTTCTTTGTTTAATCATACACACACTGCTTAACCATTTTATTATTTGTTTATGCATACACACACTGCTTAACCATTTTATTATTTGTTTATGCATACACACACTGCTGAACCATTTTATTATTTGTTTATGCATACACACACTGCAGAACCATTTTATTTCTTTGTTTGTTTATGCATACACACACTGCTTAACCATTTTATTATTTGTTTATGCATACACACACTGCAGAACCATTTTATTTCTTTGTTTGTTTATGCATACACACACTGCTTAAACATTTTATTTCTTTGTTTGTTTATGCATACACACACTGCTTAACCATTTTATTTCTTTGTTTGTTTATGCATACACACACTGCTTAACCATTTCATTTCTTTGTTTGTTTATGCATACACACACTGCTGAACCATTTTATTATTTGTTTATGCATACACACACTGCTTAACCATTTTATTTCTTTGTTTGTTTATGCATGCGCACACTGCTGAACCATTTTATTTCTGTTTGTTTATGCATACACACACTGCTGAACCATTTTATTTCTTTGTTTGTTTATGCATACACACACTGCTGAACCATTTTATTTCTTTGTTTGTTTATGCATACACACACTGCTTAACCATTTTATGTCTTTGTTTGTTTATGCATACACACACTGCTTAACCATTTTATTTCTTTGTTTGTTTATGCATGCGCACACTGCTGAACCATTTTATTTCTTTGTTTATGCATACACACACTGCTTAACCATTTTATTTCTTTGTTTGTTTATGCATACACACACTGCTTAACCATTTTATTTCTTTGTTTGTTTATGCATACACACACTGCTTAACCATTTTATTTCTTTGTTTGTTTATGCATACACACACTGCTTAACCATTGTATTATTTGTGTATGCATACACACACTGCTTAACCATTTTATTTCTTTGTTTGTTTATGCATACACACACTGCTTAACCATTGTATTATTTGTTTATGCATACACACACTGCTTAACCATTTTATTATTTGTTTATGCATACACACACTGCTGAACCATTTTATTTCTTTGTTTGTTTATGCATACACACACTGCTGAACCATTTTATTTCTTTGTTTATTCATACACACACTGCTGAACCATTTTATTTCTTTGTTTATTCATACACACACTGCTTAACCATTTTATTTCTTTGTTTGTTTATGCATGCGCACACTGCTGAACCAGTTTATTTCTTTGTTTATTCATACACACACTGCTTAACCATTTTATTATTTGTTTATGCATACACACACTGCTTAACCATTTTATTTCTTTGTTTATTCATACACACACTGCTGAACCATTTTATTTCTTTGTTTGTTTATGCATACACACACTGCTGAACCATTTTATTTCTTTGTTTGTTTATGCATACACACACTGCTGAACCATTTTATTTCTTTGTTTGTTTATGCATACACCACTGCTTAACCATTTTGTTATTTGTTTATGCATACACACACTGCTTAACCATTTTATTATTTGTTTATGCATACACACACTGCTGAACCATTTTATTATTTGTTTATGCATACACACATTGCTGAACCATTTTATTTCTTTGTTTGTTTATTCATACACACACTGCTTAACCATTTTATTTCTTTGTTTGTTTATGCATACACACACTGCTGAACCATTTTATTATTTGTTTATGCATACACACACTGCTTAATCATTTTATTTCTTTGTTTGTTTATGCATGCGCACACTGCTGAACCATTTTATTTCTTTGTTTGTTTATGCATACACACACTGATTAACCATTTTATTTCTTTGTTTGTTTATGCATACACACACTGCTTAACCATTTTATTATTTGTTTATTCATACACACACTGCTGAACCATTTTATTTCTTTGTTTATGCATACACACACACACACACTGCTGAACCATTTTATTTGCAGGATACATAAATTCATTGTAACATGCTTGTATTATGATAGCTGTGTATTGTATTATGACAGCTGTGTAGTGCACCACAGACAGGCGGGGCTTCTCTATGTTGGTGGGTGCGGTCAAGCAGAAGAGGGTGTGTCCGAAGCTATGAAGGAGGGGCTTACTGTATGGCGCATTCTCTCAGATAGCCCACATTATAAACTTGTCACTGATTATGCTGGAGATCTGAACATGGTAGGCTGTCACCTTTATACCTAATTGTGTACAATTGAACTCTATATTCCACACCTTAACTCTATATTCCACACCTTAACTCTATATTCCACACCATAACTCTATATTCCACACCATAACTCTATATTCCACACCTTAACTCTATATTCCATACCATAACTCTATATTCCATACCATAACTCTATATTCCACACCATAACTCTATATTCCACACCTTAACTCTATATTCCATACCATAACTCTATATTCCATACCATAACTCTATATTCCACACCATAACTCTATATTCCACACCTTAACTCTATATTCCATACCATAACTCTATATTCCATACCATAACTCTATATTCCACACCATAACTCTATATTCCACACCGTAACTCTATATTCCATACCATAACTCTATATTCCACACCTTAACTCTATATTCCATACCATAACTCTATATTCCACACCATAACTCTATATTCCACACCATAACTCTATATTCCACACCTTAACTCTATATTCCATACCATAACTCTATATTCCATACCATAACTCTATATTCCACACCATAACTCTATATTCCACACCATAACTCTATATTCCACACCTTAACTCTATATTCCACACCATAACTCTATATTCCACACCATAACTCTATATTCCACACCATAACTCTATATTCCACACCATAACTCTATATTCCACACCATAACTCTATATTCCACACCATAACTCTATATTCCACACCATAACTCTATATTCCACACCTTAACTCTATATTCCACACCATAACTCTATATTCCACACCATAACTCTATATTCCACACCATAACTCTATATTCCACACCTTAACTCTATATTCCACACCATAACTCTATATTCCACACCATAACTCTATATTCCACACCATAACTCTATATTCCACACCTTAACTCTATAATTCCACACCTTAACTCTATATTCCACACCATAACTCTATATTCCACACCATAACTCTATATTCCACACCATAACTCTATATGCCACACCTTAACTCTATATTCCACACCTTAACTCTATATTCCACACCTTAACTCTATATTCCACACATGTAGTAATGGATTAAATGAATTGTTTATTTTATTAATATGGTAACTGTGCATTTGTCAGTAGTCTAATATATGTAGTAAAACAGTAAGTACAAGTGTATATATATAAATACAAATAAAGCAGCAAGTTAGTAGTAATAATGCTCCACAAAGGGAGAGCATATAGTTGCCATTTTGTCTGTCTATCCGTTTGTGTGGCTGAGTTGACTTAAAATTCATCCCCATCACCGCTGTAGGTTCATCCCCATCACCGCTGTAGGTTCATCCCCATCACCGCTGTAGGTTCGTCCCCATCACCGCTGTAGGTTCGTCCCCATCACCGCTGTAGGTTCGTCCCCATCACCGCTGTAGGTTCGTCCCCATCACCGCTGTAGGTTCGTCCCCATCACCGCTGTAGGTTCGTCCCCATCACCGCTGTAGGTTCGTCCCCATCACCGCTGTAGGTTCGTCCCCATCACCGCTGTAGGTTCGTCCCCATCACCGCTGTAGGTTCGTCCCCATCACCGCTGTAGGTTCGTCCCCATCACCGCTGTAGGTCGTCCCCATCACCGCTGTAGGTTCGTCCCCATCACCGCTGTAGGTTCGTCCCCATCACCGCTGTAGGTTCGTCCCCATCACCGCTGTAGGTTCGTCCCATCACCGCTGTAGGTTCGTCCCCATCACCGCTGTAGGTTCGTCCCCATCCCGCTGTAGGTTCGTCCCATCACCGCTGTAGGTTCGTCCCCATCACCGCTGTAGGTTCGTCCCATCACCGCTGTAGGTTCGTCCCCATCACCGCTGTAGGTTCGTCCCCATCACCGCTGTAGGTTCGTCCCCATCACCGCTGTAGGTTCGTCCCCATCACCGCTGTAGGTTCGTCCCCATCACCGCTGTAGGTTCGTCCCCATCACCGCTGTAGGTTCGTCCCCATCACCGCTGTAGGTTCGTCCCCATCACCGCTGTAGGTTCGTCCCCATCACCGCTGTAGGTTCGTCCCATCACCGCTGTAGGTTCGTCCCCATCACCGCTGTAGGTTCGTCCCATCACCGCTGTAGGTTCGTCCCCATCACCGCTGTAGGTTCGTCCCCATCACCGCTGTAGGTTCGTCCCCCTCACCGCTGTAGGTTCGTCCCCATCACCGCTGTAGGTTCGTCCCCCTCACCGCTGTAGGTTCGTCCCCATCACCGCTGTAGGTTCGTCCCCATCACGGCTGTAGGTTCGTCCCCATCACCGCTGTAGGTTCGTCCCCATCACCGCTGTAGGTTCGTCCCCATCACCGCTGTAGGTTCGAATCCCACTAGGGGTGTCAAATTCTTTCATGTGAGGAAGCTATTCAGCGGTTCTACCCGGGTGCCCTTTCCGTGCCTAAAACATTTCTCGGAGGGTCACACAGGGTCTTCCTCCACCAATAATAGAGAGTCGCCATATGACCTCCACCATATAAGCTGTCAGTGCAACTTTGCTCCCCCCCTGAAAGTTGTCAGTGCGACTTTACCCACGAATGCTGTCGGTGTGACTTTACCCCCAGAAAGCAGTCCGTCCGTTTGTCCGCATACACTAATAGGTACTTATGTGGCTAGGAGAACAATATATCTAGTGGTCTAGGGTTAGCTGCTGTGTGGCTAGGAGAACAATATATATATTGTCTGATGGTCTAGGGTTAGCTGCTGTGTGGCTAGGAGAACAATATATCTAGTGGTCTAGGGTTAGCTGCTTGTGGCTAGGAGAACAATAATCTAGTGGTCTAGGGTTAGCTGCTGTGTGGCTAGGAGAACAATATATCTAGTGGTCTAGGGTTAGCTGCTATGTGGCTAGGAGAACAATATATCTAGTGGTCTAGGGTTAGCTGCTGTGTGGCTAGGAGAACAATATATCTAGTGGTCTAGGGTTAGCTGCTATGTGGCTAGGAGAACAATAGATCTAGTGGTCTAGGGTTAGCTGCTGTGTGGCTAGGAGAACAATATATCTAGTGGTCTAGGGTTAGCTGCTATGTGGCTAGGAGAACAATATATCTAGTGGTCTAGGGTTAGCTGCTGTGTGGCTAGGAGAACAATATATCTAGTGGTCTAGGGTTAGCTGCTATGTGGCTAGGAGAACAATAGATCTAGTGGTCTAGGGTTAGCTGCTGTGTGGCTAGGAGAACAATATATCTAGTGGTCTAGGGTTAGCTGCTATGTGGCTAGGAGAACAATAGATCTAGTGGTCTAGGGTTAGCTGCTGTGTGGCTAGGAGAACAATAGATCTAGTGGTCTAGGGTTAGCTGCTATGTGGCTAGGAGAACAATATATCTAGTTGTCTAGGGTTAGCTGCTGTGTGGCTAGGAGAACAATAGATCTAGTGGTTTAGGGTTAGCTGCTATGTGGCTAGGAGAACAATATATCTAGTTGTCTAGGGTTAGCTGCTATGTGGCTAGGAGAACAATATATCTAGTGGTCTAGGGTTAGCTGCTATGTGGCTAGGAGAACAATATATATATTGTCTAGTGGTCTAGGGTTAGCTGCTATGTGGCTAGGAGAACAATATATCTATTGTCTAATGGTCTAGGGTTAGCTGCTATGTGGCTAGGAGAACAATATATATATTGTCTAATGGTCTAGGGTTAGCTGCTATGTGGCTAGGAGAACAATAGAACCATTGTCTGATGGTCTAGGGTTAGCTGCTATGTGGCTAGGAGAACAATAGATATATTGTCTAGTGATCTAGGGTTAGCTGTTATGTGGCTAGGAGAACAATATATATATTGTCTAGTTGTCTAGGGTTAGCTGTTATGTGGCTAGGAGAACAATAGATATATTGTCTAGTTATCTATGGTTAGCTGCTATGTGGCTAGGAGAACAATATATATATTGTCTAGTGGTCTAGGGTTAGCTGCTATGTGGCTAGGAGAACAATATATCTATTGTCTAATGGTCTATGGTTAGCTGCTATGTGGCTAGAAGAACAATATATCCATTGTCTAGTGATCTAGGGTTAGCTGCAATGTGGCTAGGAGAACAATATATATATTGTCTAGTGGTCTGGGGTTAGCTGATATGTGGCTAGGAGAACAATAGATATATTGTCTAGTGGTCTGGGGTTAGCTGCTATGTGGCTATTAATAAAGGAGAGAACAGTGGTGTAGCCACTTTAGTAGCAATATGTGAGGCCGTTCGTCAGTCTGGGCACTTCTTTTCAAACTATTCAAGGAAATGAAACTTAAATCAGTGGTACATGGTAAGAGCTGGAGTGCAGTGTGCAAGAACCACAATTCTCTGTTGTACTTACCAAACTTACCCTTTTCTCTTCATTAAATATTTATCTGCAGTATAACTTGAACAGTATTGAAGTAAATGTACTTAAAAAACTTGTTTGTACAGGACAATGAGGTGAAGTGCAGAGTTTCTGTGTTGTGCCTACTGAATTATCTCCCCATTCCATTTTATTAAATGCCTGTGCATACTGAATTATCTCCCCTTTCCATTTTATTAATGCTTGTGCATACTGAATTATCTCCCCTTTTCATTTGATTAAATGGTTGTCCGGATCACTAGTCAATAGATATTTTATGGCACCATTAAAGCTAATTTTGTTCAAATGTTTTTCACATATCTCATCAAAAATACTTCTACCAAAATTTCTTAATACATTTTCATTTCTAACTATTTCATGTTTCTCCGCCATGCATCCAGTTTAGGGAGCATCCAACGGTTCCACCAATTTCCTTTTTTAGTTTGCTTCCTGTGTCAGTGTTAGATAGAGCGTTTTTATAAACATGCCATGTGAGCCGAGTCCAGTGCTCAATTTCTGGATTGGCAGGCTCAAGTTCCAGATGTTATGATAAATGGCTGAAAATGTGCTTGATATGCCATACATGCATGGATAACACAAATCCGGTCTTACATTTAAATCACAAATACAGCTTGACATAAAAAAATCTTCGACTATAAATCCGCAAACCACATATCTGGCCATAAAAGTCAATTTTGTAAACCTTAAATCCATAAACACTGACTTTGCCAGGAAGCTTGTTGATAGTCCTAATAATGCTATCTCCAGGCACAGAGCCAGAAGTCCCTGAGGAAAAGGTTAAAATTGCCCAGTTGGTCCCGGCTGAGAGGAGAGATGGAGGAGGGCTTGTACAGGCTGAGTCTGTCGCTAACCGGCCAGTACCTTATGTCAGTCCACTTCTCAGGGAAAGTGTGTCTGTGGACGGTGCCAAGTCTGAAACTCACCAAGTCCTGGAATCATGCAGAACAGGTATGTGTATTGAATGTGGCAGCAGATATGACAATGTCGTATTGTAATGATTTCTACTGGTAATGCAAACACATGTTAATACCATAGTTATGTGTATATGAAATATTTAAGAAATGAATTGTTTGTTCTTCATCCTTTCACACACTTTAAGCATGCCCAAATATAGTTATAGATGAAAACTATGAACCTGCGATTACTTATATTTACATTAATTATTCTTTCTAATGACACAAAGAAAAAAACCGCTCACTGCATTTAAGATGTATTTAGGCCAGATTTACGACTTACCGTGCGTGACACCTTGTAATTAGTTCATCCAGGCCAGATTTACGACTTACTGTGCGTGAGACCTGGTAATTAGTTCATCCAGGCCAGATTTACGACTTACTGTGCGTGAGACCTGGTAATTAGTTCATCCAGGCCAGATTTACGACTTACTGTGCGTGAGACCTGGTAATTAGTTCATCCAGGCCAGATTTACGACTTACTGTGCGTGAGACCTGGTAATTAGTTCATCCTTAGAACAGAGTAAGCTGTAGGACATTCTTGCAAGAAGTCTGCATATCAATGCATCTGTATATCAAAGAACTGCATATCAATGCATCTGTATATCAAGACTGCATATCAATGCATCTGTATATCAAAGAACTGCATATCAATGCATCTGTATATCAAAGAACTGCATATCAATGCATCTGTATATCAAAGAACTGCATATCAATGCATCTGTATATCAAAGAACTGCATATCAATGTACCTGTATATCGAAGAACTGCATATCAATGCATCTGTATATCAAAGAACTGCATATCAATGCATCTGTATATCAAAGAACTGCATATCAATGCACCTGTATATCAAAGAACTGCATATCAATGCATCTGTATATCAAAGAACTGCATATCAATGCATCTGTATATCAAAGAACTGCATATCAATGTACCTGTATATCGAAGAACTGCATATCAATGCATCTGTATATCAAAGAACTGCATATCAATGCATCTGTATATCAAAGAACTGCATATCAATGCACCTGTATATCAAAGAACTGCATATCAATGCATCTGTATATCAAAGAACTGCATATCAATGCATCTGTATATCAAAGAACTGCATATCAATGTACCTGTATATCGAAGAACTGCATATCAATGCATCTGTATATCAAAGAACTGCATATCAATGTACCTGTATATCAAAGAACTGCATATCAATGCATCTATATATCAAAGAACTGCATATCAATGCATCTATATATCAAAGAACTGCATATCAATGTACCTGTATATCAAAGAACTGCATATCAATGTACCTGTATATCAAAGAAACCTTGCCAAACAATGAAAATGCACATTCGCATGTGTACTTATCCACTGCATGATAGCTATGTCATTTGTATAGAGATATAATAGTATATTAACCTAAATCTCTATGAAGGAAAGGTTTAAATGGCTGTCGTTTGTATAGAGATATATTAGTATATTAACCTAAATCTCTATGAAGGAAAGGTTTAAATGGCTGTCATTTGTATAGAGATATAATAGTATATTAACCTAAATCTCTATGAAGGAAAGGTTTAAATGGCTGTCGTTTGTATAGAGACATATTAGTATATTAACCTAAATCTCTATGAAGGAAAGGTTTAAATGGCTGTCGTTTGTATAGATATAATAGTATATTAACCTAAATCTCTATGAAGGAAAGGTTTAAATGGCTGTCGTTTGTATAGAGATATATTAGTATATTAACCTAAACCTCTATGAAGGAAAGGTTTAAATGGCTGTCATTTGTATAGAGATATAATAGTATATTAACCTAAATCTCTATGAAGCAAAGGTTTAAATGGCTGTCGTTTGTATAGAGATATAATAGTATATTAACCTAAATCTCTATGAAGGAAAGGTTTAAATGAATTGTGTGTCATTTAATACAAAATCCATATCTCTGTCTCGTAATGTTACAGAATTGTGCGTCATTTAATACAAAATCCATATCTCTGTCTCGTAATGTTACAGAATTGTGCGTCATTTAATACAAAATCCATATCTCTGTCTCGTAATGTTACAGAATTGTGCGTCATTTAATACAAAATCCATATCTCTGTCTCGTAATGTTACAGAATTGTGCGTCATTTAATACAAAATCCATATCTCTGTCTCGTAATGTTACAGAATTGTGCGTCATTTAATACAAAATCCATATCTCTGTGTAATGTTACAGTTCATTTAATACAAAATCCATATCTCTGTCTTGTAATGTTACAGAATTGTGCGTCATTTAATACCAAATGGGTTAGTTTATGGCAAGTTAGCTAATCTGTCCATGGCATTGAAACTTGGAATAGATATTATTTATCAACAGATAAGCTATATGTCAAGGGCAACAACTGGTTGCCAAGAGGAAATTGTTTGGTAATTCTGTTGTGGTTGGAATAGTATAGATTCCGACAGACCTAGTATGTTATTAATCATTGTATGGGGGGACAGGGCTATGTTCCGTATGTGAACCATCATGAAACATGGCCGCCAGGGCACAGGGCTATGTTTTTAATATGTGAAACATCGTAAAACATGGCCTCCAGAGGTCATGGCTATGTTCCGTATGTGAACCATCATGAAACATGGCCGCCAGGGCACAGGGCTATGTTTTTAATATGTGAAACATCGTAAAACATGGCCTCCAGAGGTCATGGCTATGTTCCGTAGGTGAACCATCATAAAACATGACATCCAGGGGTCATGGCTATGTTCCGTATGTGAACCATCATAAAACATGACATCCAGGGGTCAGGGCTATGTTCCGTATGTGAACCATCATAAAACATGGCCTCCAGGGGACAGGGCTATGTTCCGTATGTGAACCATCATAAAACATGGCATCCAGGGGTCAGGGCTATGTTCTGTATGGAACTATCATAAAACATGGCCTCCAGGGGACAGGGCTATGTTCCATATGTGAACCATCATAAAACATGGCCTCCAGGGGTCAGGCTATGTTCCGTATGTGAACCATCATAAAACATGGCCTCCAGGGGATAGGGCTATGTTCCGTATGTGAACCATCATAAAACATGGCCTCCAGGGGTCATGGCTATGTTCCGTATGTGAACCATCATAAAACATGACATCCAGGGGTCAGGGCTATGTTCCGTATGTGAACCATCATAAAACATGGCCTCCAGGGGACAGGGCTATGTTCCGTATGTGAACCATCATAAAACATGGCCTCCAGGGGTCATGGCTATGTTCCGTATGTGAACCATCATAAAACATGGCCTCCAGGGGACAAGGCTATGTTCCGTATGTGAACCATCATAAAACATGGCCTCCAGGGGTCATGGCTATGTTCCGTATGTGAACCATCATAAAACATGACATCCAGGGGTCATGGCTATGTTCCGTATGTGAACCATCATAAAACATGGCCTCCAGGGATCATGGCTATGTTCCGTATGTGAACCATCATAAAACATGACATCCAGGGGTCAGGGCTATGTTCCGTATGTAAACCATCATAAAACATGGCCTCCAGGGGACAGGGCTATGTTCCGTATGTGAACCATCATAAAACATGGCCTCCAGGGGTCATGGCTATGTTCCGTATGTGAACCATCATAAAACATGGCCTCCAGGGGATAGGGCTATGTTCCGTATGTGAACCATCATAAAACATGGCCTCCAGGGGTCATGGCTATGTTCCGTATGTAAACCATCATAAAACATGACATCCAGGGGTCATGGCTATGATCCGTATGTGAACCATCATAAAACATGACATCCAGGGTTCATGGCTATGTTCCGTATTTGAACCATCATAAAACATGGCCTCCAGGGGTCATGGCTGTGTTCCGTATGTGAACCATCATAAAACATGACATCCAGGGGTCAGGGCTATGTTCCGTATGTGAACCATCATAAAACATGGCCTCCAGGGGACAGGGCTATGTTCCGTATGTGAACCATCATAAAACATGGCCTCCAGGGGTCATGGCTATGTTCCGTATGTGAACCATCATAAAACATGGCCTCCAGGGGACAGGGCTATGTTCCGTATGTGAACCATCATAAAACATGGCCTCCAGGGGACAGGGCTATGTTCCGTATGTGAACCATCATAAAACATGGCATCCAGGGTCAGGGCTATATTCCGTATGTGAACCATCATAAAACATGGCATCTAGCGGTCAGGGCTATATTCCGTATGTGAACCATCATAAAACATGGCATCTAGCGGTCATGGCTATATTCCGTATGTGAACCATCATAAAATCTTCTCCCAGTCCATGGGCATGATTGCAAATTAATTTTGCTCACTTGATGTGTATGACTGATCCTGGAAAGTGACTGTGTACCAAGATTTTACAAATCATGGTAGTGTCATAAAGCCATGGCCACCAGGGTTATGGTGTAATTTTGCCTGTATATGTGCCGCATGGGTCACATCTGTCATCCATCTCTCTATGACTAACAGTGTTGATGAACCATAGAGCTATTCTTCATTTATAGAGATTAAGCTATAGCTCAAGCCAGGTTTGTTTGTTTGCAGCCGTACAGTGATGAGATTAGCCCCACATTTACCGAGAATCCACAACTTAGAAAACAAGTGAAAGGTAAGTTTGTGCTTGACAAACGCTTTAACATGTTTTGTTAGTACAGTGAAACCCCTCTAAACTGAACTGCCTCCAAACTAGAGGACACATTCGGTTTGGAGGGGTTAGAGGGATCTTTAGATACAACAAGAAATTATACTAATAATAACCATTTATGTATACATGTACATCAGTATAGCCAAATCCATTACCTGGCTGCTAGGGACAAGTGCTAAAGACTGCAGGACAATCAATGGTTACCTGCTGTCATCCTGGTAGTGCAACTGCTTTGAAAATTGTATGTTTTGACAATATTAATATTTGGATGTTGTCGGCACCTCTGTGAAGTTTACCATGACAATCAGTTATCCAATTAACTAATAAAATCCGACGATATGCGACCTGCATGACTGATCCTTGTTAATTGCCTCTATTGTCCAATACTCCCAAAGCCACACAGACAGACAGATGTTTTCCCCGAGGCGCTAATTGCCAATAAACTTCAAACAATAATTTAATACAGTCAACTAACTGGTACAGTAATACATGCATTATTGATTATAGTCTATAAGGGAAGTAACCACTACGAAGCTTCTTAAAATTGCAACAGATTCATGTCTAAGAATAGATATGAAATTTCCGTGATTTGTTTCTAGCAAATTGATTTTGCTGCACAGTGCGCACTTACCTGCCCAAAGTGCATCTTCTTATTGAGAATGTCAAAAACTATTTAACTGTGCTAAAAAATGCAATGGCACACACAGATTGGAAAAAACATTGTATAATAATTAAACCTCTTTATAATGCCTTTTGTCCGCCTCCGTGGTCGAGTTGTTAAGGTCGCTGACTTGTATACCACTGTAACCTATCATCACTGATGGTCACGGGTTCGAGCCCCGCTCAGGCCGTGTCTCATTTATATGAAAAAGTTGGCAGTTTCTTATGGAGGTTGGTGCACCCAAGTACTGGTTAACCGCTGGAGCCTGCCCAGGAAAGGTGTTGTTAGGTAAACTGCCCGCCGGCGATATAGCCCAAAATGGTGCTGATGCAGGCGTTAAACCCGAAATATAACATATAACATAATGCCTTTTTATTCTGGTAACAACGCCGATAATGTAAACAATATATGTTTGAAACGGTAACAGGCGCCCAATGATAAGTGGGGTTAGAGGTAGGCACCATTTTCTGTGTTAATAGAGTTCTGTTAGAGTCCTGTATGGTTTCGGAGTTGTTTTGATTATTTCAGAAACTCTTTGATATTGTTTATGGACAGTGGTAGCCTCTTAGAACAGATTGGTTATGTGCAGCATCTGTTATTTGTTTACAGTTTATATGCAATGTCCATGTTTCCTAATCTCTGTCAATAGTCTCCGAACTTGATATTCATTCCATCATTGATATTCTATTTTCGAAATGTTGACCATTGTTATTCTTTTCAGATCTAGTAAACACGAAACTTCTGTTGGATTTAGATTGGTGGTCAAATGAGGTGAGTTGGTAGGTTCAGACCACGAGTGTGTACTGAACACATGTCTTCGATTCGATTTATTTTTCGATCCAACTGCAGCCATAATTCAATGAACCATTGTAGCTAAATAATTGTTCATTGTAAACTTACTCGGTCCAATTTAACCAGTGGTTGTTTTCAACATGTTTCAAAGTTTATGTTACCAACAGCACTGTATCTAGTAAACAGACGTGGGTCTCCATGGCTGAGTGCTTTATCACTATTACCTGACAATGATATGCCCATTGTGGGTTCAAGCCCTACAGGCATAGGGTTCTTTCAAATTGAGGAACCCATCCCACTGACATGCAGGGTTCGGGTTCCATCAGATACCCTGGCTGTTACTGAAACAATAAAGGTTGAAAGTCACTATTTATGACTATATGACCTTAGCTTGAGGTGTGATTCTAAACATCAACAATGATCTAGTGAACAAACATTGCAGGCTGTTATACTTGCCCGCGGTACTGGTTCCGTGACAGTTTCATCTATCAAGACATTAAACAACCTTCTTGGGAACCAGCCAGAGTGGTTTGAACCGGCTCCTCGTATCTCGGGAGTACACGATGGAGGATTCCTTGGTTTGGAGGTAGGCTATTTAATCTTGTTTTTATTCTGTTGCAAAATGTCACTGCTAAATCTCACTTCTAGCATGTATTTTAAACAATTTTCAATGTATGCCTAGCAGTGTGATTGTATATGGTGGAGAAATCTAGAGTACCCAGAGAATATCCTCCTCCAATCTAGAGTACCCAGAGAATATCCTCCAATCTAGAGTACCCAGAGAATATCCTCCTCCAATCTAGAGTACCCGGAGAATACCCTACTCCAATCTAGAGTACCCAGAGAAAACCCTCCTCCAATCTAGAGTACACGGAGAATATCCTACTCCAATCTAGAGTACCCAGAGAATACCCTCCTCCAATCTAGAGTACCCGGAGAATATCCTACTCCAATCTAGAGTACCCAGAGAATACCCTCCTCCAATCTAGAGTACCCAGAGAATATCCTCCTCCAATCTAGAGTACCCGAAGAATATCCTCTTCCAATCTAGAGTACCCGGAGAATATCCTCCTCCAATCTAGAGTACCCGGAGAATATCCTCCTCCAATCTAGAGTACCCGGAGAATATCCTCCTCCAATCTAGAGTACCCGGAGAATATCCTCCTCCAATCTAGAGTACCCAGAGAATATCCTCCTCCAATCTAGAGTACCCGGAGAATATCCTCCTCCAATCTAGAGTACCCGGAGAATATCCTCCTCCAATCTAGAGTACCCAGAGAATATCCTCCTCCAATCTAGAGTACCCGGAGAATATCCTCCTCCAATCTAGAGTACCCGGAGAATATCCTCCTCCAATCTAGAGTACCCAGAGAATATCCTCCTCCAATCTAGAGTACCCGGAGAATATCCTCCTCCAATCTAGAGTACCCGGAGAATATCCTCCTCCAATCTAGAGTACCCAGAGAATATCCTCCTCCAATCTAGAGTACCCGGAGAATATCCTCCTCCAATCTAGAGTACCCGGAGAATATCCTCCTCCAATCTAGAGTACCCAGAGAATATCCTCCTCCAATCTAGAGTACCCGGAGAATATCCTCCTCCAATCTAGAGTACCCGGAGAATATCCTCCTCCAATCTAGAGTACCCAGAGAATATCCTCCTCCAATCTAGAGTACCCAGAGAATATCCTCCTCCAATCGTACCCAGAGAATATCCTCCTCCAATCTAGAGTACCCAGAGAATATCCTCCTCCAATCTAGAGTACCCAGAGAATATCCTCCTCCAATCTAGAGTACCCAGAGAATATCCTCCTCCAATCTAGAGTATCCAGAGAATATCCTCCTCCAATCTAGAGTACCCAGAGAATATCCTCCTCCAATCTAGAGTACCCGGAGAATATCCTCCTCCAATCTAGAGTACCCGGAGAATATCCTCCTCCAATCAACCATCTCGCTTACTACATATCCATCCTGCTAGTCAACCAATGGAATCTAGAGTACCCGGAGAATATCCAATCAACCATCTAGCATGCTACATATCCATCCTGCCCCTCAACCAATGGAATCTAGAGTACCCGGAGAATATCCAATCAACCATCTAGCATGCATTTCCACACCGCCAGTCAACCACATAATATACCATCATCGTTATAACACACATGCTTTTTTTATATCCCAAATAGTGTCCAAGAGGTGTATAAAGTGTTTATAAGTAATAAGTAAAGCAAACCCGTGTTCTACACAGCTACCTGTCATAGATATGTGTAACTACATGTTGCATTGGGCACCAGTCTGTTGTCCACATTCCGGTCCTAGACGTGTGTTACTACAGGATGCATTGGGCACCAGTCTGTTGTCCACATTCCGGTCCTAGACGTGTGTTACTACAGGATGCATTGTGCACCATTCTGTTGTCATCATTCCGGTCCTAGACGTGTGTTACTACAGGATGCATTGTGCACCAGTCTGTTGTCATCATTCCTGTCCTAGACGTGTGTTACTACAGGATGCATTGGGCACCAGTCTGTTGTCATCATTCCTGTCCTAGACGTGTGTTACTACAGGATGCATTGTGCACCAGTCTGTTGTCATCATTCCTGTCCTAGACGTGTGTTACTACAGGATGCATTGGGCACCAGTCTGTTGTCATCATTCCTGTCCTAGACATGTGTTACTACAGGATGCATTGTGCACCAGTCTATTGTCCACATTCCTGTCCTAGACGTGTGTTACTACAGGATGCATTGGGCACCAGTCTGTTGTCATCATTCCGGTCCTAGACATGTGTTACTACAGGATGCATTGTGCACCAGTCTGTTGTCATCATTCCTGTCCTAGACGTGTGTTACTACAGGATGCATTGGGCACCAGTCTGTTGTCCTCATTCCTGTCCTAGACATGTGTTACTACAGGATGCATTGTGCACCAGTCTGTTGTCCTCATTCCTGTCCTAGACGTGTGTTACTACAGGATGCATTGTGCACCAGTCTGTTGTCCACATTCCGGTCCTAGATGTGTGTAACTACATGTTGCATTGGGCACCAGTCTGTTGTCATCATTCCAGTCCTAGACGTGTGTTACTACAGGATGCATTGGGCACCAGTCTATTGTCCACATTCCTGTCCTAGACGTGTGTTACTACAGGATGCATTGTGCACCAGTCTGTTGTCATCATTCCTGTCCTAGACATGTGTTACTACAGGATGCATTGTGCACCAGTCTGTTGTCATCATTCCGGTCCTAGACGTGTATTACTACAGGATGCATTAGGCACCAGTCTGTTGTCATCATTCCTGTCCTAGACGTGTGTTACTACAGGATGCATTGTGCACCAGTCTATTGTCCACATTCCTGTCCTAGACGTGTGTTACTACAGGATGCGTTGTGCACCAGTCTGTTGTCCACATTCCTGTCCTAGACATGTGTTATTACAGGATGCATTGTGCACCAGTCTGTTGTCATCATTCCTGTCCTAGACATGTGTTATTACAGGATGCATTGTGCACCAGTCTGTTGTCATCATTCCTGTCCTAGACATGTGTTATTACAGGATGCATTGTGCACCAGTCTGTTGTCATCATTCCTGTCCTAGACATGTGTTACTACAGGATGCATTGTGCACCAGTCTGTTGTCATCATTCCGGTCCTAGACGTGTGTTACTACAGGATGCATTGTGCACCAGTCTGTTGTCCACATTCCTGTCCTAGACGTGTGTTACTACAGGATGCATTGTGCACCAGTCTGTTGTCCACATTCCTGTCCTAGACGTGTGTTACTACAGGATGCATTGGGCACCAGTCTGTTGTCCATATTCCTGTCCTAGACATGTGTTATTACAGGATGCATTGTGCACCAGTCTGTTGTCATCATTCCTGTCCTAGACGTGTGTTACTACAGGATGCATTGTGCACCAGTCTGTTGTCATCATTCCTGTCCTAGACGTGTGTTACTACAGGATGCATTGTGCACCAGTCTGTTGTCATCATTCCTGTCCTAGACATGTGTTACTACAGGATGCATTGTGCACCAGTCTGTTGTCATCATTCCTGTCCTAGACATGTGTTACTACAGGATGCATTGTGCACCAGTCTGTTGTCATCATTCCTGTCCTAGACATGTGTTACTACAGGATGCATTGTGCACCAGTCTGTTGTCATCATTCCTGTCCTAGACATGTGTTACTACAGGATGCATTGTGCACCAGTCTGTTGTCATCATTCCTGTCCTAGACATGTGTTACTACAGGATGCATTGTGCACCAGTCTGTTGTCATCATTCCTGTCCTAGACATGTGTTACTACAGGATGCATTGTGCACCAGTCTGTTGTCATCATTCCTGTCCTAGACATGTGTTACTACAGGATGCATTGTGCACCAGTCGGTTGTCCATAAAGTCATCTATCAATATATCATTAGGTCGAGTGTCGCTTTCCGTCGAAACGTGTGTTGCCATCGTCGGATGATGAGGAAGATGAGAGTGATGATGAAGATGAAGCAGGGGTCATGTCTAGGTCATGGGGCGTGGCCAAGCAATGTCTGCACTATGTCACTGATATGGACACATTTAAACCACCGAAGAAAAAACCTAGGTGAGTATGAGCGATATACATATACGAGGGTATAGATTGCTGGAAACCCGCACAGAGCTGATAATAGGTTGGTGACCAGCACAAACATGCATAGTAATAACAAGCTCCGTCATCTCCATTGAACCTCGTTGTCGGCCGTCTTCAGCTTCTTAACATATTATAAATTATTTCCCAAAAACCTCATTATACAAACAGTACAAACATTATTCATGAATAAATCATCAGTAAATCTTTGAAAGAAAATTTGTTCACAGTTTCTCTAAATTATGTCATTGTTTTGAAACGGCGTATGTTAAGTCACATGACATGGTTTGCTATGCATACAAAGTCAATAGCATGTACAATAGTAGTGGTTATTTAATATAATTACCAGACCTTAAAATAACAACAACAATAACCTCAAAATATGTCAAATTGTTGCACCAAGAATTTCTGCTAAACCCCGTTTTTGACTACATGTCGCTCCAATAATTTTGTCGGGAATTATTTGATTGTTCAGAATTGTATCTTTCATATAGAAAACAGGCTGGTAGATTTGGAAACGAAAGTAACCATTTTATACACAGTTCCCCGAATTCCAGATATTCATATGAGCACCGTCGCGTACATGTACACTTGATGACTTGTGTTTAACCCTGCCTACCAGACTGAGCATTGTTATATACATGCTCTGCATCCGCTTACATGACAATGGGGTAATATCGTTTCCAAGCCACGTCTTGGTAACATTATATTTGACTATCGGCTATTGCCCCCAAGCGCATCATGCTACCCCGTCAACAACCCACTTCCATAATAGACGAAACCTTCATTTCCATATCTGGTCCTATAGTAACATTATGTTATACTAAGAATATCTTTAGCATGTTGGGGGCTATTGCCCCCACACCCCCATGCCACCTCATCACTCGCCAACCTATAATTTACCTCTCAATTCCGTGACTAAACTTTCAAGCGAGATTGAAGATGGCGTCATTTCAGATTCAGGAACGTTTGGAATTGCGATAAAGTCTAATGGCCGGGAATTTAGACACAAAGTCTTTAGCTGTTACCCTATTTTCATATCTCCTCAACTGGAGTAGACGGGCTACATGTTAACAAACCGGAAGTTTACAATTTCTTTGATATGCAGACTATATGGAATATGGTGCTCGTGCATGTTACCGTAGACTATATGGTGCTCGTGCATGTTACCGTAGACTATATGGAATATGGTGCTTGTGCATGTTACCATAGACTATATGGAATATGGTGCTCGTGCATGTTACCATAGACTATATGGAATATGGTGCGTGTGCATGTTACCGTAGACTATATGGAATATGGTGCTCGTACATGTTACCATAGACTATATGGAATATGGTGCGTGTGCATGTTACCGTAGACTATATGGAATATGGTGCTTGTGCATGTTACCGTAGACTATATGGAATATGGTGCGTGTGCATGTTACCGTAGACTATATGGTGCGTGTGCATGTTACCATAGACTATATGGAATATGGTGCTTGTGCATGTTACCGTAGACTATATGGTGCTTGTGCATGTTACCGTAGACTATATGGAATATGGTGCTCGTGCATGTTACCGTAGACTATATGGAATATGGTGCTCGTGCATGTTACCGTAGACTATATGGAATATGGTGCTTGTGCATGTTACCGTAGACTATATGGAATATGGTGCTCGTGCATGTTACCGTAGACTATATGGTGCTCGTGCATGTTACCGTAGACTATATGGAATATGGTGCTCGTACATGTTACCGTAGACTATATGGAATATGGTGCTCGTGCATGTTACCGTAGACTAGATGGAATATGGTGCTTGTGCATGTTACCATAGACTATATGGAATATGGTGCTCGTGCATGTTACCATAGACTATATGGAATATGGTGCTTGTGCATGTTACCGTAGACTATATGGTGCTTGTGCATGTTACCGTAGACTATATGGAATATGGTGCTTGTGCATGTTACCGTAGACTAGATGGAATATGGTGCTCGTACATGTTACCGTAGACTATATGGAATATGGTGCTCGTGCATGTTACCGTAGACTATATGGAATATGGTGCTCGTGCATGTTACCGTAGACTATATGGAATATGGTGCTCGTGCATGTTACCGTAGACTATATGGAATATGGTGCTCGTGCATGTTACCGTAGACTATATGGAATATGGTGCTCGTGCATGTTACCGTAGACTATATGGAATATGGTGCTCGTGCATGTTACCGTAGACTATATGGAATATGGTGCTTGTGCATGTTACCGTAGACTATATGGTGCTTGTGCATGTTACCGTAGACTATATGGAATATGGTGCTTGTGCATGTTATCGTAGACTATATGGAATATGGTGCTTGTGCATGTTACCGTAGACTATATGGTGCGTGTGCATGTTATCGTAGACTATATGGTGCGTGTGCATGTTACCGTAGACTATATGGAATATGGTGCTCGTGCATGTTACCATAGACTATATGGAATATGGTGCTTGTGCATGTTACCGTAGACTATATGGAATATGGTGCTCGTGCATGTTACCGTAGACTATATGGAATATGGTGCTTGTGCATGTTACCGTAGACTATATGGAATATGGTGCTTGTGCATGTTACCGTAGACTATATGGTGCTCGTACATGTTACCGTAGACTATATGGAATATGGTGCTTGTGCATGTTACCGTAGACTATATGGAATATGGTGCTTGTGCATGTTACCGTAGACTATATGGAATATGGTGCGTGTGCATGTTACCGTAGACTATATGGTGCGTGTGCATGTTACCGTAGACTATATGGAATATGGTGCTTGTGCATGTTACCGTAGACTATATGGAATATGGTGCTTGTGCATGTTACCGTAGACTATATGGTGCGTGTGCATGTTACCGTAGACTATATGGTGCATGTGCATGTTACCGTAGACTATATGGAATATGGTGCTTGTGCATGTTACCGTAGACTATATGGTGCGTGTGCATGTTACCGTAGACTATATGGAATATGGTGCTTGTGCATGTTACCGTAGACTATATGGTGCGTGTGCATGTTACCGTAGACTATATGGTGCATGTGCATGTTACCGTAGACTATATGGTGCGTGTGCATGTTACCGTAGACTATATGGTGCGTGTGCATGTTACCGTAGACTATATGGTGCGTGTGCATGTTACCGTAGACTATATGGAATATGGTGCTTGTGCATGTTACCGTAGACTATATGGAATATGGTGCTTGTGCATGTTACCGTAGACTATATGGTGCTCGTACATGTTACCGTAGACTATATGGAATATGGTGCTTGTGCATGTTACCGTAGACTATATGGTGCTCGTACATGTTACCGTAGACTATATGGAATATGGTGCTCGTGCATGTTACCGTAGACTATATGGAATATGGTGCTTGTGCATGTTACCGTAGACTATATGGAATATGGTGCGTGTGCATGTTACCGTAGACTATATGGAATATGGTGCTTGTGCATGTTACCGTAGACTATATGGAATATGGTGCTTGTGCATGTTACCGTAGACTATATGGAATATGGTGCTTGTGCATGTTACCGTAGACTATATGGAATATGGTGCTCGTGCATGTTACCGTAGACTATATGGTGCTCGTACATGTTACCGTAGACTATATGGAATATGGTGCTCGTGCATGTTACTGTAGACTATATGGAATATGGTGCTTGTGCATGTTACCGTAGACTATATGGTGCTTGTGCATGTTACCGTAGACTATATGGAATATGGTGCTTGTGCATGTTACAGTAGACTAGATGGAATATGGTGCTCGTGCATGTTACCGTAGACTATATGGAATATGGTGCTTGTGCATGTTACCGTAGACTATATGGAATATGGTGCTTGTGCATGTTACCGTAGACTATATGGAATATGGTGCTCGTGCATGTTACCGTAGACTATATGGAATATGGTGCTCGTGCATGTTACCGTAGACTATATGGAATATGGTGCTCGTGCATGTTACCGTAGACTATATGGAATATGGTGCTCGTGCATGTTACCGTAGACTATATGGAATATGGTGCTCGTGCATGTTACCGTAGACTATATGGAATATGGTGCTTGTGCATGTTACCATAGACTATATGGAATATGGTGCTTGTGCATGTTACCGTAGACTATATGGAATATGGTGCTCGTGCATGTTACCGTAGACTATATGGAATATGGTGCTCGTGCATGTTACCGTAGACTATATGGAATATGGTGCTCGTGCATGTTACCGTAGACTATATGGAATATGGTGCTTGTGCATGTTACCGTAGACTATATGGTGCTTGTGCATGTTACCGTAGACTATATGGAATATGGTGCTCGTGCATGTTACCGTAGACTATATGGAATATGGTGCTCGTGCATGTTACCATAGACTATATGGAATATGGTGCTCGTGCATGTTACCGTAGACTATATAGGCTTGCCGACCCCTATCACACCTGTATATAAATGAGGTTACTCATATTGGGGCATAAAAAATGAGACAACACTTTTGAAATGGAGTCAAGTTGGTAATGGATAATTTGTGTCTGTATGCAAATTGACAAGTGATTTGAGGAAATAGTTTTAAAGGAAATTTAAGATTAATCTTGTCTTATAGCCTTGTTTTGGATGTTTTGTTTTCTTTGTTTTTATGCCTAATTGCGATTTTTGATATTTTGTTGGTAGAGTAGGCAGATGGCTGGTAAGCCTCCAAAAGTGTATAAGTCACAGGTACTAAGTAGAACCACTGACCTGCAACACAACTGAATAGCTTCCAAACAGGTAACAATTTGCCATCCTATGTTTGATTTGAACCTACAGCATTGAAAGGCAAGTGAGCACTCTGATACAGATTTAGCATTTAAATGTATTACTTGCAGGTTGGTGAATAGAACTTACAGACTTATATGTTTGAAATCAACAACACCTGAGCAATTATTTGCTAGAAAGGTATGTAAGCATAAACATAGAATTCACTTAGACAATGATTTAGATACATAAACATAGAATTCACTAAGACAATGATTTAGATACATAAACATAGAATCCACTTAGACAATGTTTTAGATACATAAACACAGAATCTACTTAGACAATGATTTAGATACATAAACATAGAATTCACTTAGACAATGATTTAGATACCTAAACATAGAATCCACTTAGACAATGATTTAGATACATAAACATAGAATTCACTTAGACAATGATTTAGATACCTAAACATAGAATTCACTAAGACAATGATTTAGATACATAAACATAGAATCCACTTAGACAATGATTTAGATACATAAACATAGAATCTACTTAGACAATGATTTAGATACCTAAACATAGAATCCCCTTAGACAATGATTTAGATACATAAACATAGAATCCCCTTAGACAATGATTTAGATACATAAACATAGAATCCCCTTAGACAATGATTTAGATACATAAACATAGAATCCCCTTAGACAATGATTTAGATACATAAACAGAATCCACTTAAACAATGATTTAGATACATCAACATAGAATTCACTTAGGCAATGATTTAGATACATAAACATAGAATCCACTTAGACAATGATTTAGATACATCAACATAGAATTCACTTAGACAATGATTTAGATACATAAACAGAATCCACTTAGACAATGATTTAGATACCTAAACATAGAATCCACTTAGACAATGATTTAGATACATAAACATAGAATCTACTTAGACAATGATTTAGATACATAAACATAGAATCCACTTAGACAATGATTTAGATACATAAACATAGAATCCACTTAGACAATGATTTAGATACATAAACATAGAATCCACTTAGACAATGATTTGGATACATAAACATAGAATCCAGTTAGAAAATGACTTATGATGTATATAAATTCTGAATAGATATAATCCGTCTTGTTCATGACCTTGGTATATAATCATAGAATCCACTTAGTAAACAACCTATGAATATATAAATTATGTTAAGAAAGATTTGCAAGTGATTTGTGGTTAAGGTCGTTGACTCCAAATCACTTGCCCCTCCCCACTGCAGGTTCTAATCCCACTGCAGGTTCTAATCCCACTGGGGGTTCTAATCCCAATGGGGGTTCTAATCCCACTGCAGGTTCTAATCCCACTGGGGGTTCTAATCCCACTGGGGGTTCTAATCCCAATGGGGGTTCTAATCCCACTGGGGGTTCTAGTCCCACTGCAGGTTCTAATCCCACTGGGGGTTCTAATCCCAATGGGGGTTCTAATCCCACTGCAGGTTCTAATCCCACTGGGGGTTCTAATCCCACTGGGGGTTCTAATCCCAATGGGGGTTCTAATCCCACTGGGGGTTCTAATCCCACTGGGGGTTCTAGTCCCACTGCAGGTTCTAATCCCACTGGGGGTTCTAATCCCACTGCAGGTTCTAATCCCAATGGGGGTTCTAATCCCACTGGGGGTTCTAATCCCACTGCAGGTTCTAATCCCAATGGGGTTCTAATCCCACTGGGGGTTCTAATCCCACTGCAGGTTCTAATCCCACTGGGGGTTCTAATCCCATATTCTTTCATGTAAGGAAACTATCCAACCGGCTTGCAATAGGTCGGTGAATCTACCCGGGTGCCTGTCAGTGTCTGAAATACTGATCGAATAGGCATCGAAGATCTTCTCCCACCAATAATTGCTGGAGAGTCATCATATTACCTAAGCTGTAGACACGACTTTAAACCCAAAAGACAAACAAAGCAAACAAACGTTAAGAATGAAATCACCGTGTCTTGAAGTGAGGTATAAAGTTCCAAACATTCCATGGAATCACGGTTGTGCTATTGCAATGGTTAACAGTGTTTAATACCTAGATATGTATTTTAGTATACTATTTGCCTACCACAATACTGTCAACCACCCAGGTTAATACGTTGTATTTTCCAGTATGATATCACTTTTTCTGGTTTGATATAATGTTTTCTGGTTGATACAGCTTGCGTACGTATTTTACCAGCTCTTGAGACAATAACGCATGTGCACTCAGTGCTAGTTTGTTTACTTCCTGTAGCATCTCTGCATGCCAAATTTGACAGATAAAAGATGTTTGTAGTTTCGTGGTAATATTTCAATAGTTTTGTGTATCTAATTCATATCAATCTAATAATGAGCTTAATATATGCAAGTTTACTATTAAATGTTCAATTTCATATTACAGTAATAAAGACTTCGATCTCAGGCTGAAATCATATTACCTCTGGCTGATATGAACTAGCCACTTAATAACCTCTAAATAATATGGATGTGTGTGTATGTGTGTGTGTCAGTGTATAGTTTTATGTCATTTAGCTTGAGAATGAAGAGTATGGAGAAGCCAAGGCACTTGCACAGGCATACGGCCTCGATGTGGACCTCGTGTACCAGCGACAGTGGAGAAAATCTCCTGTCGAAATATCCTCCATTCAAGACTATTTGGTAAGTCTGACAGTTATCTCCCCTTGGTGTAGGATCTACACTGTATATCAGTGGCAGTGGAGAAAATCTCCTGTGGAAATATCCTCCATTCAAGACTATTTGGTAAGCAATGTCTGATACAGTTATCTCCTTTTGTGCAGGCTCTACGCTGTATATCAGTGGCAGTGGAGAAAATCTCCCTTTGCAATATCCTCCAGACAAGACTATATTGTTAGCAAACACACTGTGTGATGTTTACATTCAAAATGAATGTCTGCACATGATAAACAGAGTAGAATGATGAAGCCATATGTTCCAGTTGTGTTTCATGTCACAAGCTTACAATTAGATAGCTCACAATGTCTACTCAATGTTCACAATTCAACTGCCGTTCTTCCATTTGTTCTTCTATGTGTAACTATCTGCATTCTAGTGGTGAAAATACCAGTCAAATAGGTCATGCATTGTATTAGAACCGTGCCATAATGACACAATTCTAATGAAATTCCATGAAAAACACATTAATAAATTGTCGTCTGCTACAATTATTTGAACTATTTATAGTATGGTAAACCCAGTATGCAAAGTTAAAATGGTTGATATATTGTCAGAGTAAGATCGGCAAGAGATCGTGGGTGTTACATGAATGTGTGGAGAGAATGTCCGATAAGATTGATGCCATGAAGGAACTCCTGGAGTTTGGTTTGAGGGGGACGGACCTGCCAGCGCTCATTATGATAGGAAAAGGGGAAGACAAAGGGAGGTAAGAAGGAAAGACACATTTACATTTAAAGTTGTTTAAATCGATGATTGTCCAATTAAAAATGTTGCATCATATATAGCATGGATGTGAAACATCCCCCTTCAGTGCCCCCCCAGGAGTTGTATCATATATAGCATGGATGTGAGACATCCCCCTTCAGTGCCCCCCCGAGAGTTGTATCATATATAGCATACATGTGAGACATCCCCCTTCAGTGCCCCCCCCCCCCAGGAGTTGCATCATATATAGCATACATGTGAGACATCCCCCTTCAGTGCCCCCCCCCCCCGGAGTTGTATCATATATAGCATGGATGTGAGACATCCCCCTTCATTGCCCCCCCACCGGGAGTTGTATCATATATAGCATACATGTGAGACATCCCCCTTCAGTGGTCCCCGGGAGTTGTATCATATATAGCATACATGTGAGACATCCCCCTTCAGTGGCCCCCGGGAGTTGTATCATATATAGCATACAAGTGAGACATCCCCTTTCAGTGGCCCCCGGGAGTTGTATCATATATAGCATACATGTGAGACATCCCCTTCAGTGGCCTCCGGGAGTTGTATCATATAAACATACCGTAAACGTCTATATATAGGTTGCACGGGAGTATAAGACGCAGTTAAAAAAACAGAAAATCCATGGAAAAAAGCTTATTTGATATATAAAACGCACATGATTTTTCGCACGAAGAAAATGCCAATTTCGTAAATATAAACACTGACTGTGATTCGTAATCGTTACAAGTCGTGATAATGACTCTGGTGTATGACCACTAAATCGTTAATATGCCATAATATTTATTCTCTATCTGTTGCTCTGGGTACCCATGAGCTTCGGCGTAGGTGGCTAACATTTAATGTGCTGTGTATTGTAATCAGCTCAGGACTATATTTATACAATCAGTTTAATCTTTTATCTTTTGACATGTGTCAGTAAGTGCGTAAATCTCAAAAAGTTCTAGTATTGAAAGGGACTCAATTTCTTCATGTCAACACCTACTCAAACTCAACACATTATCAATGGATTCTCATAATTAGCGGCACATATGCCAATTGGTTGTTTGCAAAACTTGTTAAAGTTATTTATGTGAACCATCATTAATTGTCATTCAATAAAAAATTGTTTTCGATGATTTTTATTTTGAAATAATCTATTTACTATTTAGATTTTCTATATTTTATCTTAAATTAAATAACATTTTTAACTTTGAATGATTTTCCACACACGATGTAAATATTTAATCTCAACGAAATCCGGAACAAGTACTTGGTTTTGAAATTTGGTTCTAAACTGGAGTATAAGACGCAGCAGATTTTTGGATATTATTTTGGATGAAAATACCTGTGCCATGTGAGGCACCCTGGGACTGTCCCGTCCCCATTGAGGGCATCCAATATACTTTCACCAAATTACAAAAAATCCCCCCTCAACCCCCCCCCCCTCAGACTGTTCCTTCCATATAAATAGTTTATATGTCTGGCAATTAGTTTATATCAGAAGGACCATGGTTTGTATTGAGACTTGCATAATGTGTTGCTGACATTAGTTCTTTTATAACAATTCCCTTCATATTTTCTTTATATGATTTTATACACTTTACAAAATAGTTACCCGACACCCACATGAAGTTCTCCTTTATTCTTAAATGGAATTTAATTAATCAAACATCGTAATGAAAAAGAGGCATGTTCAATGTGTGTGTTTTACGTTTATTTATCGTCGCTACCGGTTGCCCATATGAGCGACGCCTCCTGAAGAGATTAGTAATTTTAGATTTTTGGAGGATAGTGCATGATACAGACAGAGACCCATTACAGAGTCTCCTCTGGTTCTTTTACGTGCACGGTGTAAAGCACCGACACGAGACCTCGGTTTAACGTCCCATCTGAAAGACTGTTAATTTTATTAGGGTCAGACGGGGGATCGAACCTGCGATCCCTGGATTACCAGTCCAGCGTTTTACCACTGGGCTACAGATCCGTCTGTCTATGTTCAATGAAAACAATCCTTCTTTATAGCTCACCTGAGCAAACAGCAAATGTAAGATGAGCTTTTGTTTGTCGATCTGTCCGTCGTCAGCATTTTACTTCAAAGGACATCTGCTTGTGAACCACTGATCTAATCACCATGAAACAAAGGACATCTGCTCGTGAACCACTGATCCAATCACCATGAAACAAAGGACATCTGCTCGTGAACCACTGATCCAATCACCATGAAACTTCCTGGCAATGATCTGCTCGTGAACCACTGATCCAATCACCATGAAACTTCCTGGCAATGATCTGCTCGTGAACCACTGATCCAATCACCATGAAACTTCCTGGCAATGATCTGCTCGTGAACCACTGATCCAATCACCATGAAACTTCCTGGCAATGATCTGCTCGTGAACCACTGATCCAATCACCATGAAACTTCCTGGCAATGATCTGCTCGTGAACCACTGATCCAATCACCATGAAACTTCCTGGCAATGATCTGCTCGTGAACCACTGATCCAATCACCATGAAACTTCCTGGCAATGATCTGCTCGTGAACCACTGATCCAATCACCATGAAACTTCCTGGCAATGATCTGCTCGTGAACCACTGATCCAATCACCATGAAACTTCCTGGCAATGATCTGCTCGTGAACCACTGATCCAATCACCATGACACTTCCTGGCAATGATCTGCTCGTGAACCACTGATCCAATCACCATGAAACTTCCTGGCAATGATCTGCTCGTGAACCACTGATCCAATCACCATGAAACTTCCTGGCAATGATCTGCTCGTGAACCACTGATCCAATCACCATGAAACTTCCTGGCAATGATCATTGGCTGATTCTTCTTTCACAAATGCAGGCCGTCAAGTATCCTATTTTTTCCTATTTTTTGAGCAATTCCCATTTTCCGGCAAAATGTTCCTATTTTTTGGCCTTTTTGAAAAGCCATACACATTTTTGCCCAATTTAACTATGAACATGACAATAAAGATAAATATTGTAGATTGTATCATAACTATGAAACTGCTATTGCATACACACAACTGTGTTAGATGGCTATAGCAATCTTCTGTGTCATTTTCAGACAGGTCGTCTTTCAAATTCAACTATTATGCCTAAAAAATTTTCATTTGTTAGATAGATATGGCATTTCTTTTATGCCATTTTCCAGCATGTTGTCTTAAATTGTGCATACATTTGCATTAGCCCATTAATTGTACATTAGTAATTTGTAAATGCACTTTGTAAACTGGAAGATATTAGAACTATTTTGCGGACCTGTATACAGGAGATTGAAAGACATTAGTGTCCCTTGCCTCCAGAGCTGCTTTGTATACACACGCCATAAAAAGTATGACAAGGGTATATAGTTTTCAAATTTCCGTCCGTTCATTTGCATACTTTGTCTCTACAACCCTGTTACCGATTGACTTGAAAATTAATATGCATGTTTATCATCCATTTCTTCATACACAGTCCCCCACATGCTCAAGATCAAAATTTTAATTACCTAGCGGTTTGCTTTAAAGATTTTTGTAAATATTCCAGTTAATGTTTTTAAGTATGTTATATATATTTGATTTTTGTTATTAGTAATTAGTAGCATTACCTAGTGAACCTCTACTAAATCTGTATTTGTTGCAGGTTCATACTGTGTGACCCTGAAGACGGTCTGTATTTATTGCAGGTTCATACTGTGTGACCCTGAAGACGGTCTGTATTTATTGCAGGTTCATACTGTGTGACCCTGAAGACGGTCTGTATTTGTTGCAGGTTCATACTGTGTGACCCTGAAGATGGTCTGTATTTGTTGCAGGTTCATACTGTGTGACCCTGAAGACTATTTGTTGCAGGTTCATACTGTGTGACCCTGAAGATGGTCTGTATTTGTTGCAGGTTCATACTGTGTGACCCTGAAGACGGTCTGTATTTGTTGCAGGTTCATACTGTGTGACCCTGAAGGTGGTCTGTATTTATTGCAGGTTCATACTGTGTGACCCTGAAGACGGTCTGTATTTATTGCAGGTTCATACTGTGTGACCCTGAAGATGGTCTGTATTTGTTGCAGGTTCATACTGTGTGACCCTGAAGACGGTCTGTATTTGTTGCAGGTTCATACTGTGTGACCCTGAAGATGGTCTATTTGTTGCAGGTTCATACTGTGTGACCCTGAAGATGGTCTATTTGTTGCAGGTTCATACTGTGTGACCCTGAAGATGGTCTATTTGTTGCAGGTTCATACTGTGTGACCCTGAAGATGGTCTATTTGTTGCAGGTTCATACTGTGAGACCCTGAAGATGGTCTATTTGTTGCAGGTTCATACTGTGTGACCCTGAAGATGGTCTATTTGTTGCAGGTTCATACTGTGTGACCCTGAAGATGGTCTGTATTTGTTGCAGGTTCATACTGTGTGACCCTGAAGACGGTCTGTATTTGTTGCAGGTTCATACTGTGTGACCCTGAAGACGGTCTGTATTTATTGCAGGTTCATACTGTGTGACCCTGAAGACTATTTGTTGCAGGTTCATACTGTGTGACCCTGAAGACGGTCTGTATTTGTTGCAGGTTCATACTGTGTGACCCTGAAGACTATTTGTTGCAGGTTCATACTGTGTGACCCTGAAGATGGTCTGTATTTGTTGCAGGTTCATACTGTGTGACCCTGAAGACTATTTGTTGCAGGTTCATACTGTGTGACCCTGAAGATGGTCTGTATTTGTTGCAGGTTCATACTGTGTGACCCTGAAGACTATTTGTTGCAGGTTCATACTGTGTGACCCTGAAGACGGTCTGTATTTGTTGCAGGTTCATACTGTGTGACCCTGAAGACGGTCTGTATGAGGATGTAGAGTTAGACAACTTTGACCCGGAGATAGAACAGAAGCGTGAACAACTGAGGCAGGATCGGACAGACAGTCTAGTGGCCGAGGTGGACTTTGATAAGTAAGTCTGCTGTTGTATACATGTAACGTGGAAGTAGTGATAGTGCAAGCATGTTCGCTTCAGGTTTGAGAGGCCCGGAGTTCGAACCCAGCTGTAGCCATTTATTCCCTTAGGCATGTCGCTTAAATTCCACATTGCCTCTTCTCTCTCCCGCATGGCGAATGATTCCATCAGCAATAAGTTCTCAATAGCGATTAATATAATGTTGTAAACACTTGTTTTGCAATGAAGCTATAATAAATTTGTATAATCTAAGCTAGCGAGTAATGTTTATATTTCTTTCAATCACTTGATGTAATGAATTAAGCAAGTTATTCTGAACCTGTTCCAAATGGCAAGTTTCTCAAACATGCAGTAGGATTCATCTTATAACACAGTATTCTGGTGTAGATGTAAGTGGGTAGGGTTCATCTTATAACACAGTATACTGATGTAGATGTAAGTGGGTAGGATTCATCTTATAACACAGTATACTGATGTAGATGTAAGTGGGTAGGATTCATCTTATAACACAGTATACTGATGTAGATGTAAGTGGGTAGGGTTCATCTTATAACACAGTATACTGATGTAGATGTAAGTGGGTAGGGTTCATCTTATAACACAGTATACTGATGTAGATGTAAGTGGGTAGGATTCATCTTATAACATATTGTACTGATGTAGATGTAAGTGGGTAGGGTTCATCTTATAACACAGTATACTGATGTAGATGTAAGTGGGTAGGATTCATCTTATAACACAGTATACTGATGTAGATGTAAGTGGGTAGGATTCATCTTATAACACAGTATACTGATGTAGATGTAAGTGGGTAGGATTCATCTTATAACACAGTATACTGATGTAGATGTAAGTGGGTAGGGTTCATCTTATAACACAGTATACTGATGTAGATGTAAGTGGGTAGGATTCATCTTATAACACAGTATACTGATGTAGATGTAAGTAGGTAGGATTCATCTTATAACACAGTATACTGATGTAGATGTAAGTGGGTAGGGTTCATCTTATAACATATTGTACTGATGTAGATGTAAGTGGGTAGGGTTCATCTTATAACACAGTATACTGATGTAGATATAAGTGGGTAGGGTTCATCTTATAACACAGTATACTGATGTAGATATAAGTGGGTAGGGTTCATCTTATAACAAATTGTGCTGATGTAGATGTAAGTGGGTAGGATTCATCTTATAACACAGTATGCTGATGTATATGTAAGTGGGTAGGATTCATCTTATAACATATTGTGCTGATGTAGATGTAAGTGGGGAGGGTTCATCTTATAACATATTGTACTGATGTAGAGGTAAGTGGGTAGTTTGTATTGTGTGTTTTCAGTTTAACCCTGGAGCAGAGAGAGCTATGCAGGGCACGGAAGAAACTATTACAGTTTCTGTACAGACTTAAAACTTATGAGGTTAGTAGTTAATACACAACCCACTGTATGATTAGTACACAACCTACTGTATGATTAGTACACAACCCACTGTATGATTAGTACACAACCCACTGTATGATTAGTACACAACCCACTGTATGATTAGTACACAACCCACTGTATGATTAGTACACAACCCACTGTATGATTAGTACACAACCCACTGTATGATTAGTACACAACCCACTGTATGATTAGTACACAACCCACTGTGTACCATGATATTGCACTATGTTTTTGGAAGTCCTAATGGCATTGGCAGAACTGTCATTAAGTGTCTGCTGTTATATTACATTTCAACCCATCATTAAGTGTCTGCTGTTATATTACATTTCAACCCATCATTAAGTGTCTGCTGTTATATTACATTTCAACCCATCATTAAGTGTCTGCTGTTATATTACATTTCAACCCATCATTAAGTGTCTGCTGTTATATTACATTTCAACCCATCATTAAGTGTCTGCTGTAAGTATGGCATCCACATAAAACTTATTGTATATGTTTATTTGCAGTACATTTTGGGAGGTGTGAGTTATGCAGCAGAGAGATATGATCCAAAGTTCTTTGAAAAGTTCAAATCAGAAAATATTGTGGAAATAGCTATAGACTATGCACAGGTAATAGGGGATATATTGTGGATATAGCTATAGACTATGCACAGGTAATAGGAATATATTGTGGAATAGCTATAGACTACACAGGTAATAGGGGTATATTGTGGATATAGCTATAGACTATGTACAGGTAATAGAGAATATATTGTGGATATAGCTATAGACTATGCACAGGTAATATGGACTATATTGTGGATATAGCTATAGACTACACACAGGTAATAGAGAATATATTGTGGATATAGCTATAGACTACACACAGGTAATATGGACTATATTGTGGATATAGCTATAGACTACACACAGGTAATAGAGAATATATTGTGGATATAGCTATAGACTACACACAGGTAATAGAGAATATATTGTGGATATAGCTATAGACTACACACAGGTAATATGGACTATATTGTGGATATAGCTATAGACTACACACAGGTAATAGAGAATATATTGTGGATATAGCTATAGACTACACACAGGTAATATGGAATATATTGTGGATATAGCTATAGACTACACACAGGTAATAGGGAATATATTGTGGATATAGCTATAGACTACACACAGGTAATAGAGAATATATTGTGGATATAGCTATAGACTACACACAGGTAATAGGGAATATATTGTGGATATAGCTATAGACTACACACAGGTAATAGGGAATATATTGTGGATATAGCTATAGACTACACACAGGTAATATGGACTATATTGTGGATATAGCTATAGACTACACACAGGTAATAGGGAATATATTGTGGATATAGCTATAGACTACACACAGGTAATAGGGAATATATTGTGGATATAGCTATATACTACACACAGGTAATAGGGAATATATTGTGGATATAGCTATAGACTACACACAGGTAATAGGGAATATATTGTGGATATAGCTATATACTACACACAGGTAATATGGAATATATTGTGGATATAGCTATAGACTACACACAGGTAATAGGGAATATATTGTGGATATAGCTATAGACTACACACAGGTAATAGGGAATATATTGTGGATATAGCTATATACTACACACAGGTAATATGGACTATATTGTGGATATAGCTATAGACTACACACAGGTAATAGGGAATATATTGTGGATATAGCTATAGACTACACACAGGTAATATAGAATATATTGTGGATAAAGCTATTAGTCCAGCAGCCAACTAGCTTACCCTGGAAGTGGAGTATATACAATGTTTTTTGATTGATTTGGGTCACTGAGACCATAAATATTAAAAATCCGCTTGATGACACCCTGTCACCTTTGGGCATTTTTTCTAATTTGCATAAAACCAAGATGGCCGCCAGTGTTCTATTGAATATACTATAATTAAGATATCTCGGCTTCTAGAATGGATATTTAAACAATCTAAAATGTTTTAACAGGGCTTTAAGACATTAGGAACCAAATGGAATCATTTTTATTGTGATTCGACAACTCCTTCATTTGCATAAATCCAAGATGGCCACCGTCAAACCTCTCGGGAGACCGGTTTGATGTCACCACGTTATCTATTTATTTTTTAACTCGATGACCTAAATCAACCAAACATGTGGTACTGCGTCTTGGCGGCATGCATATGCTAATGTGCTTTGTTGGGGGCAGTTGGAAGCTTGATGGCAGAAAGTGGACTCGCAGAGGTCATGAATGAAGCGTTTTCGGGGGTTGCAAAAATGTTGTCTGGAAAGAAGTTCCCACAGAATGTGCGCGCCCTTCGCATTGTTGCCGATGAACTGCTGCGTAGGATTGTACAGGAAAATAACATGGCAAGTTATGATGAACTCATCTTATTCCTTGACGATGTGGCTAGCAGCAGAACGGCAAAGTTGTAGGTCGATGTGGTTAAACCCGTCTTCATCATGATGCAGTACATCAGAGCAAGGAAGGTGACTGCCCACTTCATCTAGAGGCTGTTCAACAGATGATGCCTTACTTCTTTGCCAGCGGGCATGTCAATTATGCACGATATGGGCTATATTACCTTCGGTCAATGGAAGGAATGCCATCAGAGGTCAGAGATAGATTCATGAAATTCATGCACCACATTCCAGGTGTATGGAACGGCATCTGGAGTGATATGTTCATAGAAACCACCTTCATGAGGTATGGTCACAGTCATAGAGGAATCATTGGAATCACGCTGTGACGAGACACTGAAGATATGGGCACTTGGTCTGCACATTCGAAGCAAGCTGGTTGAAGACATTGCCCGTATGAGTGACCCAGATCATGAAGCAAGACAGGACACCCACAAAGAGGAGCAGAAATCAAGGATTGCAGCAGATGCAGCTGACAGGGCAACCATTCGTCAGAAGTTAGATCGGAGCATCGATCCTCTTTCCACCAGCAATGAAGCAGACAAGATAGTGAACATTGCCAGTGGTCGAGTGGCACCTGTTTCAGTGAATGTTGATAAGACTGTGACCATTGGGACCAAAGAAATGGATGAATTCGAGGGTGCTTGGCCAGATGGCTTCTACAATCCCATTTCAAAGAAGACGGTGACAATGCAAGTAACAAAAAAAGCATGTGAATATTGGTACAGCAAAGTTGTTCAATACCACTCTTCTCTTTTCACGAGTCATAGGACTCCAGGCTAGCTGTCGTGACACAATAGACATCAAGACATTACTATCGTATGAGCTACCTCCGGTGCCTACATCGATGTTCAACGACTCGGGTGACATGAGAACCGGAAAGGCTAAAGCACAGTTGAAGAAGCAACTACAAGTTGAGATGTCATCAAGGAACGTATCACCCAAAGTCGACTATAGGGTGCTAGATGGTTCAGCTGTCCTCTGGGTGATACACTGGCCAGCGAATGGGACAGTCTGCGACTTTGTTGTGAACTTCAAACAGTACATCCAACATAAACTTACTTCTAGCGATGTCTATCTCGTGTTCGACAGGTACCAGGATTTCAGTACCAAGAGTACGACCAGATGCAATAGAACAACAGAAGCAAGCGAGTACATCGACTGGCTCTAGATACACCTCTACCCCCACAGAAAGTTGTCCTGACAGTGTCAGAAAATATATCACAGCTAATGGAAATTATCTGTGAAGAGCTGACCAGAGACACTACCTTCCATCGAGACTACACAATGACCCACACACTTGTCATCACTAGCAGTTGTGATAACACACCAGTTGAAATAAGTTATGGGGGAGTGGTGATCAACTGGAAAGACATGTCTACATCCCATGAAGAGGCAGACTGCATCATTGTTCAACAAGCAGTAACAGTTGCGACTGAATGCCAAGTAGGCGTGTCAGTGATTGCAGATGACACCGACGTCTTCATCCTTCTGCTTCACCACTACTTTGAGCGACAGTTAACACGTCACATGATCATGGAATCGCCGATTCATGGTAGAAATGTTATTGACATACAAGCTACTGTTGAACAACATCAGAGCATAGTAGATGGACTGTATCACAACCCGATAGGGCGTGCATAGACATGTGCATGCTATTTCGGTATTGGTAAAGTCACTTTTGGGTGACATTCATGCATTGTTACCAGATATAACAAGACAGGCATCCAAGTTTGTGGCCGCATGCTATGGACACAAGGACTGTAATAGTATGTCTGAAGCAATGAAGAAGTCATGGGCCACAAAGGTGGGAAAGGGCACCACAGCCATACCAAAGCTGAAGTCTCTACCTCATACAATAGAAGCATTTCTGGAAAATGTCAAACGAGCACACCTGCAGGCAGCTGTTTGGAAACATGCTTTGGATCTAGACCCTCCCTCGCTAGATCCAACAGAACATGGATACGTTTGTGACGACAGTTCCAAGACTATGCTGCCTAAACCGATACATGAAGATGTGTCCATTGCTCCACAAGAGATTTTGAAACTGATTCGCTGCGATTGTGAAAGTGATAGACCTTGCAAATCAGGAAGATGTGGATGTGTGAGCGGTAAACTACCGTGCACTGTATTTTGTGGATGTCATGCTGAGGACTGTCATAACGAACTGACTAAATGTGATGTAGCCTCTGATGCAGATGACGACGATGACAATTAGACATACAGGTATTAATGTCAACAGAGACAAATGAGAGAAACATCATATTGATAACTGTGTACAATGTCATATACTAAAAACACTAATATCGCAGTAGTTAAGGAGAGGAAATGTGAACGATTTCTTTATGCGAACTATTAATATTATATTGAAGATGTTCAATGAAAATTATTGTCAACATTTAGATCAATCAATCATGTCATTTAAAAGTACAACAAAATGTTAACAGATTGACAACGGCCATATTGGAATATGCAAATGAAGCTAATATATTTACATTGTAATAAAAATTATAAGATGTATTATATGGGACCTCTATTTTTTCAAAACACTAGAACAAAGAATTTCAAATGTATCCAAAATTGTATCCAGAATGTGGTGACATAAAACCGGTCTCATGAGAGATTTGAGAGCGGCCATCTTGGATTTATGCAAATGAAGGAGTTGTCAAATGATAATTAAAGCTATTCCATTGGGTTCCTTGTGTCTTAAAGTCCCGGTAAAACATTTTAGATTGTTTTGAAATCCCTTCTAGAAGCCAAAATATCTTAATTATAGTATATTCAATAGAACAGTGGTGGCCATCTTGGTTTTATGCAAATTAGAAAAAATGCCCAAAGGTGATAGGGTGTCATCAAGCGGATTTTTTAATATTTATGGTCTCAGTGACCAAAATCAATCAAAAAACATTGTATATACTCCACTTCCAGGTATACCCCTAACATCCCATTTGGCTGCCAGACTATATAGACTACACACAGGTAATAGAGAATATATTGTGGATATAGCTATAGACTATGCACAGGTAATAGAGAATATATTGTGGATATAGCTATATACTACACACAGGTAATAGAGAATATATTGTGGATATAGCTATAGACTACACACAGGTAATAGAGAATAGATTGTGGATATAGCTATAGACTACACACAGGTAATAGAGAATATATTGTGGATATAGCTATAGACTACACACAGGTAATAGAGAATAGATTGTGGATATAGCTATAGACTACACACAGGTAATAGAGAATATATTGTGGATATAGCTATAGACTACACACAGGTAATAGAGAATATATTGTGGATATAGCTATAGACTATGTACAGGTAATAGGGGATATATTGTGGAAATAGCTATAGACTACACACAGGTAATATGGACTATATTGTGGATATAGCTATAGACTACACACAGGTAATAGAGAATATATTGTGGATATAGCTATATACTACACACAGGTAATAGAGAATATATTGTGGATATAGCTATATACTACACACAGGTAATAGAGAATATATTGTGGATATAGCTATAGACTACACACAGGTAATAGAGAATATATTGTGGATATAGCTATAGACTACACACAGGTAATAGAGAATATATTGTGGATATAGCTATAGACTACACACAGGTAATAGAGAATAGATTGTGGATATAGCTATAGACTATGTACAGGTAATATGGACTATATTGTGGATATAGCTATAGACTACACACAGGTAATAGAGAATATATTGTGGATAAAGCTATAGACTACACACAGGTAATAGAGAATATAGTGTGGATATAGCTATAGACTACACACAGGTAATAGAGAATATATTGTGGAAATAGCTATAGACTACACACAGGTAATAGAGAATATAGTGTGGATATAGCTATAGACTACACACAGGTAATGGGGAAATTATTGTGGAAATAGCTATTGACTACACGGGTAACAGAGAAAATAACTATATCTCAGAATCCATTTTTTATTTGGTTTACATGCATATTATGATGTGTTTGTATATTTGTGTTATAGAGTCTTGGATGGGAGGCACTGCAAGGGGGGACCTATTGTTGATGTGTTTTAGTCCCTTACCGGTTTTGAGACTATAGAATTGCATTCGTCCTTCCGATATGTACATCTGTATGTCCGTTGCACTTTCGTGCTAGGGTTGTAACTTTGTTATGCATAGGGGATTTTCAAATAACTGCGCAAAATTGTTCGCCATACCAAGACTATGTTTCCTATCTCAAATTCAAGGTCACACTTGGAGGTTAAATGTCAATTTTGTTGTATTGAAGTTGTCAACAGCATAACTTCACCACTCATGGTACGATTTTCAAATAACTTGGCACAAATATTCACCCTGATGAGATGATTTGTCAGTACCGCTTCCTGACCTCCCCCGACATGTTTCATTATTTTTGCTGCCATTCTATAGGAAACTTTGTATTATATGGCAATACTTCACCCACTTCTTATATTTTTGTTATAGAGCAGTGACTGGAAGGCTCTGGAAATACTCTTCACATTCCATGGCCAGGAACTTTTACCACACAGGTAATTTTCTTAAATCTTTTTGTTGAGACTTATATTCACATATAATAGAATGTCCAAAATATTAATTTGCTGCATCTGTACAATATTGTATTGGAAAGGTGTTGGCCGAAAAGCCAAAAACAAAATTTTCGTTTCTCTGTCTGCATCGATAGTTAAGCCCTGCTTGAGATTATTTTCCCAATGAAAGCGAGTATACATCATCAACATCAGGTGGTCAACTGCACAATGTCGGGCAGTTTCATGAAAGCGAGTATACATCATCAACATCAGGTGGTCAACTGCACAATGTCCGGGAGTTTCATGAAAGCGAGTATACATCATCAACATCAGGTGGTCAACTGCACAATGTCCGGGAGTTTCAGGGCAGATAATTTATTTTCGAGTTATGACATCATTTGTATGTCAGAATATTACAATATAATTAAATAGTGCATATGAATCTTGAGGCCTTCACTCCACCTACAATCTTTGTCAAATTTAATTGAATGGACAAGCGCATATGTGTTATTCTCCAGTAATGCCCACTATTCTCCAGTAATGCCCACTATTGGGCTATATTGTAGGGACTGTCACATTCTATGTGTTATTCTCCAGTAATGCCCACTATTGGGCTATATTGTAGGGACTGTCACATTCTATGTGTTATTCTCCAGGGCCCCGTTTTATCAACAGTCGTAAGTCAGTCTTAGTTAAGATTATTGCTTAAGACCGAGTTACGCCGTCGTAACGTCAAAGTTAAGACCATGGTCCGTTTTATCAACAAAGTCGCAGCTAAGATATCGTAAATAAAGTCTTAACTTTACGACTGGTTCGATGCAGTCGCAACTTCGGAAAAAGTCTTAAAAATGGCGGCCGAATCAGCAGAATCCGTGTATCAGAGACGTGATGCAAGAATATTCAGGGCCGGTAGAGACATTGGAGACGCCTGACACCAATATCCTGTCCCGATATCGCAGGACGAGGCTATGGATTGTCTTGCTTGACGATATGGTGGGGGAATGACTTGGACAAGGGGACCAACCACTCTCATTCGATACCCGGTTTGGCCTAGGTAAAGTGAATTTGATATAATTATTTCTATATCTTGCATTATTAAGGTGCAGATCAGTGTTATTTGCGTACACATTTCTGTACAGTAGGCCATTATTTCTATTATAAGATTACAAGGGACGCTACTTCCATAAGAATCTATCGCTATTTATACTACACACAAGTCATGACTTATTATGTTTTTGGAACTGAATGACGATACGTATTATGTTTCTGCAACGCATTAACTAAGTAAATTGATACAGTGTGCAGGTAGGGAATTAAATGCTTGTGTTTATAATGTCGTCTGTTTCTTTTTAAATGCTCGTGTATTGCTACAGTATTCGTACACATAATTAAACGTCCCCACGTGTCCAAATGCAAATGTTTTTCTGGACAGGCTTAGCAGACCTAAGCGGTTAACCAGTACTAAACTATGTCTGTGAGGTGACTTGCTCAATGACACTACATACGTGGACTGACCGAGTATCGAACATGGGACAGTTTGATTCCAAATCCGACACCATGCCACGGACGCCCGGAGGAAATCGTCCTGTTCAATCTGTCACCGTACCATATCACATACTGTCCATCGAACCAGGGTTGAATTGGTGAGAAGCGAGCATGGCTAACTACTGCGCGAATTGGACAGCCAAAAGAAGTGTAATCCATATTACAAGTTGTCATGATTGATCTTAATGCGATGATAGACACGATGAGTCGGGATGACCATAATTATATATAGATACACTGTCCAGTTTGAAATCAATCTTCTTCTTCTTGGTGATTTCGGCACTCCCTCAATATAATAATCGGAATATATCGAACTCTGTGTTTACATGTATATTGGGTTACGAACTACTACCACAACCAATGACCACAAAGTTGCATTGTAATATAATTATAGTGTGTTGAAAACACTGACTGTTTTATGTATCAATAATAGTTGAAACGTTTTGTTCATTTCAGATGCTTATTGATTTAGATACCTATCAAAGGGTGATGTATTGTCCAAAGTCGCAGATTTTCATGGCATCAACAGGTAGGTGAACTCTTTTCGACATGATCATTAATTGCTAAGTTTATTCGATTAGCTGTCTGATTAGCGTAGTGATTAGCACGCTCGCTTCTAGTCAATGCATTCCGGGTTCCTTACACTGACTGAGAAGTGTGTGAGATGGTACAGTGGTCCCCAAATCGGACATGTGAGTTTTCTCCGGTTATGTCCCACACGAATGACTACATAATTATACGCTTTCAACGAGAGTTTTTAATATTATAATCTTGTTTCGAAAATGTTGTAAAGTAAATAATATTTATGCAGTTGATTATTCTAACATTAACAATGAAGAACGATGTAAAAACACAAAAGTTAACCATAGTTTTTTCATTAACAGAATTAGGCCGAACTCCAAATATATTTAGTTTCGTCACAGCAACCCAGATTTATGGAATAGTTTCCATCTTATTAATGTACATACACTGTACTAATCACTTATACATTGTTCTTAAAAAAATATATCTGTCAGGTCCACACTCACAAATGCTTAATATTAATGATGCATGTCCACATTTTTGTTCACAATCATTCCAGTGTTCAAATTTATCAGATAGAAATGTAGAACTTTGATGTTAATAGAGTTTTTATATGTTATTTCTTGCAGATTCCCTGATGATATGGCTTTAATTGATGTACAGCAGGATTTTTATCGGAAGTGCCATATTATACAGAATACAGTTGGCTCAGTTGATGGTCTATTGATCTATGATTGTGTGATAGCATGGCCAAGAAAATCAAGAGTGGACAACACTATTTCAACAGATCAGTTCATGCCTCTATCAACACCACTTGATTTAAGGACACTAATCTTAGCTGTCATATTTACAGTTTAGAAATCTTGAAAACTGATGAAAACTGAGCAACTATCCGGTGATACAAATGCATACTGTTTGGTACTTTTCTTTTATTATATAGACTATTAAGATTTCATTTTGACAAGCGGCACAGTTTTAAAAATTATGAAAGAAATTTAAGGTTTCCACAAATAAAGCAAACAATAGATATATATATATATATGCCAAACAAGCAAAATTAGATGTGCATGAAAACACCCTGGTAATTATATGGTATTGAAGCCTGTGTACAAACAAGATTGTCTATCATACTGTGTTCACTATAGATCTTCAATCTATATCTTGTGCAACAAATCTTCTTTTACTATGAAATCAGAAATGTTGATGCAACAAAACACGAAAATAGATTCACAGTAAATATAATTTGTTGTATCAGATTGCATAGGGTGTGACAGACAGACTTTGGTGTGAAAATGTAACTGCTTCAATATACTTCCCACTACACTGTAACAGAAGCTGTAACATTACACAAAGCAACCCGATACAATATATATGTTGATATACATAATACATGAATACCTGTGAGTGTTTTACGTTTATTTATCATAGTTACCAGTTGCCCATTTTAGCGACACCTACTGAAGAGATTAGTTATATTAGATTTGGAGGATAGTGCAATGATGTCTCCTCTGGTTCTTTTATTTGCATTGTGTAAAGCACCGACACAAGACCTCTGTTTAAATTCTCATCTGAAAGACTATGATTTTAGTATGGTATAGCGGGGTCTCGAACGGCGTAAAAAGCCCATGTAATCTAGTTTTTTATTGTTTTTTCTTGTTCCTACGATATAATTATAAGAGGATATGTGTTTGTTTCAGTGTATGATCAAATAATATTTCACCAAATGAACATTGAAAGCATTATTACCAAGTGTGAAGCTAGTCACGAGTGGTATTAATAGCTTTCTATGTTTTTGAGTAAAGTATTATTCGATCATTCACTTAACAAACAAATTTTCTTTTTATTTTGGCTGAAAAGTGTTTTTATGATAGAAAATGATGCAACTGTGCCATGGGCTAAATCGTACTTAGACAACAATATGTGATGTAATAAATGACTTTGCTCGAGTCCTTAAACGTACGTGCTGCCAACATTTCAACAAACACATTCTTTGTACCACAAATTCAAAGCATTGTTACTTTTAGCTTCCTACTTAATCCTTTTCATTATGTATGTTGTTGTATGTTATATGTGTGTTATGGTTTGCAATACATATTGTTTAAACCAATTCATCTTGGCAATTCTATTCCATATATGCGCGGATTAAAAACTGCATTACCCATATTATCAGTAAGTGTCAAGATGTATCTCTATATGTATTATAAAATTATATTGGGGTATATTTGCAGTGACATTATAAATAATGAAATTTAGAATAGTTCCGTTGTTTTATTTCTACTTCCTAACATCCATGATTGTGCTGGTTATAATTAGTTTCAATATAACTTACCGACCAAGTTAACTTGACAACAATTTGGTAGTTAAAGCGACAATTTATCATCGTCTTTGATCTATTGTGTTTTTGAGCTTAATTATCGTCGCTACCGGTTGCCCATATGAGCGACGCCTCTTGAAGAGATTAGTCATTTTAGATTTTTGAGGATATTGCAGTGATAGAGACAGAGACGGAGTATGTGGTCGATTGGTTAATGTTGTTGACTTCGAATCACTTGCCTCTCACATCTGATGTTTAGACTCTCACCAGGGGTGTCGGATTATTTCGTGCAAGGAAACTATTCGGAATGTTTGTGGTTCTACCCAGGCAGGTGACCTTTCACACTTGACATACTGTATGGAGGGGCGCCCAGGATCTTCCTCCACCAATAATAGCTGGAAAGTCACCATATTACTTGAGCTGTTGGTGATACATTAAACCCCAAAAACAAACTGAGACCCATGCCAGAGTATTATCTGTTTTTTTTACGTGAACGGTGTTATTCACGGACTTAAAGACTGATGATCGAACCTTGGATCTACAGACCAATGTGTTCACCACTGAACTATTGACCCGTCTGTATTTGATCCATTAATCTCATCACACAGATATATACGACTAATGTATGACCAGTCTATGACAGCTTGTACATTTGTATATTATATATGCTAGAATCACCGTTATAAAAAGACATGCTGATACAAAAGTGTGTATTAATGAATGGAGTCTATTCAGTATTTACATCACTAGATATTGTGGTAACATGTAAATACCGTAGGCCCTATTCAATTGCCTCAACATTATTTACAGACACAAATCTGAAACATACTCTTGAAAATGAAATAATATTTAACAACATAATCCTATAATATTAGTAAAGAAGTTTTGGGGTGGGAGCACTGTTTTGCATTTACGCAAAAACGATGTATAAGTTATTTAAAGTATAATAAAAAGTCTGAAATGTTTAACAATTCAATATATGAAAACAACGTATCAGACTTAAAATATTGTTGCACGATGGAATCATACCAGTTATACTGAACTAGATTATACATTCACAGTAACAAGGAAGATTTAGTGGGGCCGTGTTTTCCTTTCCAATACCGGCGTGTTAAAAAATCTCTTCTACGGATTTGACTAACTACGTCATATTGGATTTAATATATATTGCATGTCTGGAGAGGCCTGCACGTAAGGTTTAATTCGATATAAGAAATATTAACATATTCCAAGAAATAAAGAAGTTATGAATAATATATACAGGGGCGCCGTGTTTTAAACATGTCCGATGTTGACATTTGCGCGCGAAGATGTGTGCACCGGAAGTTTACATTTCGGACTGTGTCACTGTTTTTAAGGTCGTACGACGAAAGAAAATCTTAGCTGCGACCGAAGACTTACGACCGTGTTGATAAAACGGTCGTACAATTGTCGCAGGAAACGTCGCATGTAGCGGTCTTAAGATAAGACCGACTTGCGACTGACATTGTTGATAAAACGGGGCCCAGTAATGCCCACTATTGGGCTATATTGTAGGGACTGTCACATTCTATGTGTTATTCTCCAGTAATGCTCACTATTCTCCAGTAATGCCCACTATTGGGCTATATTGTAGGGACTGTCACATTCTATGTGTTATTCTCCAGTAATGCCCACTATTGGGCTATATTGTAGGGACTGTCACATTATATGTGTTATTCTCCAGTAATGCCCACTATTGGGCTATATTGTAGGGACTGTCACATTATATGTGTTATTCTCCAGTAATGCCCATTATTGGGCTATATTGTAGGGACTGTCACATTCTATGTGTTATTCTCCAGTAATGCCCACTATTGGGCTATATTGTAGGGACTGTCACATTCTATGTGTTATTCTCCAGTATTGCCCACTATTGGGCTATATTGTAGAGACTGTCACATTCTATGTGTTATTCTCCAGTATTGCCCACTATTGGGCTATATTGTAGGGACTGTCACATTCTATGTGTTATTCTCCAGTAATGCCCACTATTCTCCAGTAATGCCCACTATTGGGCTATATTGTAGGGACTGTCACATTCTATGTGTTATTCTCCAGTAATGCCCACTATTGGGCTATATTGTAGGGACTGTCACAATATATGTGTTATTCTCCAGTAATGCCCACTATTGGGCTATATTATTCTCCAGTAATGCCCACTATTCTCCAGTAATGCCCACTATTGGGCTATATTATTCTCCGGTAATGCCCACTATTCTCCAGTAATGCCCACTATTCTCCAGTAATGCCCACTATTCTCCAGTAATGCCCACTATTCTCCAGTAATGCCCACTATTCTCCAGTAATGCCCACTATTCTCCAGTAATGCCCACTATTCTCCAGTAATGCCCACTATTCTCCGGTAGAGCCCACTATTCTCCAGTAATGCCCACTATTGTGCTATATTATTCTCCGGTAATTCCCACTATTCTCCGGTAATGCCCACTATTCTCCGGTAATGCCCACTATTCTCCAGTAATGCCCACTATTCTCCGGTAATGCCCACTATTCTCCGGTAATGCCCAACTATTCTCCAGTAATGCCCACTATTGTGCTTTGGTATATTGTCACATTGCTGTTTCAACTCCTACACATCTCTTTGAACACAATTTTGACTTGGTGAACATTTCTTATGTCAAGTGAACAACTCTATATTGTCTGGACTTCAACCTTAAAAATGCACCTCAACTCCTCCTATATTTGAGACTAGGTTTACATTCTTGACATCGAGTATACTAGCGCATTTTATCGGCTTGAATTATGTGCCCTTTTGTACAAGTCTACATGTGTATGTTAAAGTATGAAAGTAGCTGTAAACATTGTTTATGCTGTCAAGGCCATTTTTGGGGCCATGTGTCTTACAATGTTGTATTTCTTGCTTCAGGTTGGCAATTTTAAACAATTTCCCAGAGACAACATCTCCATCTGAATTCAAGATTTTGCTTCCAGAAATTAGGTACTAAAATAACACGGTTTTCTGCTTTGCCTTGTGTTTACAATATATTTTAGTTTTTTTACCTAATATATGTCTGTCTATTCTGTGTCTGTCCTACCTACTATGTGTTAGTACTATCTACTCTGTGTCTGTACTATCTATGCTGTGTCTGTAATATATACACTGTGTCTGTACTATCTACTCTGTATCTGTACTATCTACTCTGTGTATGTACTATCTACTCTATGTCTGTACTATCTACTCTGTGTCTGTACTATCTACTCTGTATCTGTACTATCTACTCTGTATCTGTACTATCTACTCTGTGTATGTACTATCTACTCTGTATCTGTACTATCTACTCTGTGTATGTACTATCTACTCTATGTATGTACTATCTACTCTATGTCTGTACTATCTACTCTATGTATGTACTATCTACTCTGTAGCTGTACTATCTACTCTGTGTATGTACTATCTACTCTGTGTCTGTACTATCTACTCTGTATCTGTACTATCTACTATGTGTCTGTACTATCTACTCTGTGTCTGTACTATCTACTCTATGTATGTACTATCTACTCTGTAGCTGTACTATCTACTCTGTGTATGTACTATCTACTCTGTGTCTGTACTATCTACTCTGTATCTGTACTATCTACTCTGTATATGTAATATCTACTCTGTATGTACTATCTACTCTGTGTCTGTACTATCTACTCTGTCTGTACTATCTACTCTGTATGTACTATCTACTCTGTATCTGTACTATCTACTATGTGTATGTACTATCTACTCTGTGTATGTACTATCTACTCTGTACTCTGTGTATGTACTATCTACTCTGTGTCTGTACTATCTACTATGTGTCTGTACTATCTACTCTGTGTCTGTACTATCTACTCTGAGTATGTACTATCTACTCTATGTATGTACTATCTACTCTGTGTCTGTACTATCTACTCTGTGTCTGTACTATCTACTCTGTGTCTGTACTATCTACTCTGTGTCTGTACTATCTACTCTGTGTCTGTACTATCTACTCTGTATCTGTAATATCTACTCTGTGTCTGTACTATCTACTCTGTAGCTGTACTATCTACTCTGTATCTGTACTATCTACTCTGTGTCTGTACTATCTACTCTGTGTCTGTACTATCTACTCTGTGTCTGTACTATCTACTCTGTATATGTACTATCTACTCTGTGTCTGTACTATCTACTCTGTGTATGTACTATCTACTCTCTGTATGTACTATCTACTCTGTGTATGTACTATCCACTCTGTGTATGTACTATCTACTCTGTGTATGTACTATCTACTCTGTGTATGTACTATCTACTCTGTGTCTGTACTATCTACTCTGTGTTAGTACTATCTACTCTGTGTCTGTACTATCTACTCTGTATGTACTATCTACTCTGTATCTGTACTATCTACTATGTGTATGTACTATCTACTCTGTGTATGTACTATCTACTCTGTACTCTGTGTATGTACTATCTACTCTGTGTCTGTACTATCTACTCTGTATCTGTACTATCTACTCTTTATCTGTACGATCTACTCTGTGTATGTACTATCTACTCTGTGTCTGTACTATCTACTCTGTATCTGTACTATCTACTCTTTATCTGTATGATCTACTCTGTGTCTGTACTATCTACTCTGTGTCTGTACTATCTACTCTGTGTCTGTACTATCTACTCTGTATATGTACTATCTACTCTGTGTCTGTACTATCTACTCTGTGTATGTACTATCTACTCTCTGTATGTACTATCTACTCTGTGTATGTTCTATCCACTCTGTGTATGTACTATCTACTCTGTGTTAGTACTATCTACTCTGTGTATGTACTATCTACTCTGTATCTGTACTACCTACTCTGTGTATGTACTATCTACTCTGTGTATGTACTATCTACTATGTGTATGTACTATCTACTCTGTACTCTGTGTATGTACTATCTACTCTGTGTCTGTACTATCTACTCTGTATCTGTACTATCTACTCTTTATCTGTACGATCTACTCTGTGTATGTACTATCCACTCTGTGTATGTACTATCTACTCTGTGTATGTACTATCTACTCTGTGTCTGTACTATCTACTCTGTCTGTACTATCTACTCTGTATGTACTATCTACTCTGTATCTGTACTATCTACTATGTGTATGTACTATCTACTCTGTGTATGTACTATCTACTCTGTACTCTGTGTATGTACTATCTACTCTGTGTCTGTACTATCTACTATGTGTCTGTACTATCTACTCTGTGTCTGTACTATCTACTCTGAGTATGTACTATCTACTCTATGTATGTACTATCTACTCTGTGTCTGTACTATCTACTCTGTGTCTGTACTATCTACTCTGTGTCTGTACTATCTACTCTGTGTCTGTACTATCTACTCTGTGTCTGTACTATCTACTCTGTATCTGTAATATCTACTCTGTGTCTGTACTATCTACTCTGTAGCTGTACTATCTACTCTGTATCTGTACTATCTACTCTGTGTCTGTACTATCTACTCTGTGTCTGTACTATCTACTCTGTGTCTGTACTATCTACTCTGTATATGTACTATCTACTCTGTGTCTGTACTATCTACTCTGTGTATGTACTATCTACTCTCTGTATGTACTATCTACTCTGTGTATGTGTACTATCCACTCTGTGTATGTACTATCTACTCTGTGTATGTACTATCTACTCTGTGTATGTACTATCTACTCTGTGTCTGTACTATCTACTCTGTGTTAGTACTATCTACTCTGTGTCTGTACTATCTACTCTGTATGTACTATCTACTCTGTATCTGTACTATCTACTATGTGTATGTACTATCTACTCTGTGTATGTACTATCTACTCTGTACTCTGTGTATGTACTATCTACTCTGTGTCTGTACTATCTACTCTGTATCTGTACTATCTACTCTTTATCTGTACGATCTACTCTGTGTATGTACTATCTACTCTGTGTCTGTACTATCTACTCTGTATCTGTACTATCTACTCTTTATCTGTATGATCTACTCTGTGTCTGTACTATCTACTCTGTGTCTGTACTATCTACTCTGTGTCTGTACTATCTACTCTGTATATGTACTATCTACTCTGTGTCTGTACTATCTACTCTGTGTATGTACTATCTACTCTCTGTATGTACTATCTACTCTGTGTATGTTCTATCCACTCTGTGTATGTACTATCTACTCTGTGTTAGTACTATCTACTCTGTGTATGTACTATCTACTCTGTATGTACTATCTACTCTGTGTATGTACTATCTACTCTGTGTATGTACTATCTACTATGTGTATGTACTATCTACTCTGTACTCTGTGTATGTACTATCTACTCTGTGTCTGTACTATCTACTCTGTATCTGTACTATCTACTCTTTATCTGTACGATCTACTCTGTGTATGTACTATCCACTCTGTGTATGTACTATCTACTCTGTGTATGTACTATCTACTCTGTGTATGTACTATCTACTCTGTGTCTGTACTATCTACTCTGTGTTAGTACTATCTACTCTGTGTCTGTACTATCTACTCTGTATGTACTATCTACTCTGTATCTGTACTATCTACTCTGTGTATGTACTATCTACTCTGTGTATGTACTATCTACTCTGTATGTACTATCTACTCTGTATCTGTACTATCTACTCTGTGTATGTACTATCTACTATGTGTATGTACTATCTACTCTGTGTATGTACTATCTACTCTGTGTCTGTACTATCTACTCTGTGTTAGTACTATCTACTCTGTGTATGTACTATCTACTCTGTGTATGTACTATCTACTCTGTGTTTGTACTATCTACTTTGTGTCTGTACTATCTACTCTGTGTATGTACTATCTACTCTGTGTATGTACTATCTACTCTGTGTATGTACTATCTACCCTGTATATGTACTATCTACTCTGTATATGTACTATCTACTCTGTGTATGTACTATCTACTCTGTGTTTGTACTATCTACTTTGTGTCTGTACTATCTACTCTGTATCTGTACTATCTACTCTGTGTATGTACTATCTACTCTGTGTTTGTACTATCTACTCTGTATCTGTACTATCTACTATGTGTCTGTACTATCTACTCTACTCTGTGTCTGTACTATCTACTCTATGTATGTACTATCTACTCTGTAGCTGTACTATCTACTCTGTGTATGTACTATCCACTCTGTGTCTGTACTATCTACTCTGTATCTGTACTATCTACTCTGTATATGTAATATCTACTCTGTATGTACTATCTACTCTGTGTCTGTACTATCTACTCTGTATGTACTATCTACTCTGTATCTGTACTATCTACTCTGTGTCTGTACTATCTACTCTGTATCTGTACTATCTACTCTGTGTATGTACTATCTACTCTATGTATGTACTATCTACTCTGTGTATGTACTATCTACTCTGTGTCTGTACTATCTACTATGTGTCTGTACTATCTACTCTGTGTCTGTACTATCTACTCTGAGTATGTACTATCTACTCTATGTATGTACTATCTACTCTGTGTCTGTACTATCTACTCTGTGTCTGTACTATCTACTCTGTGTCTGTACTATCTACTCTGTATCTGTACTATCTACTCTGTATCTGTAATATCTACTCTGTGTCTGTACTATCTACTCTGTAGCTGTACTATCTACTCTGTATCTGTACTATCTACTCTGTGTCTGTACTATCTACTCTGTGTCTGTACTATCTACTCTGTGTCTGTACTATCTACTCTGTATATGTACTATCTACTCTGTGTCTGTACTATCTACTCTGTGTATGTACTATCTACTCTCTGTATGTACTATCTACTCTGTGTATGTACTATCCACTCTGTGTATGTACTATCTACTATGTGTATGTACTATCTACTCTGTGTATGTACTATCTACTCTGTGTCTGTACTATCTACTCTGTATGTACTATCTACTCTGTATCTGTACTATCTACTCTGTGTATGTACTATCTACTCTGTGTATGTACTATCTACTCTGTACTCTGTGTATGTACTATCTACTCTGTGTCTGTACTATCTACTCTGTATCTGTACTATCTACTCTTTATCTGTACGATCTACTCTGTGTATGTACTATCTACTCTGTGTCTGTACTATCTACTCTGTATCTGTACTATCTACTCTTTATCTGTACGATCTACTCTGTGTCTGTACTATCTACTCTGTGTCTGTACTATCTACTCTGTGTCTGTACTATCTACTCTGTATATGTACTATCTACTCTGTGTCTGTACTATCTACTCTGTGTATGTACTATCTACTCTCTGTATGTACTATCTACTCTGTGTATGTACTATCCACTCTGTGTATGTACTATCTACTCTGTGTTAGTACTATCTACTCTGTGTATGTACTATCTACTCTGTATCTGTACTACCTACTCTGTGTATGTACTATCTACTCTGTGTTAGTACTATCTACTCTGTGTATGTACTATCTACTCTGTGTCTGTACTATCTACTCTGTGTCTGTACTATCTACTCTGTGTATGTACTATCTACTATGTGTATGTACTATCTACTCTGTACTCTGTGTATGTACTATCTACTCTGTGTCTGTACTATCTACTCTGTATCTGTACTATCTACTCTTTATCTGTACGATCTACTCTGTGTATGTACTATCCACTCTGTGTATGTACTATCTACTCTGTGTATGTACTATCTACTCTGTGTATGTACTATCTACTATGTGTCTGTACTATCTACTCTGTGTTAGTACTATCTACTCTGTGTCTGTACTATCTACTCTGTATGTACTATCTACTCTGTGTATGTACTATCTACTCTGTGTATGTACTATCTACTCTGTATGTACTATCTACTCTGTATCTGTACTATCTACTCTGTGTATGTACTATCTACTATGTGTATGTACTATCTACTCTGTGTATGTACTATCTACTCTGTGTCTGTACTATCTACTCTGTGTTAGTACTATCTACTCTGTGTATGTACTATCTACTCTGTGTATGTACTATCTACTCTGTGTTTGTACTATCTACTTTGTGTCTGTACTATCTACTCTGTGTTAGTACTATCTACTCTGTGTATGTACTATCTACTCTGTGTATGTACTATCTACTCTGTATATGTACTATCTACTCTGTATATGTACTATCTACTCTGTGTATGTACTATCTACTCTGTGTTTGTACTATCTACTTTGTGTCTGTACTATCTACTCTGTATCTGTACTATCTACTCTGTGTATGTACTATCTACTCTGTGTTTGTACTATCTACTCTGTATCTGTACTATCTACTATGTGTCTGTACTATCTACTCTACTCTGTGTCTGTACTATCTACTCTATGTATGTACTATCTACTCTGTAGCTGTACTATCTACTCTGTGTATGTACTATCTACTCTGTGTCTGTACTATCTACTCTGTATCTGTACTATCTACTCTGTATATGTAATATCTACTCTGTATGTACTATCTACTCTGTGTCTGTACTATCTACTCTGTATGTACTATCTACTCTGTATCTGTACTATCTACTCTGTGTATGTACTATCTACTCTGTGTATGTACTATCTACTCTGTATGTACTATCTACTCTGTATCTGTACTATCTACTCTGTGTATGTACTATCTACTATGTGTATGTACTATCTACTCTGTGTATGTACTATCTACTCTGTGTCTGTACTATCTACTCTGTGTTAGTACTATCTACTCTGTGTATGTACTATCTACTCTGTGTATGTACTATCTACTCTGTGTTTGTACTATCTACTTTGTGTCTGTACTATCTACTCTGTGTATGTACTATCTACTCTGTGTATGTACTATCTACTCTGTGTATGTACTATCTACCCTGTATATGTACTATCTACTCTGTATATGTACTATCTACTCTGTGTATGTACTATCTACTCTGTGTTTGTACTATCTACTTTGTGTCTGTACTATCTACTCTGTATCTGTACTATCTACTCTGTGTATGTACTATCTACTCTGTGTTTGTACTATCTACTCTGTATCTGTACTATCTACTATGTGTCTGTACTATCTACTCTACTCTGTGTCTGTACTATCTACTCTATGTATGTACTATCTACTCTGTAGCTGTACTATCTACTCTGTGTATGTACTATCTACTCTGTGTCTGTACTATCTACTCTGTATCTGTACTATCTACTCTGTATATGTAATATCTACTCTGTATGTACTATCTACTCTGTGTCTGTACTATCTACTCTGTATGTACTATCTACTCTGTATCTGTACTATCTACTCTGTGTCTGTACTATCTACTCTGTATCTGTACTATCTACTCTGTGTATGTACTATCTACTCTATGTATGTACTATCTACTCTGTGTATGTACTATCTACTCTGTGTCTGTACTATCTACTATGTGTCTGTACTATCTACTCTGTGTCTGTACTATCTACTCTGAGTATGTACTATCTACTCTATGTATGTACTATCTACTCTGTGTCTGTACTATCTACTCTGTGTCTGTACTATCTACTCTGTGTCTGTACTATCTACTCTGTGTCTGTACTATCTACTCTGTATCTGTACTATCTACTCTGTATCTGTAATATCTACTCTGTGTCTGTACTATCTACTCTGTAGCTGTACTATCTACTCTGTATCTGTACTATCTACTCTGTGTCTGTACTATCTACTCTGTGTCTGTACTATCTACTCTGTGTCTGTACTATCTACTCTGTATATGTACTATCTACTCTGTGTCTGTACTATCTACTCTGTGTATGTACTATCTACTCTCTGTATGTACTATCTACTCTGTGTATGTACTATCCACTCTGTGTATGTACTATCTACTCTGTGTATGTACTATCTACTCTGTGTATGTACTATCTACTCTGTGTCTGTACTATCTACTCTGTATGTACTATCTACTCTGTATCTGTACTATCTACTCTGTGTATGTACTATCTACTCTGTGTATGTACTATCTACTCTGTGTCTGTACTATCTACTCTGTATCTGTACTATCTACTCTTTATCTGTACGATCTACTCTGTGTATGTACTATCTACTCTGTGTCTGTACTATCTACTCTGTATCTGTACTATCTACTCTTTATCTGTACGATCTACTCTGTGTCTGTACTATCTACTCTGTGTCTGTACTATCTACTCTGTGTCTGTACTATCTACTCTGTATATGTACTATCTACTCTGTGTCTGTACTATCTACTCTGTGTATGTACTATCTACTCTGTATGTACTATCTACTCTGTGTATGTACTATCTACTCTGTGTATGTACTATCTACTCTGTGTATGTACTATCTACTCTGTGTATGTACTATCTACTCTGTGTATGTACTATCTACTCTGTGTATGTACTATCTACTCTGTGTATGTACTATCTACTCTGTGTATGTACTATCTACTCTGTGTCTGTACTATCTACTCTGTGTTAGTACTATCTACTCTGTGTCTGTACTATCTACTCTGTATCTGTACTATCTACTCTGTGTATGTACTATCTACTCTGTGTTTGTACTATCTACTCTGTATCTGTACTATCTACTATGTGTCTGTACTATCTACTCTACTCTGTGTCTGTACTATCTACTCTATGTATGTACTATCTACTCTGTCTGTACTATCTACTCTGTGTATGTACTATCTACTCTGTGTCTGTACTATCTACTCTGTATATGTACTATCTACTCTGTATATGTACTATCTACTCTGTATGTACTATCTACTCTGTGTCTGTACTATCTACTCTGTATGTACTATCTACTCTGTATCTGTACTATCTACTCTGTGTATGTACTATCTACTCTGTGTATGTACTATCTACTCTGTGTATGTACTATCTACTCTGTGTATGTACTATCTACTCTGTGTATGTACTATCTACTCTGTGTCTGTACTATCTACTCTGTGTCTGTACTATCTACTCTGTATCTGTACTATCTACTCTGTGTATGTACTATCTACTCTGTGTTTGTACTATCTACTCTGTATCTGTACTATCTACTCTGTGTCTGTACTATCTACTCTGTGTCTGTACTATCTACTCTGTGTATGTACTATCTACTCTGTGTCTGTACTATCTACTCTGTCTGTATTATCTACTCTGTGTCTGTACTATCTACTCTGTATGTACTATCTACTCTGTGTCTGTACTATCTACTCTGTGTCTGTACTATCTACTCTGTGTCTGTACTATCTACTCTGTGTCTGTACTATCTACTCTGTATATGTACTATCTACTCTGTGTATGTACTATCTACTCTGTGTATGTACTATCTACTCTTGTATGTACTATCTACTCTGTGTCTGTACTATCTACTCTGTGTATGTACTATCTACTTGTGTATGTACTATCTACTCTGTGTATGTACTATCTACTCTGTGTCTGTACTATCTACTCTGTATGTACTATCTACTCTGTGTCTGTACTATCTACTCTGTGTCTGTACTATCTACTCTGTATCTGTACTATCTACTCTGTGTCTGTACTATCTACTCTGTGTATGTACTATCTACTCTGTGTATGTACTATCTACTCTGTGTATGTACTATCCACTCTGTGTATGTACTATCTACTCTGTGTCTGTACTATCTACTCTGTGTATGTACTATCTACTCTGTGTCTGTACTATCTACTCTGTGTCTGTACTATCTACTCTGTGTCTGTACTATCTACTCTGTATGTACTATCTACTCTGTGTCTGTACTATCTACTCTGTGTATGTACTATCTACTCTGTGTATGTACTATCTACT